>CM065702.1:4715979-4810979 GCA_017654935.2 Phymorhynchus buccinoides
GCGGACACCCACCACCCTCGCTTCATCCCCTTCCCTGACCTTGACCTTCGCCATTTGCCCGAGGAGTGGCGACTGCAGCACGTGCTAAGGGACATCCGGGACATCGCGCAGTGCGTGGTGAAACTGCGCGTGCGCAAGAAAAGTCCCGACCGCTTCTCGCATCTTCCGGATGGTCCGGATAAGAAGAGGTCAGGCTTGTGGACTTCATACACCATTATACACCACTCAACAAAAATAATTCTTGATACAAAAAACAAACATAATATTATAGGGAAGAGAAAATAAGTTCTAGCACACACGCGCGCGCACGCACGCACACACACACACGCACGCACGCACGCGCGTGCGCGCGCACGCACACACACACACACACACACACACACACACACACACACACACACATACACACACACATATATGGCCGCATCTGTGACCCTTCGATGCTGCTGCTCATTATGATGGTGTAGAGGATCATGATGATGATGACCACTACGATGATGATAGTGAAGATGATGATGATGATGGTGGTGATGGTGATGATGAAGATGATGGTGATGGTAGTGGTGATGATGAAGATGATGATGATGATGGTGGTGACGATGATGAAGAAGATGGTGATGATGATGAAGAAGATGATGATGATGTTGATGATAATAATAATTAATAATAATTTCACTTACATAGCGCGATAAAAATCATGCTAAAAGGAAGCTCTCAGCGCTTTACAAGCATTGATGAAACCATATAAAATAAATAAATAAAAAATTAACAAAATGACACACCATGTTTCATAACAATGACATTGAATAATCGATGATGATGGTGGTGGTGATGAAGATGATGATGATGATGATGATGATGATGAAGAAGATGATGATGGTGATGATCATAATGATGATGATGATGATGATGGTGGGTGATGATGATAGGCCTACTGATGATGATGGAGGTGATGATGATGAGGGTGATAGTAATGAAGACAATATTGATGATGGTGATGATGACCACAGGCGGTGACGATGATAGCAATGATGGTAGTGATGATGATGATGATGATGATGATGATGGTAGTGATGATGATGATGGTAGTGGTGGTGGTGATGATGATGATGATGATGATGGTAGTGATGATGATGATGATGATGGTGATGATGATGATGGTTCCCACAGATTGGCACGATACGGCCACCATGGGACAGGCTTCGTCACTCGTGACGAACATCACCAGAGCCTCAGAGTGCACACCAGCAAGCACGTCGTCTTCGACCCCTTCGAAGCAGAGCATACTGTTGTCGTCTTCTTCTGCGAGCGTGAGGGAGAGGGAGTGGAGGTAATTGTTAACAAAAATTGTTAAGAATTATGTTCATTTAGTGTCGTCAGTATGGGGGGCTTACTAAGTGGTGTCCTGCGTAGTTGAAGACGGGGTAAAAAGCCCATGGGAGGGTAAGAAGCCCATGCCAATCATCTCATGAAATAAAGCAAATTTCAGTTAAATTTGCCCATGAGACGAATGCTAAACATTAACACTCGTCTCATGGGCAAGATGCGACTGAAATTTACTTCATTTCATGAGATAATTGGCATGGGCTTCTTACCCGCCCATGGGCTTTTTATCCCGTCTTCACCTATGTTAGCTCAGAACAGGCCCCACTGAACTCCACCGAAGTGAATCAGCATGCAGTGCAGTATCTTATCAGGTTGGTTGCCTCCTGACGGGCAGGCCTAACATAGATTCACTCCCCTTTGACTGCTGGTTTCGGATTCTAGCTACGACCTGACAAGCCAGGGTGTGGCTGCGAGTTGGGATTCGGCATAAGCGGTGTGGGAGCAACACCAATGTACGGCTTAGAGGATGGGACAGCACACACACACACAAAAAGTTCATTGGATTCTATTCCTGTTTGTTTGATTTCTCTGTCCTATTTTCAGTGTTGCTTTTTATTTTATTTGCTGTGAATGAAAGTTAAGTTTTGCGTTCACTCGGCTGCAAAGCAACACAAATGCAGTGATGCACGGTTTGGGGATCCTTAATAGGACAGTGTGTCCTGGTTCAGCATTATCAATAGGACAATAATGTCCTGAACGTGCTGTTTTACAGTGATACAATAGGACAATGGTCCTGTCAGGGGTCAAGACAACAGACAGTTTAAATTTGCCACCCCCCCTGCATTTCTCAGTTAATTCCATTTTCCCGTAGGGTTAGGGTTAGGGTTAGGGCTAGGGTTAGTATTCCAAAAAGGTTATTAGCTAAAAAGGTTAATAAAATACAGCTATATGTTTGGTAAGAAAGGCAAAAACGGAAAATTGCAATTAACCGAGAAATGCAGGGGGGGGTGACATTTGGATAGGTCAATGTCCGGAAAATGACAGAAAAGTGCATCACTGCATTATGGGACAAACCATGAACCGACCATCATTCAATGCGCTGAGCAGATCCTGGAGGTACTGCAATACCAAGTCTGACAGGTCACGGCCATTTTTGTACTCCCAGTTTCAAGTTTGCCGAACGGGAGTACATTAGAATGGGGACGAAGGTTGTGCGTTTCTCTGATGTCCGTGTGTGTGTGTGTGTGTGTGTGTGTGTGTGTGTGTGTGTGTGTGTGTGCGTGTGTGCGTGTGCGTGTGCGTGTGCGTGCGTGTATGTGCGTGTGCGTGTGTGCGTGTGTGTGTGTGCGCGCGCGTGTGCTTGTTCACGCTTCCGTATGTGATCAAAATATATTCCATACCATAGTGCCTAAACCACTGAACCGATTATAGCGAGGCTTGGTACGACGACTCCTTGCGCCTTGATGTCGCGGCACGTCATGTCAGATTTATATAGGGGAAGACGGGGTAAAAAGCGCATGGGCGGGTATGAAGCCCACCCCAATTATCTCATGAAATAAAGAAAATGTCAGTCAAATTTGCCCATGAGACGAATGCTAGACATTAACGCTCGTCTCATGGGCAAAATGAGACTGAAATTTGCTTCATTTCATGAGATAATTGGGGTGGGCTTCTTACCCGCCCATGGGCTTTTTACCCCGTCTTCCCCTAACGGCAAGCCATATGAACGCCATCCTTGCGAAACCAACTTCAATATTAGGGAAAGACGGGGTAAAAAGCCCATGGGCGGGTAAGAAGCCCATGCCAATTATCTCATGAAATGAAGCAATTTTCAGTCAAATTTTGCCCATGAGACGAACGCTAAACATTAACACTCGTCTCATGGGCAAAATTTGACTGAAATTTGCTTCATGAGATAAATGGCATGGGCTTCTTACTCGCCCATGGGCTTTTTACCCCGTCTTCACCTATACAGATTCTGGAGACCTGGGCTAGAGTGTATTTCAAATGAAGATGCCTTGCCCAGGGTACATCTCCAGATGTTCTTTCAATGGATGGGTTTCTGTACCGGGAAGTTTCTGTGAATGTTCACACAGCTTTGGGTCTGTGTACAGTACACGCGGAACTTGACCCATGCGCATATCCACACAGGAAAGTAAGAAATAAGAGGATGGGATAAGTGTAAACGGAAACCCTTGCATATATCCTGTCTGCTTACATCTTACTTTCGTTTTTACTTTTTAGATCTTACTTTTGTTTTGCTTACTTTGGTCTTACTTTCGTTTTTCTTATTTGGTCTCACTTTGTTACCCGGCCAGAGGCCGAGGTATTGCGATCGGTTTGTGTCTGTGTCTGTCTGTGTATCGATTATCTTAAAAACTACTGTTTGGATTTTGATTAAAATTGGCAGAGGGGTAGACAGCTTGAAAAGGAAGCTTCCTTTCGTTAATCAACACCGTGCTGACCTTGACCTTGAAGTTTGACCTTGAAAACCGAAATTTCCTTCTTTGGGCTATGTAATTTCCCCCCCCCAGCTTTATCTCGTGAACTAGTGAACAGAATCGCTTCAAATTTTGTGTGGCGGTGTACCATAGTCCAAGGAAGTTTGTATAAAAGTTCAGCTGTATCTCGTGAACTACTGAACAGAATCGCTTCAAATTTTGGGCTATGTATTTTATGCGTTCTGTAAGGGTGGAAAGTGGTGTGTTTATTGGGGGGTGGGGTGGGGTGGGAGAGGACATGGTGCAAGGAAGTTTGTATAAAAGTTCAGCTGTATCTCGTGAACTACTGAACAGAATCGCTTCAAATTTTGGGCTATGTATTTTATGCGTTCTGTAAGGATGGAAAGTGGTGTGTTTATTGGGGGGTGGGGGGGGGGGGGGGGGGAGGACATAAACTCTGGCCGGGTTTTCATTGTCACAATGCGTTGCTGCCGCTCGGCGATGCCCTTGTTTTTACTTATTTTGGTCTTACTTTCGTTTTTCTTATTTGGTCTTACTTTGTTTTTACTTATTTTGGTCTTACTTTCGTGTTACTTATTTGGTCTTACTTTCAATCAATCAATCAATATTTTTATTGTCCATTTTACAGGAAATTCTTTTTGCAGCGATAAAACAATCAACAAAACGTTTTTCTTATTTTGGGCTTACTTTCGTTTTACTTATTTGCGGATTGCGGATACGGGCTTGTAATGTGCCCCAGCCCTAAGACATCCACTGTTTGTTGCTGCAGTGTAGTGGCCGCGCAGAGGTGTTCCGATCCGTGTGGGCCATGGACTATTCGTCCTTCACCTTGCAGCAGCCATTGCCGCAGGAGGTGCTCACCTGGCTGGAACAGAAGAGAGGAACGGAGAGGACGTATTTCTCATGGCGCCTCTTCTCTCTGTGTCGTCTGCTCTACAGGCAGTCACGTGACGTCGATGTCATCATCATCTCGCATCCTCACGGCAGTCCCAAAAAAGTGAGTCCCTTTGTGTATCAAACGCCCTTTCAGCATCGCATTATTAACGCTGACTATAATAATGTTTCATCGCTTGAGAGATCAGACCATGGGGTTAGAATGTTACATCAATCGTACAGAAAGTTTACGAATTGTAGGTCTAGTAGTTAACCCTCTTGCGTTCACATTTGTTACAGAAAAACACAACTTCTTCTAGAGTTCAGATTATTTCACATATTTTCATGAAAATCTGTCTTTTGAAGCACACAGAGCGCCATACAGTTACCATCGCATCACTGCAAGTGAGAAGCTTCTTCATAGTGTGTGCATAACAAGCCAGAACTTAGTGCGTGATGGAAATGCCATCAGAGGGGGTCTCAGAGTGTGGGCAAGCTACGGGCGGTTTTGGCCGATTTGAATACACAGAGGCAACTTCCGGCTGGCCGGTTTTGGCGGCTCTAATGAATGCAAGAGGGTTAAAACGATGTGTATATTTTTTTTATTTGGATGTCAGTATACATAACAGTTCTATCGACCCTTCCCAGGTGTCTATCGGCAAGATGTCGCGGCGACGCAACATGGCGCTGGCCGTGTACTCAGCCACCACCTGTCCCGGGTCCAGCGGGGCGCCGCTCATCCGCCTCAGCCACGACTACCTCCACTACGTAGCCGCCGGTCAGTTCGTCCACCACGGCTGCCACATCACCTCTGACCACACCTCCACCGCCCTCGGCAGTCTGCGACCCCCGTTCACCCTCCCCTACTCCCGCTTCTTAGACGTCGGCAGAATGCGAAGCGCCGTGGCGCTCCTGTACGAGCCCGTTTCCTACTGGGCGCTGTTCGTGACGGAATTCTTAGAAGTGGAGAGCGTGCTGTTTAACAGTACGGACAACTTCTGCTATTTCTTAACCCTGTACGGGTATTTCTGCGGGTGGCAGGACCCGTGGACGGTGAGGGTGTTCTGGGTGTTTCTGGGGGTGGTGCTGTGTCAGATGGTTCTGTACGGCAAGCACGGGGTGCGCGTCTCAACCTTGCATTTGCTGAACCTGTGGGTGAAGCTGTCCATGCACTGGGTCACGTGGTTGGTGTGCTGTCTGGTGCCCCGGGAGGCTCAGAGTCTGCTGTGGGTGGCGCCGCTGTGGTTGGCTGTGCTGGTTGTGTCCAGACACGTCCATGTGGACCGCTGGCTGGGACTGGACTCGTTCCAGACCTTTCTGAAGGTTAGGTTGTGAGGAAGAAGAAAAAGAAAACGGCTTCACGACACTGACGATTCCAGCTCACGGAGTGAGAAAGAAAAACAACAATCAAAACAGCATCACTGTCAGCCTTTGAGTGAGTAATCAGCGTGTGTGAAAAGTTTGAGACTGCTGAATTCGTTTCAAAACTTTCTGAGTGTTAAATTGTGAGTGTGCAGAAGAAGAACATCAATCAGCCTTTAAAGTGCTGACATTTGATTTTTTTTTAGTTCATAGCTTTTTTTAGGCTCCATCAACGTAAAGAAACCAGAACCAGAACTAGAAATATTTGTATTGTTGTTATTGAAAAGTTATGGATTGCTTTTCCGTTAAGTCGGGGTTAAAAAAAAAGGTGAACAAATCAGCTAGCAGTAACCACCGACAGTAATGGCATCGATACTGATGTGCGTGAGGAGTTGTAACGGACAAGCGATAGTCTGCCGGCTTGCTTTGCTTTGCAGCGTGAGCGTGTTGCATCGCATGGCACAGGTTTACGATGCAGATTTCTATCCCGTCCGTGGGCACATGGCCTGCTACACCCCTTTGGCCTGTTCCTCACAGACAAACACACAGCTGGTGAGTGGGCACATGGCCTGCTACACCCCTTTGGCCTGTTCCTCACAGACAAACACACAGCTGGTGAGTGGGCACATGGCCTGCTACACCCCTTTGGCCTGTTCCTCACAGACAAACACACAGCTGGTGAGTGGGCACATGGCCTGCTACACCCCTTTGGCCTGTTCCTCACAGACAAACACACAGACAGACAGCTGGTGAGTGGGTGAAAGTAAGACATTCTCTCAATCTTGTTTCAATGTTCTCTGAGTCTTCCCAATCCTGAAGTGGTGACCGCATTTCCAATGTGTGTGTCTGTGTATACAGGGTGGGTGGGTGGGGGTGGTGTTAGAATTGCATGTCTTATCATCTGGTTTCAATCTGCCATCAATGTTGGCAGAAATGTTCGATTTTATAAGATTGTGCTCCCGGTGATAATAAGATAGCCAATCCTAAAAACTTTTTCTATCAGCTTTTCTAATCCTAATTTCAGGAGCATGTCTGAACTACTCTCACCCATGACGCACCACAATTAAGTCCCTTGTTTTTTTCTGGGTAGCTGTGACCCACATACAAATGTCCCCAACTTCAAATTGAGGCTGCTCTTTAAAATTGTTTCGTTTTCAATTTGGGGACATTTGTATGGGAGTCAAACCTGGTCAAAAGATTTCTTACCAGCTATAAGAGGGAAAACACGTGAAACCCGTGATTTTGACACGTGACCTGGTGGGTCTGTAAGGAGTGTAGACCGGTGGGTTTTTCAGACTTCACTCAGAGCCACGTAGTGATGAAGAAACAATACACAAATTGTAGTCCAGTTTGCAGGAATAGCAGCTGTCCCCTCTGCTATCTGGCAGTCAGTCATTGTCGGAAACGACAGACAGGCAACACAAATAGCATGGACAATTCCATCAACTAGGAAAACGAATCGGCAGCAATTACCGCATATTCAGCCGGCATTTCTTTAAAAAAATTTAATGTATCAAAATTTGCTTAGATGTTTGCTGGTAAAAATCAGTTTGCAATGAAGAAAAAAAATCAGCTTATGCTACTTAATAACAAAATAGACGTTTCTGTCTTCGATAGATTCCAACTGTTGATTTTTTTAAACAGATATTTCAGATGCAAATCTAACTGATTTTGGTAAAATTCTGTAGTTTTATGTTTGGTTATCCAGTTGTGAATAAAATTCTCTTGTTTACAATGTGTGTGTGTGTGTGTATGTGTGCGCGCGTGTGTGTGTGTGTGCGTGCGCGCGCGCGTGTGCGTGCGTGTGTGTGTGTGTGTGTGTGTGTGTGTGTGTGTGTGTGTGTGTGTGTGTGTGTGTGTGTGTGCGTGCGTGCGTGCGTGCGTGTGTGTGTGTGTGCGTGTGTGTGTGCGCGTGTGCGTGTGTGTGTGTGTTTTCATAAAACACAAGTCTCAGCCCATTTTGTTTCAATACAAAAGAGTTTGTGAATATATTTTCACATTGGCTATAAAACAAAGATTATAATACGATAAGCATTGAGAGACATTAATAATAAGCTGAGCTAAGTGTAAATTATGAAAACTATCACAAGCAAAGATAAATCAGCCTAAAAACAAAACAAAAAGAACTTCAACAAGAAAACAAAAGAAATAAGCAGTATTATATCTAAAAATAAATATATAATAAAAGTGAATAAAGGAGTTTGGGGCGCTATTAGGACAGTTGAATAATATGTCATCCATGCATCTCAGATTGGATAACACAGGATGACAGCAATAGCAAACACTATAAACTTATACATTTATCAGCCTCTAAATCATGCAACAACATTTACATAATAAGCTATTTCAAATGCAATGCACTGACAAATACAGCTTTAAAAAGAACCAGCATATTTGGGTGGGTTTCAGCCATTTCGATTTCGGAAGAGCCAGATGTGGACTTTTAAAGAAAAACAAGCGCGAAATCGCAATAGTTTGTGGCACGCGGTCTATTTTTACCACTCCAATCATGAGTTACCTCCCCTGGCTTTTCAATAATTTTAATCTGTAAACCAGAATGTTATCTCTGCACCATTTCGTAACTTTTTATATCTTTTGGAAAACATTTAAAACTATGTATCCTACTTATACTCATCAAAAGAAGCACCGCATACTCGTCGTGTCTGTTGTAGTGTCTGTATTACATATGTTTATTATTTTGTACGCTTTTAAAATACATCATTTTAAAGAGCAGCCAGAAGTGTAGCCTCGATTTGAAGTGCGACAATTTTGTCAAAATGTGTGACAATTTTGGAACGACAGACCGACCGACAGACCGACAAAGTGAGTAATAGGTTTGTGGCTAAACAACAACAACCGTACCCAATTAACAGAAAAACAACAACCCCATTAACAGAAAAACAACAACCCCATTAACAGAAAAACAACAACCCCATTAACAGAAAAACAACAACCCCATTAACAGAAAAACAACCCCATTAACAGAAAAACAACAACCCCATTAACAGAAAAACAACCCCATTAACAGAAAAACAACAACCCCATTAACAGAAAAACAACAACCCCATTAACAGAAAAACAACCCCCATTAACAGAAAAACAACAACCCCATTAACAGAAAAACAACAACCCCATTAACAGAAAAACAACAACCCCATTAACAGAAAAACAACAACCCCATTAACAGAAAAACAACCCCATTAACAGAAAAACAACAACCCCATTAACAGAAAAACAACAACCCCATTAACAGAAAAACAACAACCCCATTAACAGAAAAACAACAAAAAAGTGAACAGAAAACAACAGCCATGCTTTGCTTCAAAATTATATAACAAAAAACCTTACATACAGGATTAAAAGAAGAAGAAAATCAGCAGTTTTGAAAGAGTTTTTAAAAAAAAGATAAACAATAAACGTAAAAGTAACTTCTGTTAGGACAGTAGGCAAACAAATCAGATCCTTCGTACCTTGTAAGCCGCATAGTTTCGTTGAACAAAAAATGGGTAAAGGTCAAGTTGTGCCGCCCCCCCCCCCCCCTCTTACATTCTGCCTTTCTTACCAAACATTAAGCTGTATCTTATCAACTTTTTCAGCTAATTATCTTTGTTGAATAATTAATCGCAGTCATGATAAAGGCCATTATCTAATAGAACCCCCCCCCCCTTATGTAGTGCAGTACACACAACAGCCGCGGAGCATTTGTCACAGTCCTGGTTCATTGCGTTTTTTCCGTCTTGCCTTTATCTTCTACTATTATTGAATGCATGTGTTTAATTATGTAAATGGATGAAAATTAGTGTTAAATATAGCAAACGATAGAGGATGAAGTACTCAATCTGCAGTAAGAAAGGCAAGACTGAAAAAATGGAAAGAACCGAGAAATGGAGGAGGAGGGGGGAGGGGGGGGGGGCGCAACTCGGCCACCACCTGAAATATTTTGAAACTGAATGCAGGGCAACTTTATCGAAGCAGTTTCTTTTACTGTGCAAGCCGCTGCGGTGCCAATACAGCTACATTTCATCATCAATTACAGAACTAATTTAACAACAAAACATCAAATGCTTTCTTGAAAAAAACAACCAACAACAAACAAACAAAAAACCCAGGTCATAACATCATTACCTTTACTTCAACACAACGCGGAGAGTAACAAATATTTTTTTCCCCAGCAACAGGTTAGGGTGTACTTTTTTTTGTAGCGGCATATCGTCAGTCAAATTCAAAAACCTCATATCTCAATTTTCGTAGTTTTCAGAAAAATGAAAAATAACTTTTATAAATTAACCGCGTTTACCACAATTGATTAACAGTATGATGAATATGTTGTTCAAGACATTGCGATTTTAGTCCTGCATTTTGTTAAAATTACTTCAAACACAAATGTTTAGACTAGAAAAGAATGAAGATACGAGGTTTTTGTCCTTAACTAGATCTGAATTTGGGACCTACGAGTTTTTCTTCTATTTTCACAACCTCATTTACACCCTATAGAAAGTCGTTACGAGATACAAGCTTTTGGTGGAAGGTGGCAGGAAAAATTAGAGAGCTGACTATGTATAGATACTCAAACCTCCCAAAAATTGAGATACAAGGTTTTTTAATTTCACCGACGATATACTGACATTCAAACAAAAATTGATATGAAAACGTTCATGGCGCAACTATGGAATTTACATACAAACATTGAAAGTAAAACAACAGCAGCTCAGCTCTTACTTTGAAAACAGTATTCCCCTATTCAATACACTTTCTCGTTCAATACATTACATGATCCAGCAGCAACAGAACCAGGAAACATTCCAAAGATAAAGACCAGTATAAAAAAAGAAAGACCAGTATCAGTAATGCCCGTAGTACAAAAAAAGACAAACAAAAAGAGCATTTAAATAAAAAGCAGAAAAAAATACATTTAAAAGTACAAAGAGCATTTTAAAAAAGATTGACAAAACAGCATTTTGAAAAAGGCTAAAAAATAGCATTCTGAAAAAGGCTGAAAAAAGAGCATTTAAAAAAAGTCTTTATCGATCAGATATTTCTGAGCCCGGTCAATTCGGTCAAAAGTACATAAACTTTTATTTAGAGGCACTTCTAAAATGACGTGACCAATAAATATCAAGATTCAGCGAATTAAAAGCATCAGTGTAGCCTCACAGGTCCTCAGATCCTTTCAAGTTAGAGCACATAACATCACTTCTGCACTCTGCCCCCGAAGTCTGAGTGTGGCTGCCCACGTGGCGGGGTAATAAAAACCGGTCACACATGTAATGTTCTCATCCGTAGCTGATGCGCTTGTAGTTCAAGTGCTTCCGCTATTGCGATGATCCCTGGAGTCTTTTAGCCAGGGTACGACAACAACAACTTCTGCACTCTCAGCTTTGGTTGTCGATAGTCAGCAGTACAGAACCAAGACCTGGGTCGCGTTTCTCTAGACGACGGTCGCCGCGCGTTTTAACTGTTACGCCAAAAGGGGCCTAAGAAACACTTTAGAAAACGTTTGCTGAAGAATATTACAAGCTCTTGTCTGATTAGTAAAAAAAAAGTATCATTTTAACCTAACTTTAATGGACCAATCAACAACAAGAAATGTATTCACCCCATGCAAGTCACATGATAGTTCGCCAAGAGGTACTTTGGGAGTAGCCACAAAACGTTTTTGATAAACGTCGGCGAAAGGTGATTCTTAGTACCATTTTTGCCGATTTGCGCTCACACTACGTAACGTTAGCCCTTGTGAAACGGCCCCCTGGATTTTACAAAAGTTTTAGTTTTACACAAAGGGAAGGCAATCTTTCATTTACCAGATTGTGAGTGAAAATGATGTTTTACGTCCTCTCGGTCATAGACACATATGGGACATTTGTAAATACAAAGATGGTGGGAACAATACTGGATGCAATGCCCGGAGGCAGTGCAACACCAGTAAAGTCCCGAGTTTTTAACAATACAGATAGGTGTAGCGGTAACCACGCCTCAGTTAAACCTCATCGGCTATGGCACCGCCACAGTTTCCTGATTAATTAAAGTTGATCATTCACCAGATTACAATAAAGAAGATCAAAATGGTTTTTTTTTTCAGTCTTTGTACTGTATCATTGAGACCTACATGTACTTACAGCATTGCCTATCAAAACTGCTGCATTTTTGGGACTGTAAAGTGCACCGTAATAATGTAAGGCGCACCCCCAAATTTCACAATTTGTTATTATAGTTTCTTGTTACATTAGTAGTCATATCATAAGGTGCAGGGGGCTCACTATGGGGGGGAAAAGTATCACTTTATAGTCTGTAAATATAAATTTTCTTGAAAACTTTCAAATTTCAGATTTTTCTTCATAAACTCTTTTAACATTTTAATAACTTTTACGAAACAAGAAAAAGTATGTCTGGAATTAATAGATAGCTGTCAAGTTTATGCATTTGCTTCAAGGGAAATAAATATGTGTGCACACCATACCTTGGTCACTTCTAAACTCGCTTCACTCCCTTAGACCACAATTTTGCCCCTGACTTTGCTTTTGTAGTGGTTCGTTGTGGGGGAACCAATCGGTGTAGAGTTTTTCTATATAAAGTCTATAAAAGTCTGATCTACCACTTCCCTATGTCTAAACCTGAAGTAAAAACCAGCAATCTTCTTTCATTTCTCCTTTTGTTTATGCATGTTTTGTTTGTGTGCATGGATTTGTGAGTTTTTTTAACAATTCAAAATCGTTGTGATGCGAATGAGTTAACATTGTACCCATAATGCTTGTAAATCCGCA
This sequence comes from Phymorhynchus buccinoides, assembly GCA_017654935.2. Lineage (NCBI taxonomy): Eukaryota > Metazoa > Mollusca > Gastropoda > Neogastropoda > Raphitomidae > Phymorhynchus > Phymorhynchus buccinoides. Next base: position 4,728,764 of record CM065702.1, read on the forward strand.
TAGATTTGGAACGGAAAATGAATTTATCGTCCTCCAATCTGGTACAGTTACAGTCTATACGTAAAGATAGTGGGTCGATCCTGGAGGTACTGCAATACCAGGTCAACCCTGTTTCTCTATCCCAGATAGCACTCAGGGCTCCCAATCGCCCAGCAAAACAAGGGGTCCCAGGGACTCCTTCACTGACAGGATAGAGGGTCCTAGAGGCGGGATAGAGGGTCCCAGTGGCATTACGAATGCTAAAAAGAATTTTTCTAGTCCATCCCTGGAACCCCCTGCACATTCTTTTACAGGGTCATTTAGAATTTTAGTGCTTCATAGACCCCCAAATGGGGGTCCCTGGGAGCCCTGAGCACACTTGCGCAATGCAAGTTGTTATAGATTTGGAAGAAGGGGTAGTGAAACATAAAACATATTTGATTGAATATTCAGTCTTGATTATTTCAAAACATTGAGACTTTCCTGGTATTGCAGTACCCCTAGTATCATCCCTCCATCTTTATATAGCATGATCTACAAATGAGACTTTCCTGATATTGCAGTACCCCTAGTATCATCCCTCCATCTTTATATAGCATGATCTACAAATGAGACTTTCCTGGTATTGCAGTACCCCTAGTATCATCCCTCCATCTTTATATAGCATGATCTACAAATGAGACTTTCCTGATATTGCAGTACCCCTTGATCACAAATGAGACTTTCCTGGTATTGCAGTACCCCTAGTATCATCCCTCCATCTTTATATAGCATGATCTACAAATGAGACTTTCCTGGTATTGCAGTACCCCTAGTATCATCCCTCCATCTTTATATAGCATGATCTACAAATGAGACTTTCCTGATATTGCAGTACCCCTAGTATCATCCCTCCATCTTTATATAGCATGATCTACAAATGTCCCCTATGTGCCTGTTCCAGGTCGGAGGACGTTAATCAGACCTTCATAAAACATAACAAAATTAACATAGAAGGAAAAAAAAATTCAATAAAATAAAATGCACTTTGCTGAAACCTCCGGGAAAAAAAAGTGAGCCATCATATTGGCCGATAACGTTCAAACAGCCAAACTCATGGGTGCAACTACACAACATGAACAAATCTGAAAGCCGGGATCCAGGGGTACTGTCCCCCTGCAGCTGAAGCAAAAATTAATTTATAAAGGTATGTTAGTTTGCTTTTTCCACAATTTATATAATGCTTAGTTTAAAGTGTTTGAAAAATAGGTATTAGGTATTAGGTACTCCATAGTCAAAAGGCGTGTCTGTGAAATTTGGCGCGTAACCCAATTTAAAAAAAAAAATTGTGCATGCGATTTTTGTGTGACTGATGAAGAAGGAAAGAGAAAAATACAGTAGACACACAAAGATCTTGTTTGACAAATTTAACAAAAAAGGAACTTCCTCTTCTGGTAAAATTAAAAAAACGGGAAATCCTTGTACAGTGGAACCTCCCATTATAAGACTCCCTCCCATATAAGACCTACTTCTCTGAGACACTGTCCTTCTTTGTAAGTATTAAAATTACCTCCCTTATAAGACCCCTCCCTTATAAGACCTCATTTTGGATGCTTTTTGAAGGTCTTATAAGGGAGGTTCCACTGTACAGCAGGAAACGATGCACCCATGGAGACGAAGCTGAGGCGAATTTGGACGAGTTCCTGCACGGGCCAATCACGGGTGGCGGCATATTAACACGGGGATGTGGGCGTGGTGCACAACGAAGTCGCTGACGCTTCCCAGGAAGGTGCGCCGCATCTTGCCCATGCCCCGCGTTCCCATGACGACCAGGTGCGCCCCCTCCTCCTTGGAGGCGTGCACGATGGCCTCCCCCACTCTGCCCGACATCTGTCTCACCTTGGCCCCAAACTGAAACGGAACATTACACGGGCAAAAATATGAAAATATTTAAGAACAAAAACATGCAACAAACCCCTCAGTATCCCCCCCCCCCCTCTCAAGTTTATGCCCTTGGTGCGTTTGGGTCAAAGTCATGGGGATCAGTGTGTTCTGGGGAGCTGTCTGGGGACGGACGTGGTGGCGCCCTCGGAGGAGGACCTCACTCACGCTGGCTCCGCGACTAAGACATTATTATTGTTATCAGTAGGGGGCTTGATAGGTGGTGTCCTGCGTACAGGCTCCACTGAACTCCAGCAAAGTGACTCAGCAGCAGTGCAGTGTCTCCTCAGTTAGTTGCCTCCTGATGGCCTAACATAGATAGCTCCCCTTGGACTGCTGGTTTCAGATTCTGCGACTTGACGTACCAGGGTGTGGCTGTGTGTTGGAACTCGGAATGAGCGGCGTGGAAGGAATGCCACTGTACAGCCCAGAAGATGGGACAGCAAAAAAAGAGAAGATTTTCCTATTCATAACATAGAGAGAGAGAGAGAGAGAGAGAGAGAGAGAGAGAGAGAGAGGAGAGAGAGAGAGAGAGAGAGAGAGAGAGAGAGAGAGAGAGAGAGAGAGAGAGAGAGAGAGAGAGAGAGAGAGAGAGAGAGAGAGAGAGAGAGAGAGAGAGAGAGAGAGAGAGAGAGAGAGAGAGAGAGAGAGAGAGAGAGAGAGAGAGAGAGAGAGACTTGCGAGAGAGAGAGAGAGAGAGAGAGAGAGAGAGAGAGAGAGGGGAGAGAGAGAGAGACAGAGAGAGAGAGAGAGAGAGAGAGAGAGAGAGAGAGAGAGAGAGAGAGAGAGAGAGAGAGAGAGAGAGAGAGAGAGAGAGAGGAGAGAGAGAGAGAGAGAGAGAGAGAGAGAGAGATCTTTATAGAGAGAGAGAGAGAGAGAGAGAGAGAGAGAGAGAGAGAGAGAGAGAGAGAGAGAGAGAGAGTATCAGAGAGAGAGAGAGAGAGAGAGAGAGACAGAGAGAGAGAGAGAGAGAGAGAGAGAGAGAGAGAGAGAGAGAGCAACACAACACACGTAGAGTTAGAGAGGAAGAGAGAAAGAAGGAAAGAGAGAGACAGAGAGAGAGACACACACAGATAGACAGACAGAGACAAAGCAATACAACAGACTCACATGTAGAGGTTTGATCTTGTGGCTGTATTTGTCCACCAGTTGTTTGACCCTGACCTCTGAGAGAGAGAGAGAGAGGAGAGAGAGAGAGAGAGAGAGAGAGAGAGAGAGAGAGAGAGATAGAGAGAGAGAGAGAGAGAGATAGAGAGAGAGAGAGAGAGAGAGAGAGAGAGAGAGAGAGAGAGAGAGAGAGAGAGAGACAGAGAGAGAGAGACAGAGACATAAAGCAATACAGCATAGACTCACATGTAGAGGTTTGATCTTGTGACTGTATTTGTCCACGAGTTCTTTGACCTTGACTTCTTCCTCCTTGATCAGTTCCTTTACGACCACTGGGTCCGTCAACAAGGCAGCTGAAATCAACAACGCAGGGTCCACAAGCTGCTTTCAACATAATTATATTAACCCTATTTCACTGGAAACGCAGCTTACACAACTGAAGCCAAAACATGGGTCGGGTCAAGTCACTGACATAAAATAATACAAAAGGATTTTCTTATTTAGTACAGGGAGCATTCCTTACAACCTGCACATAATTATGAAAAAAAGTCTTCCCTCCAATAGAATTCTGACATCCAATCTTATTAGCCGTTTTATCGAAGCCGGTTTGCAAGAGTGAATGCGCTTGTTTATCTCTAGCGCGCGGAGTCGCGAAAATTGATCTACTCACTTCCGAGCCGATGGGGCTGAATGTTTGCCTGACGACAAGTAATGGGCAAGGAACAACCAAAGATGTGCGTGCAGCTTGCAGATTTCGCATTGAATCTCTGACACACAATTTTCTCACTGATTTTTTTTAATTAATCAGCTCTACTTTTACACAACACTGTGTGTTTCTCATCACAGATCACAATCTTATTTGTTTGGCTCAGTTGTGATTATTTATTCGATCACAAACCCTGCAACTGAGCAAACTCATACTGTCTTGCACGAAAAAGCCACAGAACATAACTTTTTTCATTAGCTTAGGCGGTTCCTTTTCTATTATGTTTCATAATTTAAAAAAAATTAAAAATAATTTGTATGATTCAATCTCATTCCCAGTATGTTGCACTACCAATTATGTCAATTATTCACTGATTCTCATGTTCCCTCCCATGTGCCTGTAATCTTTAGGACTGCAGGATGTAAAGGAGAAATTTGCTATTCACGCTTTAAAAAAAAAAGGTTTATTTTGGATTTTCAAAGGGTATACAAACAGCAAGTTTGTAACAAGAAAGTGTACTGCATACTGATATTTCTCCTGGGGCGTTGAAATGGTGTGCAAATTATGAAATGTGTAGTAAGAAAATGTACTTTACTTCCACCCCTCTCCCAGTGCTTGAAATAAGAAAGTGTGCATAAGCCATCACCCCAACAACCTGGGATAGTGCACCCAGTACTCAGAAGTGAAATAGTACACGCTAAGACATTGTTTGGCCTGCGCTAGATCTATTTATTTAAAAACAAATAATAACAAAATAAATAATAAATAATGTTTTAAAAGAACTTAATCAGCTTTTAAGCCCAAAACAAGTCACTCTTTCCATTACAACACAACTGTTGTAAGTAGGCCTACAACATAAAATTAAATTACATGGTTATGGAATCCACAACAATTTACTTAAATGGATAGAAGACTTTTCATTTAACAGAACTCAGTATTGTAATAGTAAAGATGTGAAATCAGTCTGTAGGCTGCACATGTTAGCAGTAGTGTTCCTCAAGGTAGTATTCTAGGTCCTTTTTTAAAAACTTATTTTATGGATGCCTAGAGAGAGAGAAAAATAGAGATTTTACGCCTTCTGAAACAATGGATGCCTAGGTGTCTGTCAGTTTTACAGCTTCTATCACCTACCACCACTGAAAACAAATTTCAGTCCAGCCCTGTAGTTCTAAGTAGAATAGCAGTAGCTTTATCTGCTATGTGAAAGTCATAGTCAGCTGACTCAGTCAGTGACACACACACACACACACACACGCACACACTGTGACACACACACAATACATTGTTTGTCTTTTTTTTTATATAGATGCCTAGGTGTCGGTCACTGCTTCACAGCTTCTATCACCTACCACCAATGAAAACAAATTTCAGTCCAGCCCTGTAGAAGTAGAATAGCAGTCGCTTTATCTACTATGAAAAAGTTATAGTCAGACACAACTGACTCAGTCAGTGACACACACACACACACACACATGATAAATTGTTTGTCTTTACAATATACGACTGTATACCCTCTCGACCTTCACGCGCCTCTGTGTGTGCGTGTGCGTGTGCGTGTGTGTACGTGCGTGCATGCGTGTGTGTGTGTTAGTTGTGTTATGTGTGTATGTGAGTATTTCTCACCACCACTATCAAGCACATTTTTGTCGCTTTTTAAAATTTTTTTATCTGGAAGAACCAACGTCCTAGTCGTGGATTTTAAAAAGGCCTTTGATAAGATTTATCACTATCTCCTTATGAATAATTTCGCCACTATGGGATCAGAAGTTCAGTCAATAGATTAATTGAGAGCTTCCTTGCAGGCAGGCAGGAAAAAATAGTTGTTGATTGAGCTGCATCCGAAGCTATCCCTGTAGAATCAGGAGTCCCCCAAGGATCTGTGCTTGGGCCGACCCTTTTCCTGTTGGCATCAATGGTCTTTCGAGGCAACTATCTTCCAACTTCCTTTCTCTTTGTGGACGACTCTGTCACCGAGCTGTGGACCCTCCCAGAGACCTCAATGATCTCCAACCAGACCTAAATGAATTAGCATCATGGGAAAACAAATGGATGTCCTTCCATCCCGACAAATGCAAGAGCCTCCATGTGATCAGGAAGAAAAATCCCCTGATAAAGAACTACCAACTATATGGCCAGGACCTGGATTGGATAGAGATGAAAATAAATGTCTGGGCTTTACAATATCACAAGACCTTAGATGGGACACCCACATCTCAAATGTGTGCAGCAAAGTCAGTAAGACCCTTGGCTTCCTCCATCGCAACTTAAAAGTAGAGTTAGTCAACATCAAGGAATTTGCATATAAGGCAAGTAGTAAAAGGCTTATAATTATGTCACTGGTTAACCCATCCTAGAAAGGTGCCTGTTATGCCATAGCATTGCCTCTTTAAACTGATGTAAAACTATATATATATATCTCTATACATGTGTGCGTGTGTGTGTGTCACTGTGCGAGCCCCTTCCCCCATCCGCCCCACTTTACTCCCACCCTTCTAGTTCTACCCATTCCCAAATCATAGTGAAAATCCTTCATCCACGACCCACCCACCCTCTAGTATAATCCCCCCGTTTGCTTGCATGCCCCCTTTCCCCTCAACCATATCAAAATTCAAACTCAGATTATTTTATTTGTTGTAAAACCATCAAAGAAATTATGGAACAAACCAAAGCATACGGCGCTCTCGCCACACCGTAATTATTTACACAGATGTGGTAAACAGTAAACACATTATCGTCATAGGCCTACCATGAAAAGAAACAAAACAAAAAGCGCAGGGTAAAGATGGTGACAAAGTAAATGTTATTGAAGCAAATAAGGAGTAGTAAAACTCGCGTAATCATGTGTAGGGACAGCAAAACATTCATGTTCGTATCAACATCGCGATTTATCGTCAGAAGTGGCGTCTGCGATCTTGTGAAACAGGAAAGTCGATCTACTATCTACGGTAGCTGCCCAACTCGCCACCGGAAGTTATAGCAAACAAGGGGACTGTATCAGTGAGCCACCAAACCAAGGGAAGTAACAACCCCACCTAAAACGGCTAATATAATCTGTTTACTAGACATTAATGTTATAAACAAATTTGCATTTTATCTTCTAAAAATGCATATTTATTGATATTGTCCAATTCCTCAAAATGTTGTTATTATCATCAAAGACTGTACAGGGGAAGATAAACATCCGGTCTCTTTTCCCTATATGAGTAGTCTGAAGACAGAAACACTGGTTATGTCCCTTTGAAACGCGACACATTTTACACATCGATAGACCAGTTGAATTCTCCGTTCAAGTTCCAGTCCGAGTTTTTGGATAGCCTCCACTGTGAAAAGTGGGTAAAGGTCAAGATGTGCCACCCCCCCTACCTATCTCAGTGAATTGTATTTTTCCGTTATTGCCTTTCTTACCATACATAAAGCTGTATTTTAGGAACATTTTTAGCTAATAACCTTTTTGGAATACTAACCCTAACCCTAGCCCTAACCCTAACCCCCACTCTATAAGACGGAAAAACGCAACGAACCACAACTGTGACAAATCGCGGTGTACTGCAGTACATAGTGGGGGGTAGGGTTAGGTTTAGGGCTAGGGTTAGGGTTAGTATTCCAAAAAGGTTATTAGCTGAATATGTTCCTAAAATACAGCTTTATGTATGGTAAGAAAGGCAAAAACGGAAAAATAGAATTAACCGAGAAATGCAGGGGGGGTGGCACATCTTTACCTTTGCCGAAAAGTGTACACGTCCGCACTAACGATAACTCTATCAGCCCGGTTCGCCGAGCTTTTAAGTAATCCATCTTACCCTTTTTAGTTTTAGAATATCTTTGTTATCATCATTAGCAACATTATTAATATTAGGATTATTATTACGGTAATCATATTGCGAAATGGAAAAAAGAAAGAAAAGAGAAACAATCTTACGCGCTTGCATCAAGGAAGTGTATTCGGACACGTGGATTAGTACGACTTGATCCCCATCTTGCCGGATGTTGGCACAGTAAACTGCAATAAATATCAGTCAGTAGAACAATAATGGAAAATATTTTGATTATGTGCATTTTCAAAATTACAATTAGAAAATATCATCAAATGATCAATGTGCATTTTTGAACTCTGTGTGTGTGTGACTTAACATAAATTTATTTAACTCCTGATCAGTGATAGGCTATAATATAACGAGAGAGAGAGAGAGAGAGAGAGAGAGAGAGAGAGAGAGAGAGAGAGAGAGAGAGAGAGAGAGAGAGAGAGAGAGAGTGAGAGAGATATTGATTGATTGATTGATAGATATTTATAGAGGGAAATAGAGTAAGCAATAACATGCTTTTTTACATCCAGCCCTCTGGAGAGAGAGAGAGAGAGAGAGAGAGAGAGAGAGAGAGAGAGAGAGAGAGAGAGAGAGAGAGAGAGAGAGAGAGAGAGGGCAGAGATCACAATATGATTACATACAATATGAATACATCATCATACAATACATGATACATGTAATGTATACGTCTATTATAGACTCTATATTGTGACCTACTTACTAACTTAGTACTTGTCTACAAACTCAGAAACTGAATGCTTCGTTCAACCAGGGATCTACTGGTTCAACTTACAGTCAAAAGCAAATTCCGAAAACTCGCTATCATCAATTGCTATTATGACTGTCCTCTTGCTTTCAGAATTTGCCATGGCTTTCTTCAAGAAGAAATGAAATTACTGTCGAAACACTACAACTTTCTGTCTTGGCTCCTCAAGTATTTTAAGTGCTTGATAAGTAGGTCAAGGCCACAGCTGCTGCAAATGAGAATAGCTTCCCTTTAGACAAAAAATCTATCCCTAAAATACTAGTCTGATGCGCATAAGAAAAACAACTGAGAAAAAATGAGAAAGTATTATGCATATAATAAAATAATAAAAATACATTGTCCTGGTAAAAATATGATTTCTTTTTCGCGTAGCTTGAAATAAAGTATACCTAATTGTTTGTTTTCCACGTCGTTTAGAGGCTACATTTGTAACTTCCGGTAGCATGGTCGCCTTCAGCAGCTGAGAAGTGTTTGGCTCAGTGTAAAAACTCTCTCCTTGTGTTCGCCACGTTGTATGCTCTGAAACTGTAAAAGAGAAGGTAATCGCTTCTTCTTTGGCAATGAAAGCTTCGTGCAACTCTAATCCTAATCCTAGGTCAACTAGTTTATTCTGAGCTCTGATTTCCTCCAATTTTCTGTTCTTGTAGAACTTTGTAAGAGGTTCCGACCCCTTCCGTGGCATAATGATAATATAATCAGTGTGTTGATTGTCATTGTGGCTACGTACTGCGAAGAAGAAGAAGAAGAACTAGTTTCTAAGTTTCTTTTTAAAAAAAACACCCCAAAAGGCAAAACAACTGATTATAAACACAATGACATAGATTGATCAATCAAAATTACTCATTTTTTGATGACTGTTATTACGAATGCACTGGTTCGAACCCAGCTCCGTTCGCGGTGCTGTGTCCTTGTGAAAAATGCTTTACTCCTATTTCCTGGTTCTTCGGATGAGATCTTAAACCGATGTCCCGTGTGCGAACGCACACACAAGATCGTGCACACACATTAAAGCCCAGTAGGCCGTAGCACAACTCTAATCATGCAAGACTTTTAGGCATGGGGCAGGATAAACATCCCCAATCGGAAAAGAAAGAAAGAAAGAAACAAATGACAGCTATGAGTATGACAAGTGTGCTTTCAGAGGTGATCAAACAAAGTTCTGTTCAGACATATTTTTACATTCATGTATGAGGAGACCTGGCTGGCTGGGTCATCTTCGTAGAGTAGGTTTTTGTTTTGTTTTGTTTTTGATGCCCGACTTCGGACCTCGACTGTATTTAGTATAAAATCAAACTGATGATTGTGGATATTCAACGAGAGAAGAAGAAGAGGAGGCAGAACCACTGGATAAAGTAAACCTTAGACAACACAGTAAACTGCTAATGCCTTACAAGGTTACACCTTCTTTCAGATTTGCCTTCATCACCGAAAAGCTACCCCAATCGGAATAACAACTCATCATGGGAGACAACCTGGAAGCTGATTTGCTGGAGCTGCTGAAGCCTTCCACGCGGGCGGATGTGAGAGGCGTGGCCGTTCAACAACTGCTGGGCCTCACGGGCAACGCAGAGGGATGCCGGTACATCACCCAGCGCCCCGCACTTCTACAATGCGTTCTGAAACTGTTGTCAGACGCTGACACTGACCTGAGAAAGCAAGCAGGGAAAATCCTCATCAATCTGACTGCTGAAGAAACCACCACGCCCGCCCTGCTCCAACCCTCTATAGAGCCTTCAGTTGCCGAAGCTGTTTCTCTTTTGTTGGAGCTGTGTTTGGACCCGTCCACGACCGACACCTCGCTGTGCGGGATTCTCACCAACTTGACGCGTTCGGCCGACGGTGCCGGGTTTGTGTCGGGAGTGCTGACGGCGGAATCGGGGTCCAAAGGATTGTCGCAGTTTGTGACCAAACTCTGCGACCTGTACTCGAAAAAGGCTGCGACTTTCAGCGCCGTGGCGACCATCTTGATGAACTTGACGCAGGTGCCGGTCGTGCGTCGGGGCTTGATGGAGCCGCCGGAGAAGCTTCTCCTGCGACTACTGCCCATACTTTCTCTGTCGGCTTCCTGTTGCAGGCCTGTTGTGGGCACCGTGCAGAACTGCTGCTTTGAGTATGGTCAGTGGTTGGTTGGAGTGTGTGTGTGTCAGGGATCCCAATTGTCCCGCTAAACAAGGGGTCCCAGGGACTCCTTCACTTACGGTATAGCGGGTCCTAGAGGCGGGACAGTGGGTCCCAGTGACATTGCGAATTCTAAAAATAATTTTTCTAGTGCATTCCTGGGACCCCCTGCACATTCTTTTTCTAAAAGTTTTAGAGGGTCCTGTAGAATTTTAGTGCTTCATAGACCCCCAAATGGGAGTCCCTGGGAGCCCTGGTGTGTGTGTGTGTGTGTGTGCAGTAATGTCTCGATGACATGGTCATAGGACATAGTCCTATAACAAACTTCACTTATTAAGACTAAAAATGTCCTATTTTGTTACCCCCTTTCAGAACAGATAATAGGAGATATATATCGTATTCAAAAATAACATTGGCAGACTTTATTTACTGTGGAACCTCCCTTATAAAAAATATATATAAATATTCTAAAGAAAAGGCCTTCCAAAATCATGTAAAATGAGATATTGTAACTGTAACTAGTGTAAGGGATGGGTCTTAATATAAGGGAGGTAATTTTAATACCTTGGGCAATGTCTCAGAGAAGTAGGTCTTAAGTGAGAGGGAGTCTTATAATGGGAGGTCTTAATAGGGAGGTTCCACTTTATTATTACTGCAAGACTCAGGACATTTTGTCCAGTTGATTTTCTTGTTTAAGGACAGTTTGTCCTGTCACTTTACCATCTAGATCATCACTGTGTGTGTGTGTGTATGTGTATGAGTGTGTGTGGGTGTGTCAAAGTCAAAGTCAAAATTACTTTATTATCTCAACGAGAGAAAATTTTACATTGTGGTCTCATGATACAACAACTGAACAAGGGCAACAGAAAACAAAATATATAGGTGGATGCATTTGAACAAAACAAAAGGAACAGAGAACAAAAATCAAGGTATGTACACACACAAAATAATCAAGCGATGTTCATCTTACCAATAAACAAAAACCTTCTTCATACTCTATGAATGTACCATACCCCCCCCCCCCCCCCCATACACACACACACTTTCCCATCCTCTTCACATCCCCAACCATTCTACCCAATCCACTTCAATCCGCCCCCTCCCACATTGGTACAAAGTATGAGCAAAATTAGGTAACACACAGAGCCAGGATACGTTTGAGTCTTCCCCATTCCCCACAACATGCTCCTTCATACACCATTCACTCTTTACACCCAACCACACTCTTCCTCAGCCCCCCTCCCCTCCTCTTACTACTATATGTATATCTCTCTCCTTTCTCACACACTGCACACAGCATATCAAACCTCCTACATTGCCCTCCGTCTCAACATCTCAAAATGGAGATTTAGTTTTGTTGCCAAATTGTAAGTCCTGCATTTCTAATTCTATTGGTTTAAACAATTTTTTTATTGAGTAACACATAGTAAAGCAGCAACATAAACAAATGAGAACAAGCTTATACAAGGTGCTCGAACACAAGCAGATCATACAATATTGGCTGCCACAAGTACTAAGAGACTGGAACAGAACATGATAATGAAAATGATAGCATACAAAATGTGCACGAACAAGCAAGCAACAACAAGAACAACAATAACATAGAAATTGAAATTGAAAATAAAATGAAATTGAGGGTATTATTCTAAAGTGGTTTATTCACAGACTCACAGAGGTAGTATACTATAGGCTGTAAGCCTTTTGCCCTTGATTGTGTAATTTCTTTGTACAGAGCTTGATTGACTTTAGTGCCCATGGATTTAGTGTTGACGTTTAGTGTATAACTAACACTCAATTTTACAATTTAATGCATGTCCAAATTCGTAGAAAACATTAGTGTTGTTAATTCCTTATCAATGTGATTTTGAAAGGCATTTACAGATGGACTGCATTGACAGTATTATGGGACAAACTATTCCATACATTTATTATTCTGTTTGTAAAGAATGAGTGGAATTGACAGGTATTGGTTTGTTTTTTGGTTAGTTTAAAATTGTGACCTCTTGTGACATTATGATCAGATAATTCAGAGAGCTGAGTAGTAGTTGAGAAATCATATAATCCATGCATGATCTTAAAAAACTTCTCATGTCACCTCTGACTCTTCTATATTCTAAATTAGGCAACTTCAACCACTCTAGGCGATCTTCATATTGTTCCGTGGTTCCACCAGATTTCCATGAGTGGCTGCTGGGTGAGGAGGTGGACCTGCTGCCTCGCCTGCTGCTGCCCCTGGCTGGTCCTGAGGAGTTTGACGATGACGACATGGAGAGGCTGCCCCTGGACCTGCAGTACCTGCCGGACACCAAGCAGAGGGAGCAGGATGCTGCCGTGCGCAACATGCTGGTCAAGTCCATTCTTAAGGTGAACGGAGAGACAGGGGGAGAAGGGGAGAGAGAGAGAGAGGTACTACAGGCTGCGAGACAGACAGAGATAAAGAGCAGGACTCCGCTGTACGCAGCATGCTGGTCCAGTCGGAGACACAGGGAGAGAGAGATGGAGAGAATACGAATACGAATGTTTGAATACCAATGTTTATTGAGGGTTAATAGATAAGCATTTATAAGCTTTTTTCCACCATGCCCTCGGAAATATCAACAAAAAAAACCCAAAGGAACGGAAAAAAGTGAAATAGCATGAAATGAAAAGGGGGGAAGAGAAACACAAAAAAATAAAAAAAAAATGAAAAAAATTGTTGCAACTAGCACAAGAAGAACATTTTTGAAAACATGAAAAAACAAAACAAAAGAACAATAACAACAAATACATAAAATACATTTCTTGAGATAGATAAGATAGATTGTGCATCAGAAACTTTGTTTAGTGAATGGCATGCATTTAAATACCCCACCCTAAACCCGGATTTAATTAACCAATCAGGAGCATTACTTTGGTTGTCCATAATCCACACATCAAAAGAAGCAAGCAAGAAGCAGAGAAACTCGCACAATGTCAAATGAAGACAATCAATCGAGAATCAAATATATAACGTATTTTGCAATAAATTAAATTGATGAATAAGATATTACTTAATGTACATGCAAACAGTTTTAAATTAGAATGTAACTTTGGGAGAGGATAAAAAAACTCGAACAATAAATAGAAAAGCGCATATACGCTTTAAATAATCAATTAATCAACCTAAACAGATCAGTGAAAACTAACAAAATCACCAATTGCCAAGCTCTCTCCAACAACGTTGATGAAAAGAAGCCAAATATACACAGCCAAAGAAAGTTGCAAATGAGCCAGGTGCTCGGCAGCATTTTCGGTGCCAGTGACATTGACCTTTGACCTATTACCTTCATTTTTGAACTTGGCCTAGATATCTTTAGTACCTATCCGTATGCAAAATTTGAGCGACCTTGGTCTCTCCGTTATCGTGCCAGGTGTTCAGTAGCATTTTTGGCTTGTGACCTTGACCTTTGACCTATGACCTTCATTTTCGAATTTGGCCTAGATATTCTTAGTACCTATCCACATGCAAAATTTGAGTGTCCTAGGTCCCTTCCTTCAAACGTTTAACGTTATCGTGTTAACATAGATAGTCAGACATAGTCAGTCGGCTTCAGAATCCACTGAAAACATTACTAGCTTCGTCGCTCTCTTTGTTCACGGCTGGTAAGCAAAGTGAACCAGACAATGCCTCCTGGAGTGAGAGCGTAGGGAAACCCATGCACAATCCGCAACAAGAAAATCTGGTAAGCAAAGTGAACCAGACAATGCCTCCTGGAGTGAGAGCGTAGGGAAACCCATGCACAATCCGCAACAATCTGGTAAGCAAAGTGAACCAGACAACACCTCCTGGAGTGAGAGCGTAGGGAAACCCATGCACAATCCGCAACAACCAAATCTGGTAAGCAAAGTGAACCAGACAACACCTCCTGGAGTGAGAGCGTAGGGAAACCCATGCACAATCCGCAACAACCAAATCTGGTAAGCAAAGTGAACCAGACAACACCTCCTGGAGTGAGAGCGTAGGGAAACCCATGCACAATCCGCAACAACCAAATCTGGTAAGCAAAGTGAACCAGACAACACCTCCTGGAGTGAGAGCGTAGGGAAACCCATGCACAATCCGCAACAACCAAATCTGGTAAGCAAAGTGAACCAGACAATGCCTCCTGGAGTGAGAGCGTAGGGAAACCCATGCACAATCCGCAACAAGAAAATCTGGAAGTAAGAAATATGGAGCGTGCACATTACACGCGGAAACCCATGCACATTCTCATCCGCTTATTTCTTTCTTTTACTTGACTGCGGATGGGATGTATGCACATGGGTTTCCGCGTGTAATGTGCATAAGACAGGGCTCCCAATCATCCCGCAAAAACAAGGGGTCCCGGGGACTCCTTCACTGACAGTATAGAGGGTCCTAGAGGCGGGATAGAGGGTCCCAGTGGCATTGCAAATGCTAAAAATAATTTTTCTAGTGCATCCCTGGGACCCCCTGCACATTCTTTTAAAGGGTCCTCTAGAATTCTAGTACCTCATAGACCCCCAAATGGGGGTCCCTGATAAGACCTAATGGGACAGCCACATGTCAGCTGAAATCGCATGACTGTACGATATAATGCGATCATGTGGTCTCCAAGAACAAATGTGATTCGCACTTTGAGATCACGCGATTGAATCGTATCGTACAGAGTGTGCACATTACACGCGGAAACCCATGCACATTCCCATCCGCCTATTTCTTACTTACTTTTATTTGATTGCGGATGGGTTATATGCACTTGGGTTTTCGCGTGTAATGTGCATAAGAGCGATTTTCCGTTACTGGAGAAACTCGGAAAGCCATTTGGGGGTCTATAAAGTACTAAGATTCTAAAGGACCCTCTAAAAGTATGTGCAGGATGTCCAAGGGATGCACTAGAAAAATTATTTTTAGCATTCGCGATGCCACTGGGACCCTCTATCCCGCCTGTAAGACCCTCTATACTGTAAGTGAAGGAGTCCCTGGGACCCCTTGTTTTGCCCTGTATCTCATTCTCGTTTTTACTATTTAGATGTTCCGAGCAAGGACATCTCTGTATATAAATATGGTCTTCGAGAAAATGCAACATCATTCTGAGCTGTCACAGCCTGTGTATATTAGGGTTGTCTTTCCATATGCTGAAGTTTAGGTACTTTTAACTCTTCAAGCGCCATGCATTTTTGGACATTCTTGGTTGTCTGTTGCATCTCAACCAACAAGAGTGGAGTTACTGCTTTTTTGTATGGGCGAATACATAATAGTCATTACATCACATTACATCACTCTACACTCCCTCCAAAATAATGCAAAGACATTCACTGCCAAGTACCCTGCCATGTGTCTGTCTGGTTTTATAGCTTACGTTAGTGATTTTTCTGTTGAAGCAAAGCATGCGTAGATGATTTAACTCTTCTAATAGAAGAGTTAAATCATCTACGTTGCCATTTTTTAATTTAGTAGATCTGTTCTTTCTCCTGACCTCATTTGTTTAATTAACTTTTAAATAATGTGAATAAATAATTAAACACGTTTTCAGACGTGTGTGTGTGTGTTGACTCTGTGTTTACGCATTCCACTCTGTGCTTACGCATTCCACTCTGTTTGCGCATTCCGCTCTGTGTTTGCACATTCCGCTCTGCATTCCACTCTGTTTATGCATTCCACTCTGTGTTTACGCATTCCGCTCTGTGGCCTTTTATATGTTAGCTTACTAGTATGTGTTTGTTATCCTTTTTTACTGTTTTTTCAACCTGGACTCGATAAATAGAGCGGAATGGCTTACGTTTCCAGCACTGTGTGGAATTATGTGCTATAGGGTACAATGATGGAAGTGTCATGTTATGAATTGTACTATATTTTTATGTTTTCAGTTTTTTGTACGTTGTTAATATTCATTGTTTTGACTGCGTTTTGTTATACGTGGTCGAACTTTACGCAGTGACAGTCCTGAGATAACGATAGCTGTTGACGGGATTATAATAGACTAACTAACTATCTCCACTCTGTGTTTACGCATTCCACTGTACGCACACATGCATGTAACTACAGATTCATACATGCATACTTTCACATGTGTGTCTCACAGCTTTGCAGCACCAAAGCGGGCCGCAGTTACATCAGGGAGAAGAATGCATACGTGATACTGCGCGAGCTGCACATGTGGGAGGAGACTCAGGGCAACGAGGAAAACGAAGATGGCGTCATGCAGGTCATCGACATTCTCATCGCCGATGAGCCCCGCGCTGAACTGGAGGAGCTTCACTGTGTGCAGATACCTTCCGATGTTGAGCAAAAGTTTGTTCAGGATGGCTGACAGCTAGATTTGACTGTGCGGTGTGTGTGTGAGAGAGAGTGGAAGGTTGGGTAAGGTGTGTGTGAGAGAGAGTGGAAGGTTGGGTAAGGTGTGTGTGAGAGAGAGTGGAAGGTTGGGTAAGGTGTGTGTGAGAGAGAGTGGAAGGTTGGGTAAGGTGTGGTGTGTGTGTGTGTGAGAGAGAGTGGAAGGTTGGGTAAGGTGTGGTGTGTGTGTGTGTGAGAGAGTGGAAGGTTGGGTAAGGTGTGGTGTGTGTGTGAGAGAGAGAGTGGAAGGTTGGGTAAGGTGTGGTGTGTGTGTGTGTGTTAACTGAGTGTGTGCATGTGTGTGTGTTTGGAGACAATAAAATGAATTGATCGATTGTATGTGTGTGTGCATGTTTGGAGACAATAACATTGATTGATTAAGTGTGTGTGAAAGAGTATATATATATATATATATATGTGCTTGTGTTAACTGAGTGTGTGTTTGGAGACAATAACATAAAATGATCGATTGTATGCGTGTGTCTGTGTGCATGTTTGGAGGCAATACAATTGATTGATTGTGTGTGTATGTGTGTGTGTGAAAGAGTGTATGTGCTTGTGTTAACTGAGTGCATGCATGTGTGTGAGTGTGTTTGGAGACAATAAAATGGATTGTATCTGTGTGTCTGTGTGTGTGTCACTGCGTGTGTGCGTGTGTTTGGAGACAATAAAATGAATTGATCGATTGTATGTGTGTGTGTGTGTCACTGCGTGTGTGTGTGTGTATGTTTGGAGACAATAAAATCGATTGATTGATTGTGTGTGTATACATGTGCGTGTGTGAAAGAGTGTATGTGCTTGTGTTACTGAGTGTGTGTATGCGTTGTGTGTATGTCTGTGTTTGACATGATAGAGAGAAGGAGACGGAGAGAGACAGAAAGAGCTTGAAATACAGGATGAAATGATGTACATTGTGTGTATGTCTGTGTTTGACATGATAGAGAGAAGGAGACGGGGAGAGACAGAAAGAGCTTGAAATACAGGATGAAATGATGTACATTGTGTGTATGTCTGTGTTTGACATGATAGAGAGAAGGAGACGGGGAGAGACAGAAAGAGCTTGAAATACAGGATGAAATGATGTACATTGTGTGTATGTCTGTGTTTGACATGATAGAGAGAAGGAGACAGGGAGAGACAGAAAGAGCTTGAAATACAGGATGAAATGATGTACATTGTGTGTATGTCTGTGTTTGACATGATAGAGAGAAGGAGACAGGGAGAGACACAAAGAGCTTGAAATACAGGATGAAATGATGTACATTGTGTGTATGTCTGTGTTTGACATGATAGAGAGAAGGAGACGGGGAGAGACAGAAAGAGCTTGAAATACAGGATGAAATGATGTACATTGTGTGTATGTCTGTGTTTGACATGATAGAGAGAAGGAGAGAGGGAGAGACACAAAGAGCTTGAAATACAGGATGAAATGATGTGCATTAGAAAAAAACGGCAACAATTGTTGACAGGTGTCTGTGATGTTTGACATTAGATTTCCCAGCTTAAATGTTTTCTGCTTTGAAGTTTTAATCCTGATTAAGATGTCCATAATTTGTTTTAAGTATTGGCCACTGCAACTAGGGTTATTAACACCCTTGACAGTGTGAGTGAAGCCCTTCTTGGTCAGTATCCAAAAGGGCATTCACTCTTGCAAAAGGCAGCCATTTAGTGGCCTCAAATAGGGTTATTGGTGAGAGATTCCCTTGTTTGGTCAGTACTCAAGCATCTACCAAGGGCATTCACTCTAGCAAAAGGTGGTTGTTGCAGTGGCCAATAGGTACTGAACTCAGTATGAGTATTCTGTAGCAATGCTGTCTAAATGTTGGTGATGATATATGGAGCTCTCGTCAGTTTCTGCATCTTTTGTCAATAACGTTTTAATTGAATTTATGGATTGTAATTATAAAATATGTGCTGATTTTGATTTTAAATCAATTTTTTAATTTTGAACTTTGTATTTTTATCTTTGAATTGAAAATGGACATCAACTATAATTTGTTGGCATTAAGATTTTAGAAGATATTTTGTGTACAAACCTTCATTTTTGTATTACACCACTTCCAGAGTTATTCCCAAAATACTAACTTTATTATTTTAAAGAATGTGATGATTTTTTATTCAACAATTCATTTTAAATATTTTTGAAACAGATTTGTATTTTAATGTTGTTAATGACCCACTGACCCACCACGATCAAGTCCCTTGTTTTTTTCTGGGTAGCTGTGACCCACATACAAATTCCCCCAACTTCAAATTGAAGATGCTCTTTAAAATGTTTCGTTTTGAATTTGGGGGCATTTGTATGGGAGTCAAAGCTGGTCAAAACAAGATTTCTTACCAGCTATAAGAGGGAAAACACATGAAACCTGTGATTTTGACACGTGATCTGGTGGGTCTTTAACTGGCATGCTACAATTATGTTATTTGATCAATAACATAAATGTTCTGATATGGATGCATGTAAGCAAGATCTTGGTTTTATAAACTTTTCATTTCCTTGATGTGCAAGCTAGGAACATTTCTTGTTCAGGGGACATGGGATAAATGCGTGATGTGCAAGCTAGGAACATTTCTTGTTCACGGGACATGGGATAAATGCATGATGTGCAAGCTAGGAACATTTCTTGTTCAGGGGACATGGGGGGATAAATGCATGATGTGCAAGCTAGGAACATTTCTTGTTATGGGGACATGGGGGGATAAATGCATGATGTGCAAGCTAGGAACATTTCTTGTTCAGGGGACATGGGATAAATGCATGATGTGCAAGCTAGGAACATTTCTTGTTCAGGGGACATGGGGTGATAAATGCATGATGTGCAAGCTAGGAACATTTCTTGTTCAGGGGACATGGGGTGATAAATGCATGATGTGCAAGCTAGGAACATTTCTTGTTCAGGGGACATGGGATAAATGCGTGATGTGCAAGCTAGGAACATTTCTTGTTCAGGGGACATGGGATAAATGCATGATGTGCAAGCTAGGAACATTTCTTGTTCAGGGGACATGGGGTGATAAATGCATGATGTGCAAGCTAGGAACATTTCTTGTTCAGGGGACATGGGGGGATAAATGCATGATGTGCAAGCTAGGAACATTTCTTGTTCAGGGGACATGGGATAAATGCATGATGTGCAAGCTAGGAACATTTCTTGTTCAGGGGACATGGGATAAATGCCTGATGTGCAAGCTAGGAACATTTCTTGTTCAGGGGACATGGGGTGATAAATGCATGATGTGCAAGCTAGGAACATTTCTTGTTCAGGGGACATGGGATAAATGCGTGATGTGCAAGCTAGGAACATTTCTTGTTCAGGGGACATGGGATAAATGCATGATGTGCAAGCTAGGAACATTTCTTGTTCAGGGGACATGGGATAAATGCATGATGTGCAAGCTAGGAACATTTCTTGTTCAGGGGACATGGGGGGATAAATGCGTGATGTGCAAGCTAGGAACATTTCTTGTTCAGGGGACATGGGATAAATGCATGATGTGCAAGCTAGGAACATTTCTTGTTCAGGGGACATGGGATAAATGCGTGATGTGCAAGCTAGGAACATTTCTTGTTCAGGGGACATGGGATAAATGCGTGATGTGCAAGCTAGGAACATTTCTTGTTCAGGGGACATGGGATAAATGCGTGATGTGCAAGCTAGGAACATTTTGTTATGGGGACATGGGATAAATGCGTGATGTGCAAGCTAGGAACATTCCTTGTTATGGGGACATGGGATAAATGCGTGATGTGCAAGCTAGGAACATTTCTTGTTCAGGGGACATGGGATAAATGCATGATGTGCAAGCTAGGAACATTTCTTGTTCAGGGGACATGGGATAAATGCATGATGTGCAAGCTAGGAACATTTCTTGTTCACAGGACATGGGATAAATGCATGATGTGCAAGCTAGGAACATTCCTTGTTCACAGGACATGGGATAAATGCATGATGTGCAAGCTAGGAACATTTCTTGTTCACAGGACATGGGATAAATGCATGATGTGCAAGCTAGGAACATTGTTCAGGGGACATGGGATAAATGCCTGATGTGCAAGCTAGGAACATTTCTTGTTCATTTTGGGATAAATGCATGATGTGCAAGCTAGGAACATTTCTTGTTCAATGGGATAAATGCATGATGTGCAAGCTAGGAACATTTTGTTCACAGGACATGGGGGGATAAATGCATGATGTGCAAGCTAGGAACATTTGTTGTTCAGTGGGGGGATAAATGCGTGATGTGCAAGCTAGGAACATTGCTTGTTCAGGGGACATGGGGGGATAATGCATGATGTGCAAGCTAGGAACATTTGTTCAGTGGACATGGGGTAAATGCGTGATGTGCAAGCTAGGAACATTTCTTGTTCAGAGGACATGGGATAAATGCATGATGTGCAAGCTAGGAACATTCCTTGTTCACAGGACATGGGGGGATAAATGCATGATGTGCAAGCTAGGAACATTTCTTGTAGAGGACATGGGGGGATAAATGCAAGATGTGCAAGCTAGGAACATTTCTTGTTATGGGGACATGGGATAAATGCATGATGTGCAAGCTAGGAACATTGTTCAGGGGACATGGGATAAATGCCAAGCTAGGAACATTTCTTGTTCAGGGGACATGGGATAAATGCGTGATGTGCAAGCTAGGAACATTTCTTGTTCAGGGAACATGGGATAAATGCATGATGTGCAAGCTAGGAACATTTCTTGTTCAGGGGACATGGGATAAATGCGTGATGTGCAAGCTAGGAACATTTCTTGTTCAGGGGACATGGGATAAATGCATGATGTGCAAGCTAGGAACATTTTGTTCAGGGGACATGGGGGGATAAATGCATGATGTGCAAGCTAGGAACATTTCTTGTTATGGGGACATGGGATAAATGCATGATGTGCAAGCTAGGAACATTTCTTGTTCAGGGGACATGGGGGGATAAATGCGTGATGTGCAAGCTAGGAACATTTCTTGTTCAGGGGACATGGGATAAATGCATGATGTGCAAGCTAGGAACATTTCTTGTTCAGGGGACATGGGGGGATAAATGCGTGATGTGCAAGCTAGGAACATTTCTTGTTCAGGGGACATGGGATAAATGCATGATGTGCAAGCTAGGAACATTTCTTGTTCAGGGGACATGGGATAAATGCGTGATGTGCAAGCTAGGAACATTCCTTGTTCAGGGGACATGGGATAAATGCCTGATGTGCAAGCTAGGAACATTCCTTGTTCAGGGGACATGGGATAAATGCATGATGTGCAAGCTAGGAACATTTCTTGTTCAGGGGACATGGGGGGATAAATGCCTGATGTGCAAGCTAGGAACATTTCTTGTTCAGGGGACATGGGGGGATAAATGCATGATGTGCAAGCTAGGAACATTTCTTGTTCAGGGGACATGGGGGGATAAATGCCTGATGTGCAAGCTAGGAACATTCCTTGTTCAGGGGACATGGGATAAATGCATGATGTGCAAGCTAGGAACATTCCTTGTTCAGGGGACATGGGATAAATGCCTGATGTGCAAGCTAGGAACATTCCTTGTTCAGGGGACATGGGATAAATGCCTGATGTGCAAGCTAGGAACATTTCTTGTTCAGGGGACATGGGGGGATAAATGCATGATGTGCAAGCTAGGAACATTTCTTGTTCAGGGGACATGGGGGGATAAATGCGTGATGTGCAAGCTAGGAACATTTCTTGTTCAGGGGACATGGGGGGATAAATGCATGATGTGCAAGCTAGGAACATTCCTTGTTCAGGGGACATGGGATAAATGCATGATGTGCAAGCTAGGAACATTTCTTGTTATGGGGACATGGGGGGATAAATGCGTGATGTGCAAGCTAGGAACATTTCTTGTTCAGGGAACATGGGATAAATGCATGATGTGCAAGCTAGGAACATTTCTTGTTCAGGGGACATGGGGGGATAAATGCATGATGTGCAAGCTAGGAACATTTCTTGTTCAGGGGACATGGGATAAATGCATGATGTGCAAGCTAGGAACATTCCTTGTTCAGGGGACATGGGGGGATAAATGCGTGATGTGCAAGCTAGGAACATTCCTTGTTATGGGGACATGGGATAAATGCATGATGTGCAAGCTAGGAACATTCCTTGTTCAGGGGACATGGGATAAATGCCTGATGTGCAAGCTAGGAACATTCCTTGTTCAGAGGACATGGGGGGATAAATGCATGATGTGCAAGCTAGGAACATTCCTTGTTCAGAGGACATGGGGGGATAAATGCATGATGTGCAAGCTAGGAACATTTCTTGTTCAGGGGACATGGGGGGATAAATGCCTGATGTGCAAGCTAGGAACATTTCTTGTTATGGGGACATGGGGGGATAAATGCATGATGTGCAAGCTAGGAACATTCCTTGTTCAGGGGACATGGGGGGATAAATGCATGATGTGCAAGCTAGGAACATTCCTTGTTCAGGGGACATGGGGGGATAAATGCATGATGTGCAAGCTAGGAACATTCCTTGTTCAGAGGACATGGGGGGATAAATGCGTGATGTGCAAGCTAGGAACATTTCTTGTTCAGGGGACATGGGGGGATAAATGCATGATGTGCAAGCTAGGAACATTTCTTGTTCAGGGGACATGGGGGGATAAATGCGTGATGTGCAAGCTAGGAACATTTCTTGTTCAGGGGACATGGGGGGATAAATGCATGATGTGCAAGCTAGGAACATTCCTTGTTCAGGGGACATGGGGGGATAAATGCATGATGTGCAAGCTAGGAACATTTCTTGTTATGGGGACATGGGATAAATGCGTGATGTGCAAGCTAGGAACATTTCTTGTTCAGGGGACATGGGATAAATGCCTGATGTGCAAGCTAGGAACATTTCTTGTTCAGGGGACATGGGATAAATGCATGATGTGCAAGCTAGGAACATTCCTTGTTCAGGGGACATGGGGGGATAAATGCGTGATGTGCAAGCTAGGAACATTTCTTGTTCAGGGGACATGGGGGGATAAATGCCTGATGTGCAAGCTAGGAACATTTCTTGTTCAGAGGACATGGGATAAATGCGTGATGTGCAAGCTAGGAACATTTCTTGTTCAGAGGACATGGGATAAATGCGTGATGTGCAAGCTAGGAACATTTCTTGTTCAGAGGACATGGGATAAATGCGTGATGTGCATGCTTTATGTTTTTAGTCCCCGAGCCGAAGGTTCGGGGAACTATTGTTTTTGTCTTGGTCCGTCCGGCGGCGTCCGGCGTGCCTCTGTCCGGCTATTCTTCTGTTTTTCTCAAAAACTATTCAGTCTATCATCATCAAATTTGGTATACTAGTTCGCCAAGATGCAAGCTATCCACTGATGTATTTAGTTTTACATTAAGGTCAAGGTTGCGCCAGTTACCGGGTTTAAACTCCAAAACACATAATTGCTAATATCTCGCGAAGTTTTGCATGTATTTCAATGCGGTTTTTTCCACAACATTTCTTGATGAATGGTCTACAACACAGTTGTCATGAATGTTTCTGTGCGCGCGTGTGCGCATGATCGCGCGCTCAAATCACGGGTCCAAACCCCAAGGCTATATATAAAAAACTATTCAGTTATGTGCTGTTTTGATGCGTTTTTATGTAGTTACGTGCTGTATTGATGCATTTTTATGTATGTGTATAGCCGACACATTCCGATTTCTGAGTAGCTCGGCGATGCTGCGAGGGGACTTTGCAGCCGCTCGGCGTTGCACTTGTTTACATTTATAATTGGCTTCTGTTAAAATAATGTACTTGATTGTGAAAAGAAATGATTGACTTTGATTGAACATTGTCTAATGACTGAGTTAGTAGGCCTATTGGCCACTGCAACTAGGGTTATTAACGCCCTTGACAGCGAGAGTTAATCCCTTGTCGCCATCCTTTGTCTTTGTGTTCATTTTGTCTCGTGACTGTCAATAAACATTGCCGAATACAAGCCATGCTTTGTCGTTGTGTTCATTTTGTTTCGTGACTGTCAATAAACATTGTCGAATACAAGCCATGCTTTGTCTTTGTGTTCATTTTGTCTCGTGACTGTCAATAAACATTGTCGAATACAAGCCATGCTTTGTCTTTTTCAATGCAGAGGTTTCTTTGAGAGAATCGAACTACACTGTAAACCACCGGTAGGAGGCGCGTTGTTGTAGACCTTTCAAAAACAATCATAAGCACAGGCATGAGATTGAGAAATAATGATTCAGGCTGAATAAAGGCTGACCCCCCATGAAACTGAAGCTTGTTTGGGTTGTAATCTAAGCTTTAAAAACAGCATTAGAAGTAGAATTGATAGGTTTCTTCCATTAGTTTTCACTCATAAGAAGTATTTCAATGCTATTTGTATGCTCAAGTTGTTTGCATTTTTTTTAACCCTTTCTCCGCCAGCCATTTTTCAGCCAAAAAATACCATTAAACTTAACTGAGAAGAGAAAAAAAAATCTGCAATATTGGGAATTCCTCTGTGATATATTTAACATTAGGCTTAACCTTACCTCCGAAAGTAAAGACAATAGGGTCTTTGGATAACAGGCCCTGGTTTGATGCCTTTTAGTGACATGGGTGTTAAACCATTGTGGTGCATAACTGCGGCATTGGCGGTGAAAGGGTTAATATCAAACATGACCTCTGGGGCCATCAAAAAGCCTGAAATCAGCCTGAAGGCTGAACAATATGATGCCTGAAGCAATAATTTATTAGAAGATTAACATGCATAGTTATCAGGCATGGTAGACCTCCGCGAATCGCGGAAAATCCGCGAAAGTGAAAATTTGACCCCCCAAAAAGCTGGGGTAAAAATTCGCTCGGGTGCCTAAAAATTATGTGCGTTAAAACCTATGCAATCGCTTCGCGGAACCGGATGTGAATGACTGAACAAGCAACTTCCCACCGAAGTTAGCAGTTGTGCACGGCCTGGCTCACGCCACACGTTTCCAGATTTGTGATCCTAGTGCTTCTTTTTCTGCTTCTTCATTTTGACGCCCAACTTCATCATTTTAGTTTTGAGTCGACATCTTTCAAATGAAAGGCAGAATCGGTTGGATATTCTTCTGCGAAACTCACTTTGCCCCCACTACCATGAGTTATTCAACAAATGCTCTCAGACATGTTAGTCTGGCTGTGACCATCAGTTAGCCGAGGAGGTAACAGCTATTCTAAAAATCTGGGTTGGACTATTTCTACTAACAGCTCTTTGCCCTGGGCATGGGTGAAAGTAGTCCAGGAAACGAGACGTTCAATGCTGCACATGGTCATCTCCAACTATGGAAAGTGACGCCATTAGTGTGACAATGTCGGTTTTCAGCGAAAGTTTAGAATTTGTATCTTTTAACCTTGCAATCAGAAATGAAGCTGACTCTAACCCTAACCCTAACCCTATCCCTGACCCAAACCTTAAACTGTCAAATACACAAAAACGAAAAATAAAACTTTACTACAAATTGAGTGTTCCATGTTTGGAGATGACCAAGTGCAGTCTTGAACGCCTAGTTCCAGGAGTGCTCCTGATATCAGGATGGGAAAAAAGCTGACAGTCTTCAGGATTGGCCATCTTGTCATCTGGATTCTTAGTCTTACAAAATTGTAACTTCCTCTAATCTGTCACTCTCTTTCACTCTGCCCATCCCTTTGCTTACTGTCATCTACTATCTTTCTGCCTTACTGGTCCATTCTCCTGCCTTTTTTCACGAAACTCTTTCAAAAACATTTCCTCCAGCCGAAGTCGGACTTGCTGGGCCTATTTCTTAGTTAGGCGCATAACGGCAGCATGAGACGCATCTGCACTCATAATTGACAGGAAACTGTCTGAGCGACCGAAGAAGAAAAAGACGACAAAATTCAATACATTTCTGTCAACATTGACAGCGGATTAAAACATGACGATATATATGCACTTCTAACACCACCCCACCCATCCTGTATACACAGACACACATTGACGGCAAGATGACAGATATATACCATTCTAACACCACCCCACCCATCCTGTATACACAGACACACATTGATGGCAAGATGACAGATATACACCATTCTAACACCACCCCACCCATCCTGTATACACACACACATTGACGGCAAGATGACAGATATATACCATTCTAACACCACCCCACCCATCCTGTATACACAGACACACATTGATGGCAAGATGACAGATATACACCATTCTAACACCACCCCACCCATCCTGTATACACAGACACACATTGACGGCAAGATGACAGATATACACCATTCTAACACCACCCCACCCATCCTGTATACACAGACACACATTGACGGCAAGATGACAGATATACACCATTCTAACACCACCCCACCCATCCTGTATACACAGACACACATTGACGGCAAGATGACAGATATATACCATTCTAACACCACCCCACCCATCCTGCATACACAGACACACATTGACGGCAAGATGACAGATATACACCATTCTAACACCACCCCACCCATCCTGTATACACAGACACACATTGATGGCAAGATGACAGATATATACCATTCTAACACCACCCCACCCATCCTGTATACACAGACACATTGACGGCAAGATGACAGATATATACCATTCTAACACCACCCCACCCATCCTGTATACACAGACACACATTGACGGCAAGATGACAGATATACACCATTCTAACACCACCCCACCCATCCTGTATACACAGACACACATTGACGGCAAGATGACAGATATACACCATTCTAACACCACCCCACCCATCCTGTATACACAGACACACATTGACGGCAAGATGACAGATATACACCATTCTAACACCACCCCACCCATCCTGTATACACAGACACACATTGACGGCAAGATGACAGATATACACCATTCTAACACCACCCCACCCATCCTGCATACACAGACACACATTGACGGCAAGATGACAGATATACACCATTCTAACACCACCCCACCCATCCTGTATACACAGACACACACACACACATTGGACATTATTTGTAATGCGGTCACCCCTTCAGGATTGGGAGAGAACATTGAAACGTGTCATTTCAGGATTGAGAGAATGTTGTACTTTCACCTATGCTAAAATGATTTTCCATTACCGTATAAATTGTTAATGATCATCACACAGTTCTCTCTTCACTGTTGGCCCAACATCAACCAATAATGTAAATCACGAGTACAGGTTAAACTTAAAGCAGTAAGAGCTCTAGGCACTACACACAAAATAAAACAAACAAAACGGACATAAGAGCAGTGTGTTTTATTGAAAAGTTTACAAGTACACCATCTGAAATGTAAAAGAAAAATATAAGCCCAAAAAAATGAATCAAAAACAGTCAATTTTTCGTCCATATCAAAAGTGATATAAAGAGATTCTACGTTCATAGGAGTTCATACACTCTTTCTCTCTCTCTCCATTGAAAAATTGTTCACCAGCAGAAAAAAACCCATTTAAAACATCTACTCCAACTTGTCGACACACACATTTTTTGTTGTAATAAAATAAAATAAAAACACAAAAAACAGTCATGTTTAATTAGAAAGGCCTACATCCTGTAACTTTCAAAGGAGTAAAACCTGTCCTTAAAATGCGAAGCAGACGATTTAAAAACAAACAAAAAACACCCCCAAAATGCTATATCATCATTAGCTATTTCACCATTTTCATTTGAGATTGACCCTTTGAAATCATACCTTTTTCCACAGATAATTCACAATTTATGCACATAAAAAGTCATGGGATTTTTTTAATTTTTTAAACATTTTCAGCAAACGTGAATAACTGACGCAACAAACTCAAAATACATGTTGATATAAATAACAACACCAAACATTAACATAAAATGCAGAAAAAATACATGATGAAAAATGAAAATAGATTGTAAAAAATGAAGACGGTTGTAAGTTCAGAAGTTGTATAGCATGGATCCTGGAAATAGGCCAACACGATAATAAATCGATGAATTCATTGTTCTTTTCAGTGTTCGTTTTGCTCACGCATCATGCAGAATGAGGATCATGCAGTGTATTCATAAAGAACCAAACTTCAACAATTGACGGCAGTCAAACGTTACACCGTTCATTGACAGCTTTGTGTTGCAAACCCATTGGACTTATCGCTTAGCCCCTTCGTTAACAGAGGAAAACAGAAATTATCGATTTTCTTGCCATAAAATGTAACCCCTTGACTGCCACCAACATATCACATACTGACTTGATGATAACACTGATGATGTCATCAGATGAAGAGGAATAACCCTGATATGCTGGCTTTTGCTCTAACACAGTCAAGAGTGTAATACCGCCCAAGACCATTTTCCTAGATTGGCTCTATCAGTTGTCTTTTTCATGGCATGATTTGCCCAATGAAAATTTATTTAATTTTCTCTGGCAGTCAAAGAGACCTATTAGAATCAATCTGAGAAAACGGTCTAGAGAGATATATCTTTCCTGACTTGTCTAAACCAAAAACCATCATTCCAGGGCTATGACATCAAAAGTTATGACATCATCAATGGCATCACACATCCAAAAGTAGATATGGACTAGGCAGGGAAGGGATTAAATAATAGCCTGTTTTATTAGTTTCAAAACTATAAGCAATGATTTACCAAGTGTTTTACGGTATTTTGGGGGGTTTACTTTTCTTCCATGATTTACTAAGTGTTCTGGTGTTATTTTTGTTGTGTGTGTTTGTTTTTGTGTTTTGTTTTTGTTGCTTTAAATTTTTTTATTTTTGTTTGTGGCACAAGCCACAAACCTATATCTCACTTTGTCGGTTGGTCCAAAATTGTCGCACTTCAAAGTGAGGCTCCAAAATTGTCGCACTTCAAAGTGACGCTGCACTTCAAATTGAGGCTGCTCTTTAAAATGTTTCGTTTTCAATTGTCGCACGCCACAAACGATTGCGAATCCGCGCTTGTTTTTATAGCAAACCTCAATAACTGGTGTGCCATTTTTTTTTTAATAAATTGGACTGTTGTGTATTTCAAGATTAAAGCAAAAGATTTGTTGACATAGAGCTCACGAAATGACTAGCACAAGGCAGTGATATTAATCCTGTCTTTTTTTTCTCCATTTTCAAATGTCGCCAACTATTCTTTATCAATGAAATTTTGTCACCACTTCTTTTATTCTCAGTTGAACATTTCTGCTTGTTTTCCTGACCTTAAAGAAAAAGCTATGGTTACTAAATTCTATGCAGTGCCAAGAGATGAGATATGAAGGCGAGTAAAAATACTTCCACAGTCTAGACTAAAAATACTTCCGGTTTATCCCCCCCCCCCCCCCCCCCCCCCCACCCTTTATCCAATATCCTTTAAACCTATAAATATATTCCATATCAGATCTTTCAAACTTTGATCATCCCTAAAAACGTAACATTACTTCAAGTAACCTAGTTAAAAATAAATCAATAAGTTACCATAAAGTTTTCAGGGAACATGAAGCCAGTAACATTTTTTTTTTTTTTAAATCAACAAAAAAGCATCAATAATTGCCATCTATAATACAGAGATCAGAAATCAGTTACAGTGCGGATACCCCTCCCCCCACCAGCTCCCTCCTCCTTTCCCCGTTCCTTACAGTTGATACATTCTGCTCAAAACGGGCAGCCAAAAGCTAAGGACTTTCATGTTCCTTTGCATAATCATACAGTGCATTCCATAATAACAATATATAAACAAAACAACAACAACGAAAAAAAGGAAGCATTAACAAAGCTTACTAAATCAGAAAGTATACAATTGCAGAAAAGAAAAGAAAAATTGGGGGAGGGTTGCGGGGGGGGGGGGGGGGGGGGGGGGGGGGACAGACAGTTGTGCCAATTAGGGAAAATGAGAAGAGCAAGAGTTGAACAAAGTGTACACATGTGACCCAGCACCACGAAAGGGACATTAAGTGGCTGGGCTACTTTCTCACAACAGGCTTGAAAAGTCAAAAATTATCATTTTTGTCAACTTTGAGTTAAGGGTATTTTTATGTTCTCTAACATCTTATCTTTCACATTTATAAAGGATAATCTTTAATATGGTCTTATAAGTGTTTTAAAACGAGGGTCAGTGCATTTTCGTCAGCTAGGCTAGACTAGACTTTTCTCAAAATGGCCAATGCTCACCCTACTAACTTTAAATGCTCATAACTCTGGAATGGAAAAAGATACAAGAATGGTTCTTGTATCGTTAGAAAGAGAATTGCCTGAAGTTTTCAATTGTATAATTTTCTCAGAATGGTCAGTTTGACACTTAATGTCCCTTTCGTGGTGCTAGGTCACATATTTTCAGCATTTCGTTTGGGGGGTGGGTGGGGGGGGGGGGGGGGGGGGGGGGGTATAAAATGTACACAGAACACGCATTAAGTGAATCTCGGCTTCATCCTATCCACACAATTGGCACATCAATACTACAAGTGGTCTTATGTGCACACACACACATATTCAAACTTAGAGTAATAAATAATATGCGCAAGCACGCGCATACACACACACACTCACTCTATGCATGTATGCAAGAGCCACTCACACAGACACCCCCCCATCCTGAGCACAACAAAACTGAAATATGGACTCGTCTTCAACAGTCAAAATACATCAAACGACCATGCTCATTCAAGTAAATGCCAAAAAACCAGCCGCTTCTAAGTTCAAATTACATGAGTATATGTATGCAATCTTTATCTAAGAATGCATGCGTAGTTAATCATAGCCTCCATATTTCTTCCCCAGAGCAGAGTCGTATTTATTTTACCCTGTGGAGTCAACGTAATTATGTACAACACGCATTAAAAAATCACATTTGAACTTGTATTATAAACATCGAGTAGATAAGAGATATAAATAAAAATCCTCAATGTCCGTTTATATGTAAAACGAAAGACAACAAATTATTATAAAATAAATGGTATTCGCGAAACAATCGCCTAGCATGCTTGTCGCGCTACCCCCATTCAATCTCAGTTTATAAATGTTTCATTTGTACGTCACCCTACCCGGCTTACTACCCCCCCTCTTCCCCCCCCCATCACTACAAACACAAACACTATCATTATGGCTTCTACTACATTAGATTGTCACAGACAATACACTAAAGGTTTAACCCTTTCACTCCCAGAACTATTTGTACATTTAGCAAACAAGCTACCTAACTCTTAAGAAAAATCACTAAAAATTAAATGATGATGCAAAGACGATAATGATGTATGTTTTATTGAAGGAAAATGAATGGAGAACACCATTTTCAATGTTGACAGGGTGAGAAAGCTCATTATCAGGGGGAATAATCAAGATTTTTAAAAAAAGAGGCAAATTAAGAACAAATTTAAAAAAAGAAAGACGACGACGAAGAAAATGGTGTTTTACGTCCTCTTGGTCTGAATCAGACACATATGGGACATTTGTAAATACAAATATGGTGGGAACAATACTGGAGGCAATGCCCGGAGGCAGTACGAAACCAGTAAAGTCCTGATTTTAAAAATTAATACAGATAGGTGTAGCGGTAACCACGCCTCGGTTAAACCTCATCGGCTATGGCACCGCCACAAGCGGAGTAAAAAAACAAAAAACAAAACAAAAAAAACAACAACAACATTGTGGCCTGAATCACTAGTGTCATGATTGGGTTGAACAACACCTTCATAAACTTGAATTCCCACACACTTTAATTTAATCATTAAATGATGATATAAAGACGATAATGATGTATGTTTTATTGAAGGAAAATGAATGGAGAACACAATTTTCAATGTTGACAGGGTGAGATAGCTCATTATCAAGGGGAAATAATCAAGATTTAACAACAACAAAAGGCAAATAAGACACCCCCCCAAAAAAAATAAAAAAAAAGAATGAACATTCAGGTTTGAATCACTAGTGTCATGATTGGGTCGAACGACTTCATAAACCTTAATTCCCACACTTTAATTTAATCATAGTCTGTTACTGTCAGAAACATCAAACAAATGTGCAGTTTTCTTGGCAGTGTAGCTTCTGGCCGCCACACTGATATGCTTGGTCACAGGCATGGGAATTGGATCAGTAAGAAAAAGCTGAAAAGCGGGGCCAGGCATGGGAATTGTCAGAGACAAAAAACTCTGAAAAGCCCCCCAATTGAAGTATTTAGTAACAAAAACGAAGTATTTAGTAACAATTTCAAATTTTTTGTCGCGGAAATCCGCAAATTCGCAGACAATTCCCATGCCTGGGGGCTTTAGTAGCCGCAGAAGGCCCCTAGTAGGGGTATATGGGCGCATGGGTGCTACTCTTTCAGTTTTACACTGATTTCAGTATTTTAAATTTTACCAGAAACTGAATTTGTTTTTTTCAATTCATCAAAAAACCCGACCACATTCGATTTGGGGCATTTTGAACTTGGTTGTTCTATCTTGGAAATTTACAAAGGCAATGTAATCATTTTACAAGGCTTATCGCACTCAAATTGTCTGTCTATCATTTTAACTGCCTGTCTGTCTCGTTCTCTCTCTCTCTTAACTTGCCTCCCTAAATTGTCCGACGGGGCTCTGCCCCTGTACCCTAACAGGGCCATGGGTTTCAGGTTTTTTCACTTGGGGGAGTTGCACCCATGCTGGGGTAATGCTGAAGCTTTTTTTGTAATTGAAGCCATAAAACAACGTTAGAATGGCTACATTTAGTTGGGGGGTTTTCAGCAGAAAGACTTCGGCGGAAAAGCAATGTCATTTTGGTTGGACAATTCCCATCCCTGTAGTCAATTTTCGCTTTACATAATGCAGAAGAAGAAAAAAAACCATGCATCAAAATCGACCCAAAACCTGCTGGGAAACAGCTTCAGACTTGACACAAGTCATTTCAACTGCCAGAAAATGGACGTAACGTAAGTCTTTTACCATCTAGGCTATAGAGTATCGAGTATCTTCTGGAACGCATGGGAGTCCCGGACATTGACAGCTGACCTACGGAGAAGGATCCAAGCAGTGGAAAGAAATGAGACGCTACAGAAGACTGTTAGACATCTCAAATCTGGACTACATCACCAATGAAAAAGCACCATAGTTTTCGGACTATAATGCGCGCACCCCAAATTTGACACCAAAATGGTTCTATTTTCTTACTGTA
Organism: Phymorhynchus buccinoides; assembly: GCA_017654935.2. Lineage (NCBI taxonomy): Eukaryota > Metazoa > Mollusca > Gastropoda > Neogastropoda > Raphitomidae > Phymorhynchus > Phymorhynchus buccinoides. The sequence goes on from CM065702.1 coordinate 4,762,566, forward strand.
TTATCAGTCATATTGTAAGGCGCAGGGGTGTTAGTCTAAGAAAAACATACAGAGTGGGGTGAAGGAGGCCATCTACATCGCGGCCGCCAAGCCCACACTGAACCGTGGGAGACGCACCTTGCCCGCGGCTTATTCTTCCCTGGTTCAGTCATGCGCCGTGGGTGCAGCCTTGAGCTGTACTCACGATCGTTTGTGATTGTCCTCTGAACCTTGTTTTCCTGCACCTGTGGATTTGTTTGCGTGGTACTTTGTCTTCCTGCTTTTTAACCCTTTCATCGCCACTATTGCCTCTTGGCACCACAATGGCTTAACACCTTTGTCAGTGAAAGGCATCAAATCTGTTATCCAATCACCTTATGTTCTTAATTGGGAAGGTAAGGACAGGCCCTATTCCATGCATGTCACAAAGGAATCCTCAGTATTGCAGACACAATCTTTTCTCTACCCAGGTAAATTTAATGGAAAATATTGGCTGAAAAATGGCTGGCGTTGAAAGGGTTAAGATTGTTTAAACTCAATGTAGGGCTATAGCAGATAGATTCTGTTTGACAGCACTTACAAATGCTTCTCTTACATCTTGGCAAGTGAGCAATACGTTCTGATTTTACAAACTTAAAATTGGACAGTGGTTGTTACGCCTTCCAGCTAAGACAGCAGAAGTCGAGCAGCGGGACTGTGTACCTTCCCCCTAAGGGGTATTTGTCCCTGTAACCAAGGTCAACAGTCTATTTCAATGCCGGGAATATATATAAAAAACATTCTTGAATTATGTTAACATTTCTCCCATATAAAACTAAGTGAGCAGAACATCACAGATGTAATTCTTTGCAAGAAAAGCTTAAGTATCAAGGTCTTAAAACAAGAAAAATAAAATTAAAAAAAAAAAACCCCAACAAAACAGACAACAGAATGATCAGTCGAGTCATCATGAAACTTTTCATCCATTTTCTAAACTGGGTGGAAAAAAAACCTTGCAAAAATATATAATCAAAAACAAAATGTTACAGACACACCTGTACCAGACATATGAACTAATATGTTCAACACATGCCCCAATACAGTTCTTTTTTTATATATATAATTCTTTTTTTTCAATGGTAAGTTATAGCGGGTTTTCTGGGCAGATTACGAAGCGACCGCTTACACCAAAAACTATACCAACCTTCTCACAAACAACAGTTAGAAGAACAGTGAACAATTTGAGAGTTCTAAACCAATCACATTCCCACACATTGTTAAAACAAAAAATCCTTCTTCAAAGGGAGGCAAAGAAGAAAAGCAAAAAAGCGCACCAAAAATCGTCAAAATGCAACGGGAACACAGAAATTAACGTAACGAAATACTGTAGTTCAATATAAATGAAACAACAAATCTGCAGTATATAACACGAGAAAAAATAAACCAACAGAAAAAAACAACCCCACAACAAATAAATAAGACCAAAAAAAGTTTGGATTGAAAACATGACAATCCAGATTGACAACCAACGATCCATTTTCGTGTCACCATAGTTTTTGTTGTCACCTTGCAAATGTAAGCTATACGGCCAAAACGAAATTATTGTGCAGTCAGAGATTCTATACCTCCCCAGATTTCAGTTCCAAGGGAAAATAACACCAAGAAATCAGGGTGTGTGGTTTTTTTCTTAACCAACTTCATGAAAAGAAAGAAACAAAATAAAAGCCAATAGTCACGTGCTATGGTCTTGATTAATCGGACAACAGACAACAACCACTCGAATCATAACCAGAGAATGAGGCTTCGTGCGCATTACACGTGGAAGCCTCATGCGCTTTTCTGCAAATAAGTAAAGGAAGGTAGGAAGTAAGTGGATGTGACAAGGAAGGTAGGAAGTAAGTGGATGTGATAAGGAAGGTAGGAAATAAGTGGATGTGACAAGGAAGGTAGGAAGTAAGTGGATGTGACAAGGAAGGTAGGAAATAAGTGGATGTGATAAGGAAGGTAGGAAATAAGTTCACGTTATTTCGCACTATTCTCCGAAGTTCGTGCTCTTTTCTCAACACTCCTAGGAAGTAAGTGGATGTGATAAGGAAGGTAGGAAATAAGTGGATGTGATAAGGAAGGTAGGAAACATAAGTGGATGTGATAAGGAAGGTAGGAAAAAGTGGATGTGACAAGGAAGGTAGGAACAGAAGTGGATGTGATAAGGAAGGTAGGAAATAAGTGGATGTGATAAGGAAGGTAGGAAATAAGTGGATGTGATAAGGAAGGTAGGAAGCCTAAGTGGATGTGATAAGGAAGGTAGGAAATAAGTGGATGTGAAAAGGATAGGTAGGACGTAAGTGGATGTGATAAGGAAGGTAGGAAATAAGTGGATGTGATAAGGAAGGTAGGAAATAAGTGGATGTGATAAGGAAGGTAGGAAATAAGTGGATGTGATAAGGAAGGTAGGAAATAAGTGGATGTGATAAGGAAGGTAGGAAATAAGTGGATGTGACAAGGAAGGTAGGAAGACAGTGGATGTGACAAGGAAGGTAGGAAATAAGTGGATGTGACAAGGAAGGTAGGAAATAAGTGGATGTGAGCAGGAAGGTAGGAAATAAGTGGATGTGATAAGGAAGGTAGGAAATAAGTGGATGTGATAACCAGGAAGGTTTACAGAAAAAAGTGGATGTGATAAGGAAGGTCTGAAGTAAGTGGACTGTGATAAGGACAAAAAGGAAATAAGTGGATGTGATAAGGAAGGTAGGAAATAAGTGGACTGTGATAAGGAAGGTAGGAAACAAAAAACCACTGTGATAAGGAAGGTAGGAAGTAAGTGGATGTGACAAAAAGGTAGGAAGCCCCTAAGTGGATGCGTAACCAGGAAGGTAGGAAATAGTGGATGTGACAAAACATTGCCCCTAAGTTTTCTGCCTTTCTTTTACTCCTTTACAGATAAGCGTGCGATGTGCACAAAGCCTAGTCGTAATTCGTGCGTGTCACTGGCTATATATTCTTTATTGTTTTCTCTGATTATGCTTTGTTTTTTCTTCACGTTATTTCGCACTATTCTCCGTCGTTCGTGCTCTTTTCTCAACACTCCTTTAATGATTAAACTTTCTCTTCAATCTTTCAGTTTCACGCCACATCTTCTTCATCCTTTGTGTCCCACGTTTTTGCTGAATGCTCGCACACATGCACGAATAGCCTCTCTCACATCAGGAGGAGAAGAAAGTGGACAAGACACCTTTACAGAGACATAACAGAACACCAAACAGCCCCCCCCCCCCCTGCCTAACCAGGACTCCTTTCAGTTACTGGATACCAACCATTGCCCCTACTCTGCCTAACCTCTCCTCGCCAGACAATCCACCCCTACAGCCTCATTGCCCCAATTTTCTGCCTAACCAGGAATGACCAGGACTCCTCTATAGAGACAAAAAACAAATAAACATTGCCCCTGTCATTCTGCCACAAACAGGACTCCTTTAAACAAAAAACCAGCCACATTGCCCCTAAGTCTTCTGCCTAACCAGGACTCCTGACAGACAGACAGAGAAATTGCCCCTAAGTCGTTCTGCCTAACCAGGACTCCTTTATAGACAAAAAACAACACAAAACATTGCCCCTAAGTCGTTCTGCCTAACCAGGACTCCTTTACAGAGAAAAAGACAGACAGAAAACATTGCCCCCCGAAGTCGTTCTGCCTAACCAGGACTCCTGTACAGCCACAAAAAACAAAACAAAAAACATTGCCCCTAAGTCGTTCTGCCTAACCAGGACTCCTTTACAGACAAAAAACAACACAAAACATTGCCCCTAAGTCGTTCTGCCTAACCAGGACTCCTTTACAGAGACAAAAAACAAAATAAAACATTGCCCCTAAGTCGTTCTGCCTAACCAGGACTCCTTTATAGACAAAAAACAACACAAAACATTGCCCCTAAGTCGTTCTGCCTAACCAGGACTCCTTTATAGAGACAAAAAACCATTGCCCCTAAGTCGTTCTGCCTAACCAGGACTCCTTTATAGAGACAAAAACATTGCCCCTAAGTCGTTCTGCCTAACCAGGACTCCTTTATAGAGAAAAACAAAAAAACATTGCCCCTAAGTCGTTCTGCCTAACCAGGACTCCTTTACAGAGACAAAAACATTGCCCCTAAGTCGTTCTGCCTAACCAGGACTCCTCTATAGAGACAAAAAACAACACAAAACATTGCCCCTAAGTCGTTCTGCCTAACCAGGACTCCTCTATAGAGACAAAAACATTGCCCCTAAGTCGTTCTGCCTAACCAGGACTCCTTTACAGAGACAAAAAACAACACAAAACATTGCCCCTAAGTCATTCTGCCTAACCAGGACTCCTTTACAGACAAAAAACAACACAAAACATTGCCCCTAAGTCATTCTGCCTAACCAGGACTCCTTTACAGAGACAAAAAACAACACAAAACATTGCCCCTAAGTCGTTCTGCCTAACCAGGACTCCTTTACAGAGACAAAAAACAACACAAAACATTGCCCCTAAGTCGTTCTGCCTAACCAGGACTCCTTATAGACAGACAAAAAACAACACAAAACATTGCCCCTAAGTCGTTCTGCCTAACCAGGACTCCTCTATAGACAAAAAACAACACAAAACATTGCCCCTAAGTCGTTCTGCCTAACCAGGACTCCTTTACAGAGACAAAAACATTGCCCCTAAGTCGTTCTGCCTAACCAGGACTCCTTTACAGAGACAAAAACATTGCCCCTAAGTCGTTCTGCCTAACCAGGACTCCTTTACAGAGACAAAAAACAACACAAAACATTGCCCCTAAGTCGTTCTGCCTAACCAGGACTCCTTTACAGAGACAAAAAACAACACAAAACATTGCCCCTAAGTCGTTCTGCCTAACCAGGACTCCTTTACAGAGACAAAAAACAACACAAAACATTGCCCCTAAGTCGTTCTGCCTAACCAGGACTCCTTTACAGAGACAAAAAACAACAACAAAAACCCAAACCCACTAATTTTGGAAATCTATAAAAATAATTCTGCCACCAATGTCATGTCCACATTTTGTACAGCGTCCAGTCGCGGACAGAAAATATCCCACAACGTGACAAGACCGCCACGCAAGATCAGGGGTGTCCTAAAAAGGTCGAACAACAAGATAGAATTTTCATCGAAGAGCGCTATATAAGCTTTGTATATTATTATTATTATCTACGAATCATCTGCAAAAAGACATGCACAGACATGTTGAAAACAAATCCATTTTGAGAATGCCACACCGCATCTAACGACAAGGGAGAAAAACGAAGAGCTTTCGCTAGCTTGCAGAATGAGCCGTAAGCAAACAACAACCCTCTTCATCTCTGTTCCCATCCCCTACCCACACTCTCACTTCCTACACTGACTCTGCATCCTTGTTGAAATCGCAATGAACTGAACGACAAACAATCCACCAGTAAAGGAAACCTCACCACTGATGCATTATTATATCATTCACATCCATCTTCCTTTTGGTTCGTCCCCCACAACTTTTCTTGTTTGTTTCAGTCTAAAAAATTACAGTACAGAATACAGGCAACCAGTTGTTCTATGGACTGCTTTGTAAGCTGTTCGCCTACCCATTTACTTTCTGGTGTTTTTTTTTCTGGGGTTTTTCTCTAGACCATTTTCTCAGATTGAGTCTAACAGATTTGTTTTAAACTTTAAAATAAAAAAAATCGATAATTTCTGTTTTCTTCTGGCAGTGAAGGGGTTAATGCTCCCTTATCTCCATTCTCCCCCCTCTTCCCTTTGGTTTCTTTCCTCTCACTAACATTTTCCTTACATTTTCTTTTCAAATTAATTTTTCTTCTTCTTCTACCCTTACCTTTGTGCCCCCCCCCCCCCCATACCCCCCCCCCCCCCCCCCTAATTACATTTCAACCTTAACAACCTCCCCCTCTTCCAAATACTTTTTCAATTCAGACTGGTCATTGAAGTGAAGGAAAGCCGCGCCTTCAGTTGGATGGGCCCAGCTAAAAGGTCTCTGTGCATGCGAACATTTCTCACTCTTTCCCAGACCTGCCTACTTGGAATTTTCCCAATCAGTAGCCCAGCCATCAATTTTCAGTAGCATGGCAAATTTTTTCGTAGCATCCACAAACGACGGCAATCAATTTGTTCTCTTCCTGAGCCGAAACGTACTGTTTATGTTTCGCCGATTGAACGTGTTGACGGTCGTCTCTACCGCCATGATTCACAGAGAAGTCTGCATGGCAGAGGTTGCAGTGAGCATGGTTCGCACCGAGTCGACTTATGACGATGCAAGGCCACTCCTCCGTGTAAGCTATTTTGAAAACTTGTGCGTCAGGCCGATGTTTTTTCTTAGAACAAGATGGTGTACCAGATGATTTTCGTTTTCTGGTTTCAGTTCGGTTTTTTTCGTTTGAAACATCTCCCGAATCGCTACTGCTGCTGGAGTCCGCCATTTTTTCCAGAGAAAGTAATAAGAACGCATGCGCAGTCACTGATAAAAACGGAAGTGACTAGGTTATCGCGCGTGACACGCGTCTGCTCTTAGAAACAGACAAAACCGGGAACGGCATAAGCAAAAATAAAATGCGGCGGCATTTTTTCTCTCTCCGTAGCAATGTTAAGGTTGCCGTAGCTCCGTAGCCAAGCTTTATTTTTCGTAGCTGCTACGGCCAAATCGTAGCAGTAGGCAGGTCTGCTTTCCCCATGGCAACACAGTGCTAAGACCAGTCATAATATGACTGACGTGTCACTCGTGTTGCCGTGGTCGTGAAAGAGTGAAAAATGTGCACGTGTACAGAGACCTTAACACACACACACACATACACGCAGGGCTTGCTGTTTGTAATTTTACAAAAGAAGAGATGACAAGACGTCGTCAGCAACAGTAATAATAATGACGGGTCATGACGAGGATGTGGGGGGGTGGCAGGACACTACTACAAACCGACAGCTTACTAAAGTTCCATCCACACTGCATACAATTTGATCTCAATACAATCCGATTGTGACACTCGTGAGGCATGATTCTCGTGAAAATCTACCGTCTACAAGAATCTGATGAAATCCTACAAGTTACGTTCACTTATATTTGTAGTGCCCCTGTACAGGAATCCAATGAAATATTTTTTGTTTTGTATCAGACATTTTATTCGATTCGTGTATTCGGGGGTCTACTTGAGCATAGTGAATGACAACAGTACAGTAGCAGGCATGAGATTAATAAATTATGATTTAGGCTGAAAAAGGCTGAAACTTAAGCTCTTTTTTTTGTTGTAATCTAAACCTTAAACATAGCATTAGAAGTAGAATTGATATATTTAGTTCATTTTTATTCACTCGTAAGTTGTATTTTTATTCTCAGTTCATCTCTTTTTTTATTTAAAAAATTATCTCTGGGCGGCATCTAAAAGCCCGAAGTCAATCTAAAGGCTGAACAATCTCATGCCAGGGACCCCCATTTGGGGGTCCATGAAGTACTAAAATTCTAAAGGACCCTCTAAAAGAATGTGCAGGGGGTCCCAGGGATGCACTAGAAAAAATATTTGTAGCATTCTGTATTCGCAATGCCACTGGGACCCTCCATCCCGCCTCTAGGATCCTCTATACTGTACGTGAAGCAGTCCCTGGGACCCCTTGTTTTGCGGGACGATTGGGAGTCCTGAGAGTAGAATTATTTTTAGACGGAAGTATTTCACGGGAATCATGACGCGCAGACATCGTCAAAATCGGATCGCGTTGCTATCGAATCGTACGCAGCGATGGCGGTCAGTAGCGCTCGGCGAAGCGAGGCGCGACCGAAACCCGCTCAAGTCCCGTTGCTGTTGCGGTGTTCGAGGGGCGCACGCATGTTGTGGTGGTGGTTGTGGGCAAGGGGGGGGTGCTGGAGGGTGGGAGGGGGCACGGTGCCGTACAGCTTGGACACCTTCTTGTTCATGTTGGCCATGATCTGCGAGGACGTCTGGAACCCGCTCATGATCTCGTCCTTCCACTGGTTGATCAGCACACGGTCCTGAACACACAGTAAGAATGATGAGCCTTTATTGGCGGATTATTCGCAAAGAAGCCCTAAGCGCTTACAATAGTAAACGAATAAATGAATAACCCCAAAAAGCAGTAGAAATATAAGAATGTTAAAAATTGTTTTGCGCACACGCACACACAGACCAAAACAAAAACCTTATAATAATAATAAATAACATTCATAGAGCGCCCGTTCTCTCTTGAGCTCACGGCGCTTCATAATTATTAAAATAAATAAATACATATATCAAATTAAATATACTACAATATTAACTATCACGAACATCACACAGCCACAACACGCATGCACACGTCCGCACACACACACACACACGCATGCGTGCACACACCCACACACAATGTGGGGAACATAGTTTTAAGGCAGGAAACAGGATAAGGAAGAAATCAGTGGTATTGCCGGAAGAGGTGAGTTTTAAGAGCGGTTTTGAAAGATTGGAAAGATTTAGCAGAACGAAGTTCATAGGGTAGGGTGTTCCAGATAGAAGGGGCGCTGAAAGAAAATGAACGTTCATCATTTGTCTTAGTGTTTGTACGAGGAATAGAAAGGATAAGTTTGTCAGAAGAGGAACGGAGAGACCTGGAGGGTGAGTACAGGTGAACGAGATCAGAGAGGTAGGCAGGACCAAATGAATGGACAGCATTGAAACAAAGGCAAGCAATTTTATTCGACATTACTCGAAGATCCGGAGGTAGAGAGGCACCAAACGAAGACCAGAAAGTCCACATCATGACAAAACCACTCGTACAACTTTCACCACAAACAACACACAATAGCCACACAAATCCAAGGGAAAAAAGGCGAGAGAGAAAACACTTAGCCTGTCAGGGTGTGGACTCTCAATCAAGACAACAGCAGCAGCACACCACGGTCACTTTGAATATTGCTTTTGAAATGGTGTGGCAAACTAAGGTAGATTTTGAACAACAAATCTAACAAGTAACAACACTCCAACTGAAAGGACAACAACTCGCCACGCTCATTTCTAACATTGCTTATGAAATGGTGTGACAAAGTCACAAACTATGCTAGATTTTGAACAACAAATCTAACAAACAACAACACTCCGACTGAACAGACAACATGCCACGTTCATTTCTAACATTGCTTGTGAAACGTGTAATGAACTATGGTAGATTTTGAACAACAAATCTAACAAATAACAAACACGCCAACCGAACAGACAACGCGCCTTGTTCATTTCAAACATTGCTTTGGAAACGTGTAATGAACTACAGTAGATTTTGAACAACAAATATAACAAACAACAACACTCCCAACTGAAAGGACAACAACTCGCCACGTTCATTTCTAACATTGCTTGAGAAACGTGTAATGAACTACAGTAGATTCTGAACAACAAATATAACAAACAACAACACTCCAACTGACCAACTCGCCACGTTCATTTCTAACATTGCTTGAGAAACGTGTAATGAACTACAGTAGATTTTGAACAACAAATATAACAAACAACAACACTCCAACTGAAAGGACAACAACTCGCCACGTTCATTTCTAACATTGCTTGTGAAACGTGTAATGAACTACAGTAGATTCTGAACAACAAATATAACAAACAACAACACTCCAACTGAAAGGACAACAACTCGCCACGTTCATTTCTAACATTGCTTGAAAACGTGTAATGAACTACAGTAGATTTTGAACAACAAATATAACAAACAACAACACTCCAACTGAAAGGACAACAACTCGCCACGTTCATTTCTAACATTGCTTGTGAAACGTGTAATGAACTACAGTAGATTCTGAACAACAAATATAACAAACAACAACACTCCAACTGAAAGGACAACAACTCGCCACGTTCATTTCTAACATTGCTTGAGAAACGTGTAATGAACTACAGTAGATTTTGAACAACAAATATAACAAACAACAACACTCCAACTGAAAGGACAACAACTCGCCACGTTCATTTCTAACATTGCTTGTGAAACGTGTAATGAACTACAGTAGATTCTGAACAACAAATCTGACAAGCAAGCCACCTGATCAGACAACACGCTGCATTCATTTGAACCTTTTGTGCTCTGCCCTGCACTCCCAGTCTGATGGTTCTAAGAGCTGCTTTAGTTTCATTGCAAAATAACAACCACCTTATTGCAAAACAAAACACCAAACGAATATAAAATGCTTGCAAATGCTTTAAAATCGCAGTTAGCTTAGGAAGTCATTCTGACAGAAATATCTTCAAAATAAGCTTCCTTTAATCATTAGGGCTTTACGCTCTGCCCATTTGACCTGCGGCCTGCACTCCCAACCAGCGGATTCTGAGAGAGAGAGGTACTAGTTTTATTAAATAAATCTTACCGAGAAAAAAAGACAATGAAATGCTAACAAATGGCTTAAAATCGTGCAACGAGTTTAGTGATCGCTCCGACGCAAATAGATTCAGAAAAAAGCCTGACAAATTAACTCATTCAAGTCGTTCCAGCCATATATATGCCCGGAAAAAATAGATAACTGTCAATTTGATGCATTTGCTTCAAGGGAAGTAAATCTGTGTGCACACCATATTTTGGTCACATCTAAACTCGCTTCGGTCCCTTAGACCACAATTTTGCCTCTAAGTTTGCTTTTGTAGTGGTTTGTTGTGGGGTAACCAATCGGTGTAGAGAGTTTTTCTATATAAAGTCTATATATAAAAAAAAGTCTGATCTACCACTTCCCTATGTTTAAACCTGAAGTAAAAACCTGTAATCTTCTTTCATGTCTATTTTTGTTTATGTCTGTTTTGTTTGTGTGTATGGCTGGAGTGATTTGTGAGGTTTTTTTAATAATTCAAAACCGTTGCGATGCGAATGAGTTAAAGTGCCATCGTGTGAGGCGGACGTGGAATGCTCACAGGCGAGGTGATGGCGATCTTCTGGTCGGTCTTCAGTTGCAGGATGATGCAGTTGTCGGTTTTGTTGATCTTCTGGAACTCGGGGAGCACCTCCCGGATGTCCAGCATGGAGATCAGCTGAAACACACAGCAGTCACACACAGTTCATACAGTGGAACACCCCCACCCCACCCCAGAGATCAGCTGAAACACACAGCAGTCACACACAGTTCATACAGTGGAACACCCCCACCCCACCCCAGAGATCAGCTGAAACACACAGCAGTCACACCCACATACAGTGGAACACCCCCACCCCACCCCAGAGATCAGCTGAAACACACAGCAGTCACACACAGTTCATACACACCCCCACACCCCAGAGATCAGCTGAAACACACAGCAGTCACACACAGTTCATACAGTGGAACACCCCCACCCCACCCCAGAGATCAGCTGAAACACACAGCAGACACACACAGTTAATTTACATGGGTAGAGAACAAAATCCATCTGCGGTATTGGGGATTCTTCTATGGCATATATAAAATAAGGTCTATCCTTACATCGCAAAACTAAGACAATAGGTTCTTTGGATAATAGACCCCAACTTGATGCCTTTCAGTGACATAGGTGTTAAATCAATGTGGTGCTAAAATGCGACTTTGCTGATCTTCTGGAACTCGGGGAACACCTCCCGGATGTCCAGCATGGAGATCAGCTGAAACACACAGCAGTCACACACATCATACAGTGGAACAACTTACCTTGGTCACTTCTAAACTTGCTTCGCTCCCTTAGACCACACTTTTGCCTCTGACTTTGCTTTTGTAGTGGTTTGTTGTGGGGACACAATCGGTGTAGAGTTTTTCTATAAAGTCTATAAAGAAGTCTGATCTACTACTTCCCTATGTCTAAACCTGAAGTAAAAACCCATAATCTTTTCTTTTCTCCTTTTGTTTATGTATGTTTTGTTTGTGTGTATGGCTGGAGTGATTTGTGAGGTTTTTTTAATAATTCAAAATCGTTGTGATGCGAATGAGTTAACGAAAAGCATGACCAGAACCATCGACTACAGGTGTTCCCCAGAAACCCAGGTCAGGTTCCCCAGACACCCAGGTCAGGTTCCCCAGACACCCAGGTCAGGTTCCCCAGAAAGCCAGATCAGGTTCCCCAGAAACCCAGGTCAGGTTCTGGTTCCCCAGACACCCAGGTCAGGTTCTGGTCCCCCAGACACCCAGGTCAGGTTCTGGTTCCCCAGACACCCAGGTCAGGTTCCACTGAAACCCACCTCAGGTTCCCCAGACACCCAGGTCAGGTTCCCCAGACACCCAGGTCAGGTTCCCCAGAAACCCACCTCAGGTTCCTCAGAAACCCACCTCAGGTTCCCCAGACACCCACCTCAGGTTCCCCAGAAACCCACCTCAGGTTCCTCAGAAACCCACCTCAGGTTCCCCAGACACCGAGCTCAGGTTCCCCAGAAACCCACCTCAGGTTCCCCAGAAACCCACCTCAGGTTCCCCAGAAACCCACCCCAGAAACCCACCTCAGGTTCCCCAGAAACCCAGGTCAGGTTCCCCCAGACACCCAGGTCAGGTTCCCCTGAAACCCACCTCAGGTTCCCCAGAAACCCACCTCAGGTTCCCCAGAAACCCACCTCAGGTTCCCCAGAAACCCACCTCAGGTTCCCCAGAAACCCACCTCAGGTTCCCCAGAAACCCACCTCAGGTTCCCCAGAAACCCACCTCAGGTTCCCCAGACACCCAGCTCAGGTTCCCCAGAAACCCACCTCAGGTTCCCCAGAAACCCACCTCAGGTTCCCCAGAAACCCACCTCAGGTTCCCCAGAAACCCACCCAGGTTCCCCAGAAACCCAGGTCAGGTTCCCCAGACACCCAGGTCAGGTTCCCCTGAAACCCACCTCAGGTTCCCCAGACACCCAGGTCAGGTTCCCCAGAAACCCACCTCAGGTTCCTCAGAAACCCACCTCAGGTTCCCCAGAAACCCACCTCAGGTTCCCCAGAAACCCACCTCAGGTTCCCCAGAAACCCACCTCAGGTTCCCCAGACACCCAGCTCAGGTTCCCCCGAAACCCACCTCAGGTTCCCCAGAAACCCACCTCAGGTTCCCCAGAAACCCACCTCAGGTTCCCCAGAAACCCACCTCAGGTTCCCCAGAAACCCAGGTCAGGTTCTGGTTCCCCAGACACCCAGGTCAGGTTCTGGTTCCCCAGACACCCAGGTCAGGTTCCCCAGAAACCCACCTCAGGTTCCCCAGACACCCACCTCAGGTTCCCCAGAAACCCACCTCAGGTTCCCCAGAAACCCACCTCAGGTTCCCCAGAAACCCACCTCAGGTTCCCCAGAAACCCACCTCAGGTTCCCCAGAAACCCACCTCAGGTTCCCCAGAAACCCAGTTCCCCAGAAACCCACCTCAGGTTCCCCCGAAACCCACCTCAGGTTCCCCAGAAACCCACCTCAGGTTCCCCAGAAACCCACCTCAGGTTCCCCAGAAACCCAGGTCAGGTTCTGGTTCCCCAGACACCCAGGTCAGGTTCTGGTTCCCCAGACACCCAGGTCAGGTTCCCCCAGACACCCAGGTCAGGTTCCCCAGAAACCCACCTCAGGTTCCCCAGAAACCCACCTCAGGTTCCCCAGAAACCCACCTCAGGTTCCCCAGAAACCCACCTCAGGTTCCCCAGAAACCCACCTCAGGTTCCCCAGAAACCCACCTCAGGTTCCCCAGAAACCCACCTCAGGTTCCCCAGAAACCCACCTCAGGTTCCCCAGAAACCCACCTCAGGTTCCCCCGAAACCCACCTCAGGTTCCCCCGAAACCCACCTCAGGTTCCCCAGAAACCCACCTCAGGTTCCCCAGAAACCCACCTCAGGTTCCCCAGAAACCCACCTCAGGTTCCCCAGAAACCCACCTCAGGTTCCCCAGAAACCCACCTCAGGTTCCCCAGAAACCCACCTCAGGTTCCCCAGAAACCCACCTCAGGTTCCCCAGAAACCCACCTCAGGTTCCCCAGAAACCCACCTCAGGTTCCCCAGAAACCCACCTCAGGTTCCCCAGAAACCCACCTCAGGTTCCCCAGAAACCCACCTCAGGTTCCCCAGAAACCCACCTCAGGTTCCCCAGAAACCCACCTCAGGTTCCCCAGAAACCCACCTCAGGTTCCCCAGAAACCCACCTCAGGTTCCCCAGAAACCCACCTCAGGTTCCCCAGAAACCCACCTCAGGTTCCCCAGAAACCCACCTCAGGTTCCCCAGAAACCCACCTCAGGTTCCCCAGAAACCCACCTCAGGTTCCCCAGAAACCCACCTCAGGTTCCCCAGAAACCCACCTCAGGTTCCCCAGAAACCCACCTCAGGTTCCCCAGAAACCCACCTCAGGTTCCCCAGAAACCCACCTCAGGTTCCCCAGACACCCACCTCAGGTTCCCCAGAAACCCACCTCAGGTTCCCCAGAAACCCACCTCAGGTTCCCCAGAAGCCCACTTCAGGTTCCCCAGAAACCCACCTCAGGTTCCCCAGAAGCCCACCTCAGGTTCCCCAGAAACCCACCTCAGGTTCCCCAGAAGCCCACCTCAGGTTCCCCAGAAACCCACCTCAGGTTCCCCAGAAACCCACCTCAGGTTCCCCAGACACTCACCTCCACGGTCTTGTTGTGGGTGACCTGGCCGTCGCGGGTCTTGTGGTAGAACTCCAGGCGGTTGGGGTACAGCTTGAGGTGCTTGCGCTGCCAGGTCTGCAGGAAGGGCCCCCCCAGCTTCAGCACCTCACCCTCCACGATGCAGTCCGTGGGACCCGCTGTCGGCACACACACACACACACACACAAAGGACAAACCGCCAGTGTCAAAAGCAAGCAAAAAAGGTGTTCAGAATGATGCAAAATCGATTTGGATCTGGAGCTGTGGGTGGATGCCTCATGCCTCCAGGTATTAGGTACTTAATAGTCACAGAGACGTCTCTGTGAAATTTGGGTTGCTCCCACCTGGAGAGCGCGTCGCAGCTAGAGGTGCGCCACCCCATTGTTTTTAAAAAAAAATTTGCATGCAAGTTTTGTGTGACTGGTGAGGAAGGAAAAAGGGGGTAAATTTTGACCAAATGACTAACTTTTTCATTGCCACTGGGTTTAACGTGTGCTAAGTGCATGGGCACATGGGACCTCGGTTTATCGTCTCATCCCAAAGACTCCATGTTCAGACCGTAAGGCCTAGTGCAAAGTGAGAGGAAAAATCCCCTGTACCCAGGTTCGAACTCGGGTTTACTTGACAAGAAGCGAACGCGTTACCACTGTGCCACTCTACACTGGCATACGGGGAGCTGGACGCCCCCGCCCCCTCCACGAGTCTCTCCCCATGGGGATACCGGGAGGTCTTTCGCAAAAAATAGTTCCCCTACTTTCTGGAAGTTCTGTGCTTGTAACTTCCTCTAATCTGCCACTCTCTTTGACTCTGCCTTTTCCCTTTGCTTTCTATCACCTACTATCTCTCTGACTTATTGGCCCATTCTCCTGCCTTTTTTTCTAAAAAATCTTCCAAATAATTTTTCTCCTTTGAGCTCATCCGAAATCGGAATGTGTCGGCTGGTCCATTATGGCCATATGGCCTGGGAACGCAGAAGAAGAAGATTTGGATTGTAATCTCGGAATTTATTGGAACTCACAAAAAAAACACATACAAGTGCAACGCTGAGCGGCTGCAAAGTCCCCTCGCAGCATCGCCGAGCTACTCCGAAATCGGAATATGTCGGCTGTACACATACATAAAAACACATCAAAACAGCATGTAACTACATAAAAATGCATCAAAACAGCACATAACTGAATAGTTTTTTATATATAGCCTTGGGGTTCGGACCCGTGATTTGAGCACGTGTGATCATGCGCACAGAAAAATTCATGACAACTGTGTTATAGACCATTCATCAAGAAATGTTGTGGGAAAAAATGCATTGAAACACATGCAAAACTTCGCGAGATATTAGCGATGATGTGTTTTGGGGTTTGAACCCCGTAACTGGCGCGACCTTGACCTTAATGTAAAACTAAATACATCAGTGGATAGGCAAACTAGTATTCCAAATTTGATGATGATAGACTGAATAGTTTTTGAGAAAAACGGACGAATAGCCAGAGGCACGCCGGACAGACGCCGGACGGACCAGACCAAAAACAATAGTTCCCGAACCTTCGGCTCGGGGACTAGAAACTAATCGTGATCAAGTAGATAAGTCATAATTAGCACACAAAAAAGCACTGTCAAGTTCACTTGACTTCATCTGCTTTTGGCGAAATCACATTCGCCAGAACTATGGAACTATGTTCGTTGTCCAATGCCAATGGACAATAAAGAAACTTATGACATGACTTATGAGGTCACCCACAGACCAAAGACCGTGTGAACCCAGCATATAAGTATGTAGAAAGGTGTCTTACCCAGGTTAACCTCGTCGATCTTGCCCAGCTTGGCTTTGCATTTCTGAGTCAATATTCATGTGCATTATAAGCATCATGTAGAAAGGTATCTTACCCAGGTTAACTTTGTCGATCTCGCCCGGCTTGGCTTTGCATTTCTGGGTCAATATTTATGTGCATTATAAGCATCATGTGGAAACCTGTCTTACCCAGGTTAACTTTGTCGATGTCACCCGGCTTGGCTTTGCATTTCTGGGTCAATATTCATGTGTATCATGTGGAAAGGTGTCTTACCCAGGTTAACCTCGTCGATCTTGCCCGGCTTGGCTTTGCGCTTCTGCTCCAGTTTGTCGGTCTCCATGTTGATGGCCTCAAACACGGTCTCAGACACCTCCTGCTGCCAGCGCTCAGACACCACCAGGGGGAAGTTACGGTACAGGTCCTGGTCCGCCTCTGTCAACTGGAGGGACAGGGAAACAAGGGGACAGTTAGTTAGTTAGTCATCTACCAGCGCTCAGACACCACCAGGGGGAAGTTACGGTACAGGTCCTGGTCCGCCTCTGTCAACTGGAGGGACAGGGAAACAAGGGGACAGTTAGTTAGTTAGTCATCTGCCAGCGCTCAGACACCACCAGGGGGAAGTTACGGTACAGGTCCTGGTCCGCCTCTGTCAACTGGAGGGACAGGGAAACAAGGGGACAGTTAGTTAGTTAGTCATCTACCAGCGCTCAGACACCACCAGGGGGAAGTTACGGTACAGGTCCTGGTCCGCCTCTGTCAACTGGAAGGACAGGGAAACAAGGGGACAGTTAGTTAGTTAGTCATCTGCCAGCGCTCAGACACCACCAGGGGGAAGTTACGGTACAGGTCCTGGTCCGCCTCTGTCAACTGGAAGGACAGGGAAACAAGGGGACAGTTAGTTAGTTAGTCATCTACCAGCGCTCAGACACCACCAGGGGGAAGTTACGGTACAGGTCCTGGTCCGCCTCTGTCAACTGGAAGGACAGGGAAACAAGGGGACAGTTAGTTAGTTAGTCATCTGCCAGCGCTCAGACACCACCAGGGGGAAGTTACGGTACAGGTCCTGGTCCGCCTCTGTCAACTGGAGGGACAGGGAAACAAGGGGACAGTTAGTTAGTTAGTCATCTGCCAGCGCTCAGACACCACCAGGGGGAAGTTACGGTACAGGTCCTGGTCCGCCTCTGTCAACTGGAAGGACAGGGAAACAAGGGGACAGTTAGTTAGTTAGTCATCTACCAGCGCTCAGACACCACCAGGGGGAAGTTACGGTACAGGTCCTGGTCCGCCTCTGTCAACTGGAAGGACAGGGAAACAAGGGGACAGTTAGTTAGTTAGTCATCTACCAGCGCTCAGACACCACCAGGGGGAAGTTACGGTACAGGTCCTGGTCAGCCTCTGTCAACTGGAGGGACAGGGAAACAAGGGGACAGTTAGTTAGTCATCTGCCAGCGCTCAGACACCATCAGGGGGAAGTTACGGTACAGGTCCTGGTCCGCCTCTGTCAACTGGAAGGACAGGGAAACAAGGGGACAGTTAGTTAGTCATCTGCCAGCGCTCAGACACCACCAGGGGGAAGTTATGGTACAGGTCCTGGTCCGCCTCTGTCAACTGGAAGGACAGGGAAACAAGGGGACAGTTAGTTAGTTAGTCATCTACCAGCGCTCAGACACCACCAGGGGGAAGTTACGGTACAGGTCCTGGTCCGCCTCTGTCAACTGGAGGGACAGGGAAACAAGGGGACAGTTAGTTAGTTAGTCATCTGCCAGCGCTCAGACACCACCAGGGGGAAGTTACGGTACAGGTCCTGGTCCGCCTCTGTCAACTGGAAGGACAGGGAAACAAGGGGACAGTTAGTTAGTTAGTCATCTGCCAGCGCTCAGACACCACCAGGGGGAAGTTACGGTACAGGTCCTGGTCCGCCTCTGTCAACTGGAGGGACAGGGAAACAAGGGGACAGTTAGTTAGTTAGTCATCTGCCAGCGCTCAGACACCACCTGGGGGAAGTTACGGTACAGGTCCTGGTCCGCCTCTGTCAACTGGAGGGACAGGGAAACAAGGGGACAGTTAGTTAGTTAGTCATCTACCAGCGCTCAGACACCACCAGGGGGAAGTTACGGTACAGGTCCTGGTCAGCCTCTGTCAACTGGAGGGACAGGGAAACAAGGGGACAGTTAGTTAGTCATCTGCCAGCGCTCAGACACCACCAGGGGGAAGTTACGGTACAGGTCCTGGTCCGCCTCTGTCAACTGGACGGACAGGGAAACAAGGGGAAATAGTATTGAAATATTACTGCTTTAACACTTTCAACGCCAGCAATTTTTCAGCTAAAACTTTCCATTAATCTTACCTGGCTGGAGAAAAGATTCTGTCTGCAATATTGGGGATTCCTCTGTGACATGCAAAAAACAGGGCCTGTCCTTACCTCCCACAATTAAGAACATAAGGTCACTCATTTGATGCCTTTTAGTGACATGGATGTCAAATCATTCATCGATTCATTGTGGTGCCAAGAGGCGACATTGGCGATGAAAGGGTTAAAGCTGTAATAGAAGTTGTGTACCATATTTTTCGGACTATTAGGCCGGGTTCACATTAGACGCGTAAGTTCCGTACGGAAAACCCTAAATAAGTGGAAGAAAGCAGGATAAAGTTTACGGATCTATGGGGAAATTCGGACATGTGCGCAAATCTGTTCCCTTCTTTGTTTCACTTATTTATTTCTCCAAAATCCCCCGAATAGGGCGGGGTAATAAAAAACGGTCACACATGTAATGTTCTCATCCCTAGCTGATGCATTTGTACCATAGTGTTCAAGTTGTTGGGATGTTGGGATGATCCCTGGAGTCTTTTAGCTAGGGTATCAACACAGCATATTCACCTTGATGCCCTTAGTGTCCTCCTCGTCAAAGGAGCCGATGTCGAAGGCGTCTGCGGCATTCACCTCGCCCTTGGGGGGTATCAGGGGTGGGGGGTACTTCTGCAGGTACACCTGTGTCCAGTCGATGCCCTTGAAGAATGTGTGCTCCTTCACTTCTTGAGCCCTGAACCACAACCACCACCACAACATGCAGTATTTATCTTGATAGAAAATCAAATCAAAGAGTGCACACACTCATAACGCTTTCACACAAACAAGATGGACGGAGAAGTAACACACACACGTTTAACATAAGAAGTAAACGACAAAACGTCAAATATTCAAAGACTGAAACAGTGAGGCCAGATGAGGAAATGGTTCAAATGAACAAAATAAACAGGAAAATGAAAATAGGACTTCATATCACATATACACACATAGCACACAGTATTTTGGCATGTCTGCAAATTTTACACATCACTAGATACAAAGCCAAGTAATTCACGGGGTTAACTCATTGGAGCAGGGTTACAACTCCCCAATATGAAAAAACCCTGAAAGGCTGGGATCCAGGGACTCATGCCCCCCCCCCGGCAGAGTATAGGGGCAGAGCCCTGTCGGACGATTCAGGGAGGGGGAGGGGGGGCAACTTAAGAGAGAGAGATAACGAAACAGACAGACATTTAAAATTATAGACAGAGACAGTTTGAGTCTGATAAGCCTTGTAAAATTATTACATTACCTTTGTAAACTTCCAAGATATAACAAATGAGTTCAAAATGCCCCAAATCGTTTGTGGTCAAATTGGGTTTTTTGGAGGGTTTTGGATGAATTAAAACAAGCGCAAAATCGCAATAGTTTGTGGCACGCAGTCTATTTTTACCACTCCAATCATGAGTCACCTCCCCTGGCTTTTCAATAATTTTAATCTGTAAACCAGAATGTTATCTCTGCACCATTTCGTAACTTTTTATATCTTTTAGAAAACATTTAAAACTATGTATCCTACTTATACTCATCAAAAGAAGCACCGCATACTCGTCGTGTCTGTTGTAGTGTCTGTATTACGTATGTTTATTATTTTGTACGCTTTTAAAATACATCATTTTAAAGAGCAGCCTCAATTTGAAGTGTAGCCTCGATTTGAAGTGCGACAATTTTGGACCGACCGACAGACAGACAGACAGACCGACAAAGTGAGTTATAGGTTTCTGGCTTGAGCCACAAACAAAAACACCTGAAGTTCAGTTTCTGGAATATTAAAATACTGAAATCAGTGTAAAACTGAAAGAGTAGCACCCATGTTGGAGCTGCAGTCAGACAGTGCGCGCCGACCCCAGGAATCGCTCGTTTCAGGACACTTTATGAAAAATGACCACTAACTGATCAATCCAACACAACATTCAAACAGCAGGAAACAAACACATGGGAATAACTGTACAACAGACAAGATAACAGCCAACAAACAGGGAAAACCTCTGACAGCAGAAGGCGTGATGCAGTGAGAAATCACTGTAAAAAGGCTATTTAACAGACAAGATAACAGCCAACAATAAACAGACAAAACCTCTGACAGTAGAAGCCAATCCTCTGTTAAATTCGTAACCCTTTCACCGTCAAAGTCGCATTTTAGCACCACAGTGATTTAACACCTATGTCACTAAAAGGCATCAAATTGGGGTCTTTTATCCAAAGACCCTATTGTCTTAGTTTTGGGAAGTAAGGATAGACCTTATTTTATATATGTCACAGAAGAATCCCCAATACTGCAAATGGATTTTATTCTCTACCCAGGTAAATTTAATGAAATGTTTTTGCTGAAATATGGCTGGCGGTGAAAGGGTTTTTCATCCTCTGAAATGTGCAGATCCTCTGACAATTGTGACGCCTAGAAAGTGACTGACCCTTTTCCTCGGCAGCCCAGTCGGTCGTCGACGTCCCTCCTGAGCAGGCCCTCCAGCAGACCCCTCATCTCCCCCGACATGGAGTCCGGCAGGTCTATGCTCTGTGGGACAGGAGGGGGAGAAATTTAGTGATGAGGATAGAAAATATGCACAATCACATATTACCCTGCACAAAACATAGAGGCGTATTTATTTATTTATTTATTTATTTATGTTGTTGTTGTCGTACCCTGGCTAAAGTGTGTACAATTACTTCTAAAGTTCTATATAAAGAAGTTGGTCACCACCACAGAAGTCAAGTCAAGTCAAGTCAAAATGATCTTTAATGACGATAAAGGAATAAGCTAAACAAAACTTTTTTTCATCCTGTCGTCATAAATAAATAAGAAATACAACTGAAGCAAACAAGATGAAAAGCAAAAACTGTAAACAAAAAAATCAATTTACAATGAAATATATGGAAAAAATACACATAAATAATATTATGTTCCGCAAGCACAATACCATAATCATGTACAAAATACTGACAACAGTAATCATAGTGGAAAGGGAGAGGAGAGGAAACAGTTGGGGGGGAAAATAACTGCGACAAATGACAGATAGAACAGAGACACCGACATGACGGAGAGAGAGAGAGAGAGAGAGAGAGAGAGAGAGAGAGAGAGAGAGAGAGAGAGAGAGAGAGAGAGAGAGAGAGAGAGAGAGAGAGAGAGAGAGAGAGAGAGAGTGAGTCAGTCAGTCAGTCATACAAAATTACAAATGCAGAAACACACACTCGCGCGTGCACAAACACACACACACCTACACACACACACACACACACACGCACGCACACGCACACGCACACGCACACACACACACACACACACACACACACACACACACACACTCACCCCCCCCCCCCACACACACCATTCACATTTTAGGCGAAAAGAAAAGGCATATCAAGAAAACAAAGTCACATGAATGCGTATCAAGTCATAGTGTCGCTTCGCCCTAAAGTGCAAAGCAGCACATACACAATGTGCAGAAGATAAAACCAGAGTATGAACATATGTACAAAGAATTCCATGACACATTAGATTACAATTTATCAAACAAATATATTTTCAAATTATGTTTAAAAGCTAACTTTGAAGGACATGAATTTTAAAAAAGATGGCAAGTTATTCCATGTACATCCTCCAGAGTATGTCAAGCTTGATTTGTACAAATTGTTATGGGGTTTTGGGAAAGAAAGCTTGTGAGTGTGTCTATTGTCATTGTTTGTAAAATTCCGCGTGATTTTATTAGGAGCCAGCCCATTTACAACGTTGTACATGCATAGACATTTATTGAAAAAAAGTCTGTCTTTGAATGGAAGAATGTTCAAACGTTTATAATCATTTCCAGTTAGGCTATTTGATTTTAAAAGTATTAGTTTTACAGCTCTCTTGTGCAAACGATTTATGTGCTTTAAATTAGATTCACTAGCATTATCCCATAAAGTGGAAGCATAATTGATAAGTGATAAAATATGAGCATGGAAAAATAGCTTTCTTGAGTGAAGATCCAAAAAATGCTTTATTTTTGCTAACTGGTAGATTCTACTAGAAGTACGTTTTCCGAGTTCATTTAGGTGATTATGCCATGATATATCGTGGTCAATAATAACTCCTAGAACCTTGTGTGATGAAACTTCTTCTATTGTCTGGTCCTTGACATACAATGGAGGAAACATGGAATTCATCTTCTGCCTTTTCTGACGGGTGGCTATATACATACATTTAGTTTTCTTTGCATTTAGAGCCATGTGGTTTATTTCTGTCCAATTTACCAGCCTGTCAATATTGCTTTGCAGGTCAACAACTAATTCGTTAGGGTTACCACTATTTGATTGTAAAGAAGTGTCGTCGGCGAACATCTCGCTACAACACTGAAGATATAAAGGTAAATCATTAATATAGATAGAGAAAAAGAGGGGTCCTAAAACTGACCCTTGAGGAACTCCATGCTTCAACAGGGTTAAGTTTGATCTTTTGGAATTGTTTTCAACAAGTTGTTTACGATTGGTTAGAAACGATGAAATAAAATTTAAAGATCCATCAGATAGGTTGTAATGAGTGAACTTTATAAGAAGATGTGAGTGGTTGATGACATCAAAAGCTTTGGCGAAATCTATGAATAGTACGCCCGTGAATTCGTTATTATTTATGTTAGAAAGACATTTATCAATAAGCTGTATTAAAGATGTGTGGCAGGAGTGATTTACCCTAAAACCAGATTGATTTTCGTGTAATAAATCATACTGAGTCAGTAGTAAGGACTCCAGGGATCATCCGAACAGCATAAGCACTTGAACACTATGGTACAAATGCACCAGCTAGTGATGAGAACATTTTGTGCGTGACCGTTTTTGATTACCCCGCCACATGGGCAGCCACACTCCGACTTCGGAGGATATTTATTAAAAAAACTCAGTATTTCGGTCATTTCAGGTCAAATTGCGTCATTTAAAAAAATATTAATTTAGCATCAACATCTGTGTTCTATCTTAGCAAATGGTTGTCTTGCAGCTTTGTTAGACGATGCGTATTGTCTCGTTCAACTGGTAAGTCCAACACATCGAAGTTGACCAATTTTGACTTACGTCTCTATGGTTTGCGCATGGCAACATTATGATAGATAAGCCAAATTACAAATGCATACTTGCACACACAAAAACGTGAAAACAAAAGTGACAACATATTCCTTTTATAAAAAATGTTAATTCATACTTTGCAAATAAAAAAAGATTCATTTCAGAATGAAAATAAGATCAGTTTCACTTCATTCGACCATTTGCTCGCCACAAGTGGGTGAATTTTATGATATATCCGAGTAACACTACCCTCAAGTGTTTAAAACTTTTGTATTTTTCCTTGACAAATTCCAATGAACACTGTGTCAAGGAAGGAAAGTGGCAGAGCGGCTAACACGTTCACCTGCTAATTTTGAATGCGTGAGTGACATGGTTCGAATCCCTTTTTTCTAGTTCGACAGGAAAATCGAACTGAACGTCGAGTCCTTCAGTTGGGGACTTAAAGCTAATCTGACCAGTGAGCTTTACTCACGTTAAAATCCCACGGCAGTCAAAAGTCGGTAAGAGCAGGGAGAAATCCCGCTGCCTGGTATGAACAAATTGATAGCTAGGTTTCCCAAGTCCGTCCCCTCCCACCCACCACCATCCCCATCCCATCCACCCACCCCCAAAAAGTGGCACTGCGCTTGCGACGACGCGCTCTCCAGGTGGGAGCAACCCGAATTTCACAGAGATAAGTCTAGAACATACCCCAAACTAGTGGTGTGATTGCTGTACTCACCATGGTCATGGTCATGCGGTCAATTTCGTGCTTGTCTTTGGTTTTGTGCTGTCTGAACGGACTGTGCCTGCACAGCAGAACATGGCACGGAAAACTAAAACTGGAGCAAAAAAGTTAAGTTGTAGCACTGTTACAATCACTATTTATCATGACCATTCTTCACCCACCCCTTCAGCACTGTTACAATCACTATTTCACTATTTATCATGACCATTCTTCACCCACCCCTTCAGCAGTTTGTAGCACTGTTACAATCACTATTTATCATGACCATTCTTCACCCACCCCTTCAGCAGTTTGTAGCACTGTTACAATCACTATTTATCAGACCATCCCTCATCCACCCCTTCAGCAGTCTGTAGCACTGTTACAATCACTATTTATCATGACCATTCTTCACCCACCCCTTCAGCAGTTTGTAGCACTGTTACAATCACTATTTATCATGACCATTCTTCACCCACCCCTTCAGCAGTTTGAAGCACTGTTACAATCACTATTTATCACAACCATTCTTCACCCACCCCTTCAGCAGTCTGTAGCACTGTTACAATCACTATTTATCTTCCATTCTTCACCCACCCCTTCAGCAGTTTGTAGCACTGTTACAATCACTATTTATCATGACCATTCTTCACCCACCCCTTCAGCAGTTTGTAGAACTGTTACAATCACTATTTATCAGACCATCCCTCATCCACCCCTTCAGCAGTTTGTAGCACTGTTACAATCACTATTTATCATGACCATTCCTCACCCATCCCT
Source organism: Phymorhynchus buccinoides (assembly GCA_017654935.2). NCBI lineage: Eukaryota > Metazoa > Mollusca > Gastropoda > Neogastropoda > Raphitomidae > Phymorhynchus > Phymorhynchus buccinoides. Next base: position 4,787,723 of record CM065702.1, read on the forward strand.
TCAGCAGTTTGTAGCACTGTTACAATCACTATTTATCAGACCATTCCTCACCCACCCCTTCAGCAGTTTGTAGAACATGCAGCCAAGCCAGTCAGCGCTGGAGCCGTAGGACTGTTACAATCACTATTTATCTTCCATTCTTCACCCACCCCTTCAGCAGTTTGTAGCACTGTTACAATCACTATTTATCATGACCATTCTTCACCCACCCCTTCAGCAGTCTGTAGCACTGTTACAATCACTATTTATCATGACCATTCTTCACCCACCCCTTCAGCAGTCTGTAGCACTGTTACAATCACTATTTATCATGACCATTCTTCACCCACCCCTTCAGCAGTTTGTAGCACTGTTACAATCACTATTTATCATGACCATTCTTCACCCACCCCTTCAGCAGTTTGTAGCACTGTTACAATCACTATTTATCATGACCATTCTTCACCCACCCCTTCAGCAGTCTGTAGCACTGTTACAATCACTATTTATCATGACCATTCTTCACCCACCCCTTCAGCAGTTTGTAGAACATGCAGCCAAGCCAGTCAGCGCTGGAGCCGTAGGACTGTTACAATCACTATTTATCTTCCATTCTTCACCCACCCCTTCAGCAGTTTGTAGCACTGTTACAATCACTATTTATCATGACCATTCTTCACCCACCCCTTCAGCAGTTTGTAGCACTGTTACAATCACTATTTATCATGACCATTCTTCACCCACCCCTTCAGCAGTCTGTAGCACTGTTACAATCACTATTTATCATGACCATTCTTCACCCACCCCTTCAGCAGTCTGTAGCACTGTTACAATCACTATTTATCATGACCATTCTTCACCCACCCCTTCAGCAGTTTGTAGCACTGTTACAATCACTATTTATCATGACCATTCTTCACCCACCCCTTCAGCAGTTTGTAGCACTGTTACAATCACTATTTATCATGACCATTCTTCACCCACCCCTTCAGCAGTTTGTAGCACTGTTACAATCACTATTTATCATGACCATTCTTCACCCACCCCTTCAGCAGTTTGTAGCACTGTTACAATCACTATTTATCATGACCATTCTTCACCCACCCCTTCAGCAGTCTGTAGCACTGTTACAATCACTATTTATCATGACCATTCTTCACCCACCCCTTCAGCAGTTTGTAGAACATGCAGCCAAGCCAGTCAGCGCTGGAGCCGTAGGACTGTTACAATCACTATTTATCTTCCATTCTTCACCCACCCCTTCAGCAGTTTGTAGCACTGTTACAATCACTATTTATCATGACCATTCTTCACCCACCCCTTCAGCAGTTTGTAGCACTGTTACAATCACTATTTATCATGACCATTCTTCACCCACCCCTTCAGCAGTTTGTAGCACTGTTACAATCACTATTTATCATGACCATTCTTCACCCACCCCTTCAGCAGTTTGTAGCACTGTTACAATCACTATTTATCATGACCATTCTTCACCCACCCCTTCAGCAGTTTGTAGCACTGTTACAATCACTATTTATCATGACCATTCTTCACCCACCCCTTCAGCAGTCTGTAGCACTGTTACAATCACTATTTATCATGACCATTCTTCACCCACCCCTTCAGCAGTTTGTAGAACATGCAGCCAAGCCAGTCAGCGCTGGAGCCGTAGGACTGTTACAATCACTATTTATCTTCCATTCTTCACCCACCCCTTCAGCAGTTTGTAGCACTGTTACAATCACTATTTATCATGACCATTCTTCACCCACCCCTTCAGCAGTTTGTAGCACTGTTACAATCACTATTTATCATGACCATTCTTCACCCACCCCTTCAGCAGTTTGTAGCACTGTTACAATCACTATTTATCATGACCATTCTTCACCCACCCCTTCAGCAGTTTGTAGCACTGTTACAATCACTATTTATCATGACCATTCTTCACCCACCCCTTCAGCAGTTTGTAGCACTGTTACAATCACTATTTATCATGACCATTCCTCACCCACCCCTTCAGCAGTCTGTAGCACTGTTACAATCACTATTTATCATGACCATTCCTCACCCACCCCTTCAGCAGTTTGTAGCACTGCTACAATCACTATTTATCCTGACCATTCTTCACCCACCCCTTCAGCAGTTTGTAGCACTGTTACAATCACTATTTATCCTGACCATTCTTCACCCACCCCTTCAGCAGTTTGTAGCACTGTTACAATCACTATTTATCCTGACCATTCCTCACCCACCCCTTCAGCAGTTTGTAGCACTGTTACAATCACTATTTATCATGACCATTCTTCACCCACCCCTTCAGCAGTTTGTAGCACTGTTACAATCACTATTTATCTTCCATTCTTCACCCACCCCTTCAGCAGTTTGTAGCACTGCTACAATCACTATTTATCCTGACCATTCTTCACCCACCCCTTCAGCAGTTTGTAGCACTGTTACAATCACTATTTATCATGACCATTCTTCACCCACCCCTTCAGCAGTTTGTAGCACTGTTACAATCACTATTTATCATGACCATTCCTCACCCACCCCTTCAGCAGTTTGTAGAACATGCAGCCAAACCAGTCGGCGCTGGAGTCGTAGGACTGTTACAATCACTATTTATCCTGACCACTCTTCACTCACCCAGACCTGGTTACCCCCTACAGAAGTCTTGAGTAGCCTGGATAGCTGAAATGAGTAGTTTTGGTGTGAAACGAGTAGTCCTCTTCATTGAACAATCAAACAATGTTCACTGAAAATGAGTAATTAGAGCATTAATTTCCATTTTTAAGAGTAGTAGAGGTCCAAATTGAGTAGAATACTACTCGAAAAGAGTAAACAGGTCTGCTCACCCCTTCAGCAGTTTGTAGAGCATGCATCCAAAGGAGAACCAATCAGCGCTGGAGTCGTAGGACTGTCCCTTCATCAGGACCTCCGGGGCCATGTAGCCGTGGGTGCCCCTGTGAACACCCCGTAGTCAAGGTTACTTAACTCTTCAAGCGCCATGTATTTTTTGACGTTCTTGGTTGTCTGTTGCATCTCAACCGACGACAAGAGAGTAATAACTGTGTTTTTTCAAGTGCGTATGCGTTACTTCAATGGATAAAACGGCAACATAAGCTTTGAAAATATACAAACACATGGCAGGGTGCTTGGAGGCAAATGTCTCTGCCTTTTGTGGGAGTGTAGAGTGATGCCTTGGGCGAATTTATTCACGCCCATGGTGCTAGAAGAGTTGTTGCTGTTGTTGACACACCCTGGCTAAAAGACTCCAGGGGTCATCCCAACAGCCGAAGCACTCAAACACTATGGGACAAGTGCATCATCAGCTAAGGATGAGAACATGGCGTGTGCGACTGTTTTTGATTACCCCGCCACATGGGCAGCCACACTCCGTCTTCGGGAGAGCTAGAAGAGTTCAAAAACCAAGGCATCAGTGTACAAAGCTTTGTACAGACCACTCAAAAAAAAGCATGCACGTGCTTATGCAGCCAATGTAAAATATATGAAAATAAATTCAGGAGATTCTCTCTCACTTTCTCTGTGTCTCCCCCCCCCCCCCCCTCCCCCCCCCTCCCACCAACACAAACATGCATGCATACAAGCACAAATTCGTAAGCGTGCACACATGCACACAAATTTATACACACACTTCCACACACATGCCTTCAGACATGCAAGCACACCATCTGACACACGTGAAGCTTACGCAATGCAGTAGTAATAGCGAATGTCGTGACAACAAAATCCGAAATAGGGTCTCACATAGACATGGGTGCTCCTGGGAAATTTAACCCTTTCATTGCCACTGTCGCCTCTTGGCACCACAATGATTTAACACCCATGTTACTAAAATGCATCAAATAAGGGTCTGGTATCCAATGACCTTATGTTCTTAATTATTGGAGGTAAGGATATGCCCTGTTTTGTGCATGTCACAGAGGAATCCCCAATATTGCAGACAGAATCTTTTCTCTACCCAGGTAAGGTTAATGGAAAGTTTTGGCTGAAAAATGGCTGGCGTTGGAAGGGTTAAAAAATCCTGCAAGGCAGGGGCCGCCCAGTTAACAACTTGACTTAAACAATCCTAAAAATACAAAGTTCCTGGTAAAGGCATGTAAATATTTATCTGTATTCATTTCTTTTACATTCTAGACATGCGAGAAACCGACAAAACGTTTATGAATAGTAAATTCATTGCTTCTTAAATTCTCACAATCTGGCAACGCTGGCTCCAGACAATAAAAAAAATCCTGCATTTCAGGACATCCTGAGAGCATCCTGAGATCCATGCATAGTTCACATTAGATCATCTTAATCTGTAGCCACACCAATCAGGGTTCCATCCATCCCCCACTGAGAAAAAGAAATGGCAAACGTGGGTGAAATCCTTGAACAAGTTCAATCATCCCATGCTGTTACCATGTTCTTAACCCTTTCCCCGCCAAAGTCGCACTTTAGCACCGCAGTGATTTAACACCTATGCAGGACCGGATCAGACTTTTGAAGGGGGGGGTGCTTGAAACCTGTGGTCCAGGGGCAAAGCCCTGGTGGGGGGTCCAGAGGGGCGAACATTTTAAAACTGTTTTGTGGCATCTCCTGTGAGCTCAGAACAGAACTTCTTAAGAGCGTTGACAGCCGAGGGGGTGTGCTGCAGCACCCAAAGCACCCCCCCCCCCTAGATCCGGCCCTGCTATGTCACTAAAAGGCATCAAATTGGGGTCTATTATCCAAAGACCCTGTTGTCTTAGTTTTGGGAAGTAAGGATAGACCTTATATAATTTAGATATGTCACAGAAGAATCCCCAATACTGCAGATGGATGTTATTCTCTACCCAGGTCAATTGAATTGAACATTTTGGCTGAAATATGTCTGGTGGTGAAAGGGTTAAAATGTGCCTAAGTAATATTTGTAATCAAAACTTGTTACACTTGTAATCAAAACAGATGCTAACTGACTAAAAGGCCTGCTACACTACATACGATTCGCTGTCAATGTGATGCGATTGTGACGATGCGAGTCATGATTCACATAGAAATACTTCCGTCTAAAAATAACTCTATTACTTTCGCTCTCTATACTCGTGTAGACCCAATACACGAGTTTCAGTTGAATCATGACTCGCATCGTCACAATCGCATCGCACTGACAGCGAATCGTACGCAGCGTAGCAGGCCCATACACAGTGCATGATAACTCACACGCTGGCATGGGGTCTCTTCTTGGAGAAGTCACAGGCCAGACCCAGGTCCGATATCCTGACGTGGCCGTTCTCATCCAGCAGAATGTTGGCAGGCTGCACACACACAACCAATTGCGATAGTGCGTGGGAAAAACAGACATAATGGGATTTTGGTATACATTGAGATTTTAATTTTTCATGGTGGAGCAAAGATTCCTTGTTAATACACAGAAAACCGAATTGAGTTATCTTTTTCTCTCTCTTTGCGGGCAATGGCGTAAAAAAGCTACCCAGCTTATCTGTTCTACCCTCACTAAAAACATTTGTATTTGCATTCTCCTTCTCTATTCCCCCCTCACCTTTCTCTCTCTCTCTTCTTCTCCTTCACTCTCTCCCCTGCTCCATACCTTGAGGTCCCTGTAGACGACGAACCGGCTGTGCATACGCTCCAGGCCACACACACACACAGATACCCACAAATTGTCCCCCATACCTTGAGGTCCCTGTAGACGACGAAGCGGCTGTGCATGCGCTCCAGGCCACACACACACAGATACCTACAAATTGTCCCCTTTTACCTTGAGGTCCCTGTAGACGACGAAGCGGCTGTGCATGCGCTCCAGGCCACACACACACAGATACCTACAAATTGTCCCCTTTTACCTTGAGGTCCCTGTAGACGACGAAGCGGCTGTGCATGCGCTCCAGGCCACACACACACAGATACCTACAAATTGTCCCCTTTTACCTTGAGGTCCCTGTAGACGACAAACCGGCTGTGCATGCGCTCCAGGCCACACACACACACAGATACCCACAAATTGTCCCCCTTTACCTTGAGGTCCCTGTAGACGACGAAGCGGCTGTGCATGTGCTCCAGGCCCAGCATGACCTCGGTGGCGTAGAAGCGCACCTCCTTCTCGGCGAAGACGCCGTGCTGGGACAGGTGGTAGTGCAGGTCCCCGCCGTTCATCAGGTCCAGGATGAAGCACAGCTTCTCCGGCGTCTGGAAGGCGTACGTCATGCACACGATGAACGGGCTGCCCTCCTGCTAATAGACAGAAACAAAAACAAACCAAGAAAAACTTATAATACTGGGTTCTTACTCTTGAAGTGGAACAAAATTCAAGGAGTTTTCAAGGGGGTATTTGGGGTTTTCAAGGGGGGCCAGAAGTTGATAAAACGAAAAAATTTATGGAAAATAACTTCACCTCCAAACCCTACATTATATAGTGGAACCTCCCTTATAAGACCTTCCAAAATAATCCAAAATAAGGTCTTATAAAGGAGAAGTCTTATAAGGGAGGTAATTTTAATACTTACAAAGAAGGGCAATGTCTCAGAGAAGTAGGTCTTATACGGGATGGAGTCTTATAATGGGAGGTCATATATGGGAGGTTCCACTGCATCCAAACGCTGAAACAGGTCTCTTTTGAAACAAGCACACAATGAAAACAAGTCCTGTAGCTTACTTCCACCCTGGGCAGGATTCCTGCAGAAAGCGACTTTTCACGCAGGCAAATCCGACCAGAAGCTGTGGTGACCGTTAACAGCGTGAATCACCCACAACACTTCAGCTTTTCCTCTGTGTTGTGCGTAGCTTTACTCTTGTGGATTGCGGACCCAGTGTACTGAGGCCCGTTTTACTCCTTAAAATGCCCAATTTTAACATCGCTTTATAGAAAAAAGTCTACTGACTTTAGTGAATTATGAGAATGACAGTCAAATATTATCCAGCCCTTTCATCTTTGATATTGCTACCGTTATAGCAAATTCTGACATTGACAAATTGCTATGATTTTTTGGGGGCGCTTTGTTACTAGAAATTGTTGTCTTTTATGCATTAGTTTTGTAATTATCAACATGATTTAGAATTTTTTATTTTTTTTTATTTTTTTCCATTTGTTCTAATATAACCATTGGTGAAAAGATGATAAATTAAACTACTGAACTGAACTGATCCTTAGGCAACGAAGAACCAATTGTATGTTGTTGTTTTTTTTATCAGAATCAGAGCAAATGAAATCCGAGTGGGAGCCTTGGTGGGTTCGGGTCAAAGTGATGGGGATCAGTGTGTTCTGAGCTGTCGGTGGACGGTCGTGGTGGCGCCCTCGGAGGAGGACCTCAATCACGCTGGCTCCGCGACTAGCAGAATAATGTTGTCAGTAGGGGGCTTAGTAGGTGGTGTCCTGAACAGGCTCTACTGAACTCCACCGAAGTGACTCAGCAGCAGTGCAGTGTCTCCTTGGTTGGTTGCCTCCTGACGGCCTAACATAGATTTGCTCCTCCTGGACTGCTGGTCTCGGATTCTGCGACCTGAACGTGTGGAGGTTTGGCTGAGAATTGGGACTAGCAGACCTGTTTACCCCCTACACAAGTCTTGAGTAGTCTGGATGGCTGAAACGAGTAGTTTTGGTGCGAAATGTGTAGCTTTATTCATTAAACCATCAAAACAATGTTCACTGAAAATGAGTAGTAATCAAGAAGTAGAGCATTATTTTCAGTTTTGAAGAGTAGTAGAGGTCCAAATTGAGTAGAATACTACTCGAAAAGAGTAGAGTAAACAGGTCTGGACTGGGAATGAGCGGCGTGGGAGCAACGCCACTGTACGGCCCAGAAGATGGGACAGCAAAAAGAATTAACAGTGGGAAAAAGAGAGACATGAAAGCTGACTGAGAAGAGAGGAAGCAGAAGAGGGCAGCAAATCCCCGGGGCTCACCCCTGTGCTGACGAGCGACAGCATGATCCTCTCGTTGAGGGCCAGGGTCTCCCCGCCCTTCATCTTGATGCGCTTCTTGTCCAGGCATTTCATTGCATACCTGCACAGCACGCAAACGTTTCTCTTCCAACATGCTATTTGGTATTTGGGTACTTCATACTTATTACCGTATTTTTCGGATTATAAGACGATACTTTTTCCCCCCCAGATTCAGACCCCTGCGCCTTATAATATGACTAACAAAATAGTAAGAAAATATAGAAACAAAATCTGAAATTTGGCTAAAGTTTAGGGGGTGTGCCCTATACAAAGGTGCGCCTTATAGTCCAAAACATACGGCATAATCATAGTCACAGAGGCGTCTCTGTGAAATTCGGGTTGCTCCCACCTGGAGAGCGCGTCGCAGCCAGAGGCGTGCCACCTTTTTTGGGGGGCATGCAATTTTTTGTGTGACTGATGAGGAAGGAAAAGGGGGTGATGGAGGCAGGCTAAATTTAGACCAAATGACAACTTTTTCGTTGCCACTGGGTTAAATGTGTGTTAAACGCATGGGCAGCACACGGGACCTCGGTTTATCGTCTCATCCGAAAGACTCCACGTTCAGACCATAAGGCTTGGTGCAGAGCGAGAGGAAAACTCCCCTGTACTCAGGTTCGAGCTCGGGTTTACTGTGCATGAGGCGAACGCGTTACCTCTGTTAACCCCTTTCACCGCCAGCCATCTTTCAGCAAAAAAATACCACTAAACTTAACTGGGTAAAGAAACAAACCCACCTGCAATATTGAGAATTCCTCTGTGACATGCATAACATTAGGCCTGTCCTATTTTCCAAACCAGGGGTTCAGAGTCAGCGCACGAAATATATGCCTCTAGATTTACAGGGTCACCTGCATATTTTAGGTCTCTTTAAAATGTATTAACTTTTTTTTTATAAATGTGCGTCAGGTCAAATTTTGCTACGATTTGTGAGGCACTGGCCTGACATTATATGCCGCCCATGGGTGCAACTCCCCCAAATGAAAAAAACTGAAAGGCAGGGGTCCAGGGACCCATGGCCCCGGCAGGGTACAGGGGCAGAGCCCCATCAGACGATTAAGAGAGAGATATAACGAGACAGACACACAGTTAAAATGATAGACAGAGTTTCATAAGCCTTGTAAAATTATTACATTGCCTTTGTAATCTTCCAAGATAAAACAACTAAAATCAAAACGCAGCAAATTGCTTGTGGTCAATTTTTTTTTTTATGAATTGAAAAACCCTTGGAAGTTCACTTTTTGGTAAAATTAAAAATACTGAAATCAGTGTAAAAATGAAAGAGTAGCACCCACGAACAAGTCAGATGGGAGGTTTGAGTTTCATAGACACGAACATGTTGGGAACCGCGCTACTAGGGTTAATACAAATCCATCTGAGGCTGTCTGTGGGCTCACATTTTTCCAGTGTCCGCTTTCCGGCAGCCATACACCTCACCGAAGCCGCCCCGACCGATGATCCTATGTACACTGAAGTCGTTCATGGTTAACTGAAACCAACAGCAGACATTTCTTACCCAGGAGAAACACATGCCCAGGGATGTGAGAGAGGGCTCAAAACAAACAACAAGAGGCAAGGCCTTCAAGGCTCAGTCAAACAGGCACATGTGGGACAACAACAAACAAACATTGAGGGGGGGAGGTCTAAAGTACAAGATTGCCAATAAAATTATAAAGTACAAATCAAACTATCGTTAATGGATACAATTTTTTTTTTAAAGAAGATAGAAAAGTGCCTTTGCCGAGAATCGGACTCGGAACCATTGGCATGAGAGACAGAAGCTCTACGCAATAAGCTATCGAGGCTTTCACTGTGGAATATTTTCTTAGCTCGTGTTGCCTGCTGAATACTCTCTAACCCACAAATCTAAAATGTTATCTGTTTGATATCTGTTTGCATTGTTGTTTTTAAGCATTTAATTATCAAAATCATTAATGATTGAAAGCTTGCATAGACATCTATATGTGTGCAAAGATTGAACAATGTACGCCTTCTATTTTCCGAGAAAATGCCAACATTAAAGTTTGGAGATTGGACCACGGACGCAACACACACACACAACTGAACAACTATCATACAATAGACTCACTATAGCCAAAAAGCATAGCCAATGGTATCGTCAAGCCACTCACACAAAACGTCGCCCCTGACATCAATTTTTTCGGTCATTTCCAGAATGAAATCACGGCTTGCTTTCGCGGATCTTACTGTCCGATACAGTTTCATCCAGCCAAGCCCTGTCAAATTTGTGTCGACATCCTTTGTCGATCTCCTCTTTCTTTATGTCTATGGTGCCCAGCATAATTTTCATGATTGAAGATGAAGCATTCACTTCTTCTTCGATCGCTCAGTTTCCTGTCAATTATGAGCGCAGATGCGTCATGCTGCCGTTATGCGCCTAAGTAAGAAATAGGCCCAGCATGTCCGACTTCGGCTGGAGGAACTTTTTTTGAAAGTGTTTCTTGAAAAAAGGCAGGAGAGTTGACCGGAAAGGCAGAAAGATAGTAGATGACAGTAAGCAAAGGGAAAAGGCAGAGTCAAAGAGAGTGACAGATTAGAGGAAGTTTCAAGCACAGAACTTCCAGAAGGTGGGGGAACTATTTATACAAAAGACCCCTGGTATCTCCACGGGAGGGATGGGTGGGGAGGGAAGTGCACTCAGTGGCTTTAAAAACATCCAAATCCTCCTTCGAAATGACATCAAAGAATCAACCAACTACGTGAAAACGGTGCACTGCCATTGGACTGAAGTGACCAATCACAAGGAAGCTTACGAAATTCCGTCAAGGGGATGTACCCGCACTACAAACTTCTTTCGTTTTCATCGTACGCGCGAGAAGAAAGTCAAACTCCACAGTCTGTGCGTTGTTTCTGTTTTTGTTTGTTTGCTGTTGCTGTTTTGTCAAATAGCAAAAGGCGCATTTACGTGTTAAGGTGTAACTCTCACACCCGTGAATGTCACAAAGGAATAGCAATGCAAGCTTGTAAAATTCTTCTTCTTCTTCTTCTGCGTTCCCAGGCCATAATGGGTAAGGTACGTGATGGTCTCCCCACTGCATACAGCCGACACATTCCGATTTCAGAGGAGTTCAAAGGAAAACAACTATTTGGAAGATTTGAAAAAAGGGCAGGAGAATGGGCCAATAAGTCAGAAAGATAGCAGATGATAGAAAGCAAAGGGAAAAGGCAGGAGAATGGGCCAAAAGTCAGAAAGATAGCAAAGAGAGTGACAGATTAAAGGAAGTTACAAGCACAGAACTTCCAGAAGGTGGGGGAACTATTTTTACGAAAGACCCCCCAGAAAATTATTATAAAACATAGACTTTAGAAATTAGTAAGAGGACAAGGCGACAGAGAGGTCCGATGGATCTTTAATGACACTCTAAGTGTGTGTGTGTGTGAGTGTGTCCATGTGTGTGTGTGTCCGTGTGTGCATGTGAGAGAGAGACGGAGAGAGAAAGAGAGCGTATGTGTGTTTGTATGTGTGTGTGCGCACGCACTTGCATGATTTAATGTGTGTGTGTGTGTGTGTGTATGATTTAATGTGTGTGTGTGTGTGGGGGGGGGGGTATGTGAGAGAAAGAGACGGAGAGAGAAAGAGAGCGTATGTGTGTTTGTATGTGTGTGCGCGCACGCAATTGCATGCTTTAATGCGTGTGTGTGTGTGTGTGGCTGCGCGTGTGCGCATGTGTGTGACACAGAGAGGAAGCATGTTAAGCATGCATTTCTACGGACATGCACATTCATGCTTTTGAAGTTGAATTTCAATTTCAATTCAATTGGAATACTTACATTAATGTTTAATTCTAAGTTCTTCCACTGGCAAAACCGGGTATATCTTTCACTGCAACAGAAAAGAACACATTTGTTTTTAAAAGCAATCTACAACAAACCATGCGCAACAAAACCAACCTACTAACAAAACACCAGAGTGTTAAAATCACTTATCATTTACAAGCAGCGAAACATTTGCTTTGTTAAACTTGCCAGCACCCCCCCCCCCCCCCCCCCCCCCCCCCCCCCCCACAAAAAATAAAAAATAAAAAAAAAAAAAAAAATTCACTGCGCATTCCTTTCTTTCCAAGAAATGGATAAAAACACAATCAGTTGATAGACTGACTAGACTATGTTCAAAGACCAAGCATGTTTGCCTTATGGGGGAAAATAATGTACTAAAATTGCATACCAAAATGTCAATGTGGTTCGCAATAACACATGGATGAAACCGCAAGCCCCCCCCCCCAAATTCTGTCTCCCTGCCTACTCTCCCCCCTCTCACCCTTTCTCCCTCCCAGTCCCACAATTGCATGCACATACACAGAGAGAGATAGGGGGTGGAGAAAGTGAGATAGCGAGAGAGAGAGAGAGAGAGAGAGAGAGAGAGAGAGAGAGAGAGAGAGAGAGAGAGAGAGAGAGAGAGAGAGAGAGAGAGAGAGAGAGAGAGAGAGAGAGAGAGAGAGAGAGAGAGAGAGAGAGAGAGAGAGAGAGAGAGAGAGAGAGAGAGAGAGAGAGAGAGAGAGAGAGAGAGAGAGAGAGAAGTCTGAAATTATTTAATTTGTTAGGCCCGTACAAATGGAGTTCAAAGAGACAGAGAGATAGAGAGAGAGAGATAGAGAGAGAGAGAGAGAGAGAGAGAGAGAGAGAGAGAGAGAGAGAGAGAGAGAGAGAGAGAGAGAGAGAGAGAGAGAGAGAGAGAGAGAGACAGGGAGAGACAGATAGTCCAATATTTAGAAGAACATGGCACATTTGATCGTCAACAAATAAAAAAGAAACACCCGAAGGTGCTAATGGGACCCAGAAATGCATCAGCCACGTGGCCCTATCAACAAGAGAGCAGCCCATTTGATTGTCCAAAAAAACAAAGCCTCATTAAAGTGGAGATAAAATCTTAGAAAAAAACTCAACAGAATCTTACCTTTGTACAAATTTGTCGAATATATGGCCACGTAAAGAATTGCAGATCTCTTCAATGTAGGGCTGTCACATGAACAAGAAAAACAAAACAAACATTTTATCATAATAATAATAATAATGAGGAAAATTTATATAGCCCCCATCCTACTATGTAGGCTACAGGGCGCTTTACACAAAATTGAAATGGAATAAAAACATGAAACAAAAATCCAAAAAAATGAGCAGACAAAACAATACCGATCAGACTTCGTTTGGCCGGTAAAAATGCACATAACAATCAGCAACAACAACTGCTGAGGCTACTACTACTACTACTACTACTACTGCTACTACTATTATTTCTAATAGGCCTAATACAAGTATGCATTGTCACACAATTCGCAAGCATGAAATAACAGTATATATTCACAACATACACACATAAACAACACACACACACACACCATGCATACATACACTCACATAAGGGCCTATATGAACGCATCACACACACACAACACACACACACCATGCATACATACACTCATATAGGGGCCTATATGAACGCATCACACACACACACACAACACAAACATGCGCACGCACACATACACAACACACATGCCTTTGCTCGAATGGCTTTTATCATTGGTTGACATTTGCCTATGGTAGAGGCCAACAGTAACATGAGAGCTGTACAATTGAAAAGTAATTGAAAATCATAGTACGGTTCTGTTTCTGTTGAAGACTGAGTATGACTCTCAAACGAGGGGGCCCTTACACCGGCTCTGGTGCTGCAGACAAAGGGATGGGTTGGCCTTTGGGGACCTTCCCCAACGCCAGCTGTCCTCAAATCCCTTTGGCCGAGAGTGTGGGGATGTACCCTGGGCAAGGCATCTCCACTATTAACAAATTCAAGCCCAGCTCGCCAGAACAGCATCTGCCCCCCTCTATCTGGTAGTCATTGTCGGAAACGACTGACTAGCAAAAAAGTAGCATAACATATTTCTAAATATATAAATATTTGCTAATTAAATTGACACCACAGTCATCCCACTTGTTGTTTTCCTTTGTTTTGAATGATATACATATTTCTTGATATAAAAAACCCCTGTTTCAATATGGAACAGTATTTTCTCACAACCTAGTCATAAGGCACATGTTAAAGCCAGTGGCAACGAACGAAAAAGTTGTCATTTGGTCAAAATTTACCCCCCCCCCCCCCCATTCCTTCCTCATCAGTCACAAAAAATCGCATGAAAAAAAAAAGGGTGACGCGCCTCTGGCTGCGACGCGCTCTCCAGGTGGGAGCAACCCGAATTTCACAGAGATGCCTCTGTGACTATAAAGTACCTAATAAGGATAAAAAATAATTTTCTAAGTGTTCAAACTAAGAAAACCAAACAAAACTACATAATAATAATAATGAATATTTAAGGCAACGAGCTTAATCTTAACAAAAGCCCTAAGCGCTTACAATCATGATAAAAACAATACTAACAAAATGAAAAGCTCTTTGATGACAACACACAAAACACTCACACGAACTTAAGGTCAAACGTGTCACACACACACACACACACACACACACACACACACACGCACCACAACCATAGAATTTGCCAGCACACACGCACACACACACATGATTTTTAACGGATAACTTTTGCATTTAGGAGGATGAGAAAGATTATGTTTTGACAGAGGCAGTTGTTTTGAGGGAGGACTTGAAAGAAGAGCCAGAGGCGCGTTTTTTAGGTTCGGAGCATGCAGAAGGGAGGCCATTCCAGGAGGAGGGAGCTTGGAAAGAAAAAGAACAAATGCCAAGAGTTCTGGCACGGAAACGGGGGATCTGCAGAACGTAAGTGTCAGAGGACACGGAGGAGAAGCAGTCTAGTGGGAGTATAAATCGATAGAAGATCAGAGAGGCATATGATGGGGCCAAACCATTCAGCGACTTGTAACATAATAGAGAGAGTTTATACTCTATGCGCTTTTCAACAGGGAGCCAGTGGAGAGATTGAAGCAAAGGAGAAACATGAGAGGTCGAACTCGGGCATTTCAGGACACGAGGCGAGCAGCATTACCACTGTGCCACTCTGCAATTTAATCAGGAGATTTTGTGGGCAGCCAGCAAGGAGAGAATTACAGTAATCAAGTCTTGAAAGAACAAACTCGGCAGAAATAGGGTTTTGGTGGCTTCTTGAGACAGAAGATGACATACAGAACTGATGCAATACAAACATGAAATATTGAAGCCACAACGAGCTTGCTCGTTTTCATTAGGGTGCCATCCGATCCGATTCGCCTATGCACATTTTGCCTACTCTTTGATGTAGATAATCTGCCGCTTCATTTGTGTTTATTGTGTCGGCCGTGTTGTTTGCCGACACAGAGTGTCTTGTTTCGCCCAGATCGCGCCACAACCATAGAATTTGCCAGCACATAGGGTGGTCATAAGTCGTGATTTTTATCTCCGTTTGTTTACTTTTGAATTTACCTTTTCATGCACTGCAATATTAGGTACTTTATAGTCACAGAGGCATCTCTGTGAAATTCGGGTCGCTCCCACCTGGAGAGCGCGTCGCAGCCACAGGCGCACCACCCATTTTTTTTGTGCATAAAGGACATGCGATTTTTTTCACCTGATGATATATAAGGAGCACCCCCCAAAATTTGGACCAAATTCAACTTTTTCATTGCCACTGGGTTTAACGTGTGCTAGTGCATGGGCACACGGAGGAGGAGGCGCAATTTGGTGTTTAAGTCCTCTCGACCCAGGAAGGCACATAACATGGGCACATGGAGGAGGAGGAGGAATTTGGTGTTTAACGTCCTCTTCGACCAAAAAGTTTACACCACATGGGCTCATTCATTTCAGGCAAAATGAATTTACGCATGTTTTTGTCCTCTCGACCCAGGAAGGCACATAACATGGGCACATGGAACGCGCATAGGAATTTAGTGTTTAACGTCCTCCGACCCAGGAAGGCACATAACATGGGCACATGGAGTGCGAGGAGGAATTTGGTGTTTAACGTCCTCTCGACCCAGGAAGGCACATAACATGGGCACACGGGACCTCGGTTTATCGTCTGGGAAAGACTCCACATTCAGACCGTAAGTCCTAGTGCAGAGTGAGAGAAAAAATCTGTACCCAGGTTCGAACTCGGGTTTACTTGACAGTGTGAACGCATTACCACTGTGCCACTCTACACAATAGACAATTTTTGAGGAAAAAAACTTCGCAGAGCACTTCGTGAAAATTAGAGTTGATTACTTCGACTTACTCGGTCAAAACCATAGCAAATGTTTTGCAAAGCGCTTAGAGCACTTAATTGAAACCGCAGGATGCTATCAACTTGCAAACATTTTTTTTATTAAAAAATGAGGGGCAACCAGTATCCCTTAAACAGAGACCTTGCAAAATGTCATCCAAAATATAAATGACATTATTTAAAAGGGGTGCTCCAAGTGATGTAAGTCTAATACAAACACACGAGGCGAATGTCTCAGATCTACCTGAGGTCTTAGAGTAACTTCCCCTGTTTGACCGATTATAATTAGGGAAGATCACTCCCATAACCATGAAATTCCACTGTAATTATTTCCGAACAATTCCTATGAAAATGAAGTTGTGAGTCTGTCTGTCCTCATGCAAATGTCTGATGGCCCTCTCTCTTGTCTTCTGGGCCTGGCTGAGAAACTACAAGTTTGATAGCATGTACTCCTGTGGAAGGGCACACACACACACACACATGCTTTTTGTGCATAAAGGACTACCATATTTTCTCTCCAGTTATATCAGTTTCACCCCCCAAACTTTCTCACAAAATTCAGATATAAGCTTTCAACTGATGGTATTTTATCTTTCCCATTATCAGGCGCAGGGGTCTCAGTAGATAGACAGGAAGAAAAAGTATTGCCTTAAAGTCAGAAAAATATAGTCTCTACTTCTAAACAAAACCTCAACACCAATTCTCATTCATTTCAGGCAAAATGTGCTACTCATCAATTTGTCGATGAAACGCGCGTAGGTCTGTTTCTGCTGTAGGCGAATAGTGGCGCACCGTTTTGTTATTATTTTACGTGCATGTTGCGTTTGAATGCGCGCGTGAATGTGTGTGTGTGTGTGTGTGCTTGCATGTGTTCATGCGTCAAGATTCAGCGACATGCGCATGTCTCTGTGTGGTTGTGTTGTTCATGTGTCTGTCTGTGTGTGCAATCGATGTGATCTCTGTGACTAGAATATAATACAACACACACATGATGTCTTTCATCTTCATCAAGGTTAGTGCTTACTACAGCAGGCCTTTGACTTAATGGTTCTCATCATTGGTCGACGTTAGCCTGAAGTCAGGGCCAGTAGCACAGTGAGAGCTGGACAAAAAGATATGGCCAAATCGTGGTACAGGTTAATCGGTTATGAATGAGTATGCGTCTGACCCTCGTGTTCTGCCTTTAGCAGCATTACTTGTTAGGAATATTTGTCTGGTTTGTTTATTACAATAACCCAGTGTGATTAAAATGTCATTCTAGTTGTGGGTGTGCAAAACTACTTCACATTAGCAATTTGAGAATTTGTCAGAGCTTCTTCTATATTTTGTTAAATGGGGGTTTTTAATCAATGTTTCCCATAACGTAAAGCGTTAGAGCCCTGAAGCAGAAAAGGCGCTAGAGGGATATCTTTATTTTAGCTCTGAAACGTCCCTTATGGGACGCACACTTTTCATCCAACATGAGGTCTTATATGGGAGGGTTCATATCTTCGAGGTAACCGATAGCTTACAAGGCAGAGCAATCATCTCAGAGAAGTGATTTTTCAAAAAAGCAGTCAACAACTTCAGGGATTCTGTCGTCTGTTAAACTTAGTTATTCCGTGATACTGAAGACCATAATCAGAACGAAAATGTTGTATCTGGCGAAACGTCTTCTGAAACTGAAGAAATGGCTCCATTGCACATTCGGTCCAAGCTTTTCCGGAGTAGGTCTTTGAAGACCAAATAAAATAACAATAGTGACCAGCACTTCTAGTGCTCTCTCAAGTTCGTTCTCGGCCTTTTGACAACAATTCGTTCTTAAAACCAGCCATGCCTCCCCAAAATAAGCCACGAGTAGGAAAGGCGCTCTTTTGCTGTTTGCTAGTTTCGACACTCGCTCAGACATCGTCTGCAACTTGTAGGATCGACCCTTCTGAATTAGGTCAAGCCACCCCAACTTTTCCATATCAAAACTCCGAACTCGATTTTCGCTTCGTGCTGTTGCGGTTAGTCTGTTTGCTTTGTATTCCCTGGTTGTCAGTCTTGTTTCTGACCATTGTATTGCGTTTTTCCTTTCTAAAGCAGACACATGTCCGAATCATTCCAAAACGTGTTTGTTTACTTCTGAATGCTTGTTATCGAGAGTGAAGCGCTTCAAATAGTTTTAGGTCTGATTTCTTCGTTGACCAAATCTGAACGGATTTTGCAAGTTGTGACAGAGGAAAAAGCAACAGCATCAAGATGTCTCTTTTAGAGATCATGAATGGCATGCATCTACAAAAACCTAAGCTACTGCATTCTCATGCATTGTGTGTGTTAGCTTGTGTGTCTGTCTGCCACTAGCACAGTGAGAGCTGGACAAAAAGATATGGCTCCCCCGTGGTACAGGTTAATCGGTTGTCAATGAGTATTCCATCTGACCCTCGTGTTCTGCCTTTAGCAGCATTACTTGTGGAATATTTGTCTGGTTTGTTTATTACAATAACACAGTGTGATTAAAATACCATTTAGTTCACTCTTAAAGAAATGAAAAGGACATCTGCAAATATTGCACAATTCCTCAGAGGGATTCTCACATTTCACCCCTATGGGAAACACTGTCCCCCCCCCCCCCCCCCCCCCAAGAATGAAAAAAAAAGGGGGGCAGGTCCAATGGATATGAGGGGAAGGGGGGGGGGGGGGGAGGCGGCCGATTCAATCTTCGCTAGCCATGGCCACTTCTTCAGCCACTCGTCTTGGAACCGGTGTTCCCTCGCACTAGTGCCGTTATCTTCGGGCTGCTTCTCCAAGACTGTTGATGCAGTAGCTGTTTCTGCAACATCTTCTGCACACTCGTTTGGCAGAGGGTTTCTTTTTTCTACTTTGCCGCCACAAAAATCAAAGTCGAAGAGCATCGTTGTCCGCTTCATTTTGAAGAAAATTCAACATGGCGGGTAGGACTCTCGCAACTTCTTGTTGGTGAACGCGATTGGTTGATTTACACTAACATTGTAAAGGAACCAATGAAATGTCGAGAAATCATTCATTCCTGCTCGATGCTTTCGGTTTGTGCAGACGATGGATTTAGCAGACGACAAAGGAATTCCTGTATCGATCGGTAAAAAGTGCGGGCAGTTCTGCAAATATGCGGGCGTCGGCCCACGCTTAGACCCGATTATTGCGGAAAGGAACAGATTTTTGGGGGATTGCACCAATCCCACGCATAAGAATCAGCTCTGATTCCTGTGACATGCATAACATGTAATAAGGTGTGCCTTACAGTCAGAAAAATATAGAAATTTACTAAAAGTAACTGACATGTGACTGTGAGAGCAGTTCCCTCATGATGTATTGGTCGTACGTCTGCTTGCCATCCCGTATCCGCTCTTCATCGGTTTCCAGCTTTTCAAAGATCTTGATCTGGAAACAAACACAAACACGCCGTTTACAATTACAGTTGTTTTTTAATGCTATAGAGTACTAAGGGGGGTTGCGTACCCCTTAAGGCATTAAAAAAAATGACGCAAGCATGACTCAATTTCTGATTTCAAAGGGGGCGGATCCAACCAACGCACAGACCTGTTAGTACTCTAGTTCATGATAATTTAAAAGAAACAACAAAACTATGACTTGGAAACAACACCTTTACACTAGTAAAACCGATCAAGTGTTTATGTCTCTGGCACTTGCAATTTAACAGATTTATAAGAAGAGATGTTGCATCATCACGATGTCAAAATTTAAAAAAAAAAAAAAAAAGTGTTAGAATAATAACTCAAAGTAAGTCAGTGGATGCCTCGTGCCTCCATACGGGGAGCTCCACGAGCCTCTCCCCGTGGGGATACAGGGGGGTCTTTTGTAAAAATAGCTTACCCACCTTCTGGAAGTTCTGTGCTTGTAACTTCCTCTAATCCGCCACTCTTTTTGACTCTGCCTTTTCCCTTTGCTTTCTATCATCTACTATCTTTCTGATTTATTGGCCCATTCTCCTGCCTTTTCAAAAAAAAAATCTTCAAAATAATGTTTTGCCTTTGAGCTCCTCCGAAATCGGAATGTGTTGCCTGTACGTAGCGGGGAGACCAGTGAAAACTGAAAACCAGACACATAAGTAGCTTACCCATTATGGCCGTTACCCACCACCCCTCCGTCGCCCCTTGAAATCATAGATTGTAAAGAAATCATGTCATGCTTGTGTCATGTTTTGCATCATTTTAAGGGGTACGCAACCCCCTTTGGTACTCTATTTATTGTTTGCAAAAGACAGAATTTACAAAGGAATAAAAACCATAGGGTGTCATCACAAAATGTAAATAAGATGGAAACACCATATAAACATAGTCCCAATTACCAGCAACACACCAATCATTTTCAAGGCCTACCGATGTCCTTGACTTTGATCGGAACCTCATCAACAGAACTGTCACGAGCCAATGCACCTACATGCCAAGTTTGAAGACTGTAAGCCAAACCCTGTATAAGATATGGCCTATTCAAGATTTTGGGGGTTTCAATGTCATATGTCAAGGTCACAACAGCAATAATTTGTGCTTGGATGCCTTCCTCTCTTGGTGATACACCACCACACAAAATTTGAAGTGATTCTGTCAAGCAGTTCGGGAGATATCCTTGGGACAAACAGAAAAAAACCTGTTGGCTCTCAGTCTCACTGTCCTTTTTGGCCCCTTCAAATTGTCTTCCACTGCATTCCCCCAATGATGCTGATCACGAAAGTATATGGTTATAGTGGTCTAAGTTCTCCAACGCCAACAGTTTTGAAGCTATGAGCACTTGTTTTGGGGGCCCCTTCAGCTCTCTCACTCTCACTGTGCTAGTGGCCCGTTCAAAATGTCACGGGGCGGGCAGCATCTAGGCAGGTGCCCTAAGGAACAATTCTGCCAAGTTTCGCTAATATTGGTTCAGTGGTTTATGTGCTATGAAGTGGAACACATTTAGGTCATACACACACATACAGACAGACAGCAAAGAAACGCACAGCCCTCGTCCCCATCGCAATGTAGTCCCGTTCTTATAGAACTGGGGCTACAACAAGGCGGCTAATAGTACCTTCTGCAGTGATGTCCCGAGGCCCCGGTCAAAGGCCATTGACCTATTAAAATTGAAAACATCCTATTGTGTTCTCCCCTATCAGGGCAAATGTCTGATTAAATCTTTAACACTGGTACGCTTTGTCTTATTGATTTCTGCATGAGCAAGGACATTGTCCTATTGATTTATCTTGTCTCAGGACAGTTTGTCCTATCACTTTTCAATCCTCGGTACATCAATCATGATTCAATGCCTTCTGACTTTTACCCCTGAAGTTCAAAATAAATTTAACAGGGAACAATTTCTTGATTTCACATCATTTATCAATGTCTTCTTCTTCGCAGTCATCAACTGCTCAGACAGTTTCCTGTCATTTGAGCGCAGATGTGTCATGCTGCCGTTTTGCGCCTAACTAAGAAACAGTACCACACAAACAAATTATACACAATAAGTGCAGAGTGACGTTATTTTATTGACAAGACAAAACAGAACATTTGGAGACTGCTCGACTGTGAAGAGGGAAAGTATTGTTGTGTTGTCTATGTTGTTTGAAAAAGACATTTTTGTTGAAATATTACATGTTCTGTTTTGTCTTGTCAATAAAATAACGTCACTCTGCACTTGTGGATTTGCTTGTGTGGTACTTTGGTCAGTGACGTTGCAGTCTGTTTCAGGCTTTTTTGCTTGTGGCTCAAGCCACAAACCTATAACTCACTTTGTCGGTCGGTCGGTCTGTTGATCCAAAATTGTCGCACTTCAAATCGAGGCTACACTTCTGGCCGCTCTTTAAAATGATGTATTTTAAAAGCGTACAAAATAATAAACATATGTAATACAGACACTACAACAGACACGACGAGTATGCGGTGCTTCTTTTGATGAGTATAAGTAGGATACATAGTTTTAAATGTTTTCCAAAAGATATAAAAAGTTACGAAATGGTGCAGAGATAACATTCTGGTTTACAGATTAAAATTATTGAAAAGCCAGGGGAGGTAACTCATGATTGGAGTGGTAAAAATAGACCGCGTGCCACAAACTATTGCGATTTCGCGCTTGTTAAAACTAGGAAATAGTTAGGCACGTCCGTCTTCGGCTAAAAAAAATCTCTTAAAGGATTTCTGGAAGCAAGGCAGGAGAATGGAGCAGTAGAGTAAGGCAAAAAGACAGTAATTAGTAGATGACATTGACAGTAGGCAAAGGGAAATCAAAGAGAGGGACAGATTATCAAATCAAATCATATCAATCATTTGGTAAAGGTAAAGATGTGCCACCCCCCCTGCATTTCTCGGTTAATTATATTTTTCCGTTTTTGCCTTTCTTACCATACATAAAGCTGTATTTTAGGAACATTTTTAGCTAATAACCTTTTTAGAATACTAACCCTATCCCTAACCCTAGCCCTAAACCTAACCCTACCCCCAACTATGTACTGCAGTACACCGCGATTTGTCACAGTTGTGGTTCGTTGGGTTTTCCGTCTTATAGGGTTAGGTTTAGGGCTAGGGTTAGGGCTAGTATTCCAAAAAGGTTATTAGCTAAAAATGTTCCTAAAATACAGCTTTATGTATGGTAAGAAAGGCAATAACGGAAAAATACAATGCACCGAGATAGGTAGGGGGGGGTGGCACATCTTGACCTTTACCCAATCATTTATTGTCCTATCATTAAAACAAGGAAATGTGTCTTACAGATTCAACGTTACATTACAAGCGCAGAACTTCCAGAAGGTGGGGAAACTATTATACAAAAGACCGCCCGATATCCCCATGGGGGCGAAACTCGTGGAGGGGGCGGGGGTCGTCCAGATTCCCTGAATGGAGGCATGAGGCATCCACCCACTGCCGGAAGTGGACAATTTCCTAAATTCGCATCAATGTTGGTAGACACAGAATAGAGTAGATCATCATCATCGATCCCCCCGTGGGGAAGTATAAACATGGGTAAGTATAAACATGGGTAAGTATGCTCACTCACCTCTTCATAGAATTTCAGCTGTGGAACTTGCTCATCATAGATGTTTTCGCAAAAGTCTTTGAACAGCAAGAATCCTATGAGGAAATAAAAGCAAACACATTACTACGTCATTAGATATAAATTTAGAACTGTTCATTTAACTCTCACAAACAAATTTTTTTTTAACTACCAACTGGCGAAGT
>CM065702.1:4815979-4823479 GCA_017654935.2 Phymorhynchus buccinoides
GTACGCACGCACATACACGTACGCACGCACATACACACATACGCACGCACACGCACGCACACGCACGCACACGCACGCACACGCACACACACACACACACACACACACACACACACACACACACACACACGCACGTACGCGCACACACACACGCACACATACACCGGCACACACACACACATATGCACACACGCACGCGCACACACACACATATGCACACACACCACACACACACACACGCACATACACACACTGACGCGCGCACACGCACACGCGCATACACACACACACACACACACACACATGTACACACACACACACACACGAGAGAGAGAGAGAGAGAGAGAGAGAGAGAGAGAGAGAGAGAGAGAGAGAGAGAGAGAGAGAGAGAGAGAGAGAGAGAGGGGGGGGGGGGGGGGGGGGAGCTTTAATAAAGGTACCGAGGCAGATTTACAGACTGATTATTAGACATGTCCGTTTAATTGACTCATCGTATGTTACCCCGCCATGGCATTTCGAGAAATAACGGCAATTTGACAAATACAACCGCTCATACTCATAGATTCTTGTTTTATTAACACCTGCGCGCGTGTTTAGAGATATTAATTAAATCAGGCTGTAACATGACACTGGGCCACATCTGTTCAATACGTTTCGTAATTGACACAGCTGTACCTATATTGATGGTACAATAATTATAATTATAAGAATGGCTGCCATCTTGGTAATTAGTGTCTACACCTTTGTTTTTGCTTTGGCAGGTTCTGGAAAATCAATAGTAAGATCTATTATAATTATTTGTGACCCAGCACCACGAAAGGGACATTAAGTCGCTGAGCTAGTTTATCACAACAGGCTTGCAAAGTCAAAATTTTCACTTTTTGTCAATTTTGAGTTAGCCTATGGGCATTTGTGTGTTCTCTAGCATCTTATCTTTCATATGTATAAAGGGTAATCTTTAATATGGTCTTATAAGTGTTTTAAAATGAGTAGTTTGATGCATTTTCTTCAGCTAGGCTAGACTTTAGACAGTGTTTTCTCAAAATGACTGACGCTCACCCTACTAACTTAAAATGCTCATAACTTTGGAACGGAAAAAGATACAAGAATGGTTCTTGTATCATTAGAAAGAGAATTGTCTGACGTTTTCACATGTATCATTTTCGCAGAATGGTCAGTTTGACGCTTAATGTTCCTTTCGTGGTACTGGGTCACATTTACGCAAATAAAAAGGCACTGACATAGTACAAGGCCTCATCTAAGTACGTGCAAAGCAGACATCTTGGGGAGAAAAATCAAATGACCACGAAGCAGTACAGATAGTGACGACAAAAAAACAAAGAAAACTGAAAGCCAGACACATAAGTACATTGTCCATTATGGCCATATGACCTGGGAACACAGAAGAAGCAGAAGAAGATTTGATGAATCTTTTATTAATTAACTTGAATAATTTCATATTTTGTTCATGTCCAGTAAAACATAAACAACGTGCAGGCCTAATCATCTTTATCACATTTTCAATAGTTTTGTACTGGCAGAAAAACGTATGAATCTTTATTCTGCCTGTCAGACTGTCTGTCTGTCTGTCTGTCTGTCTATGTCTGCCTGTGTCCGTCTATCTGTCTGTGTGTCTGTCTCTGTCTGGTCTGTCTGTCTGTCTGTCTCATTGATCCACTGACTGATTCCCATATCCACTCATTAATTTTAGTCGCTATTAATTTGGTCTGCTTTTCGTGCATTTAAAACTACTGTCGTGTGCGCATGCATCCGTGCGTGCACGCGCGCGCCGCGCGTGTGTGTCTGTGTTTGTGTCCTCTGTATATGTGTGTGTGTGTGTGTGTGTGTGTGTGTGTGTGTGTGTGTGCGTGTGTGTGTGTGTGTGTGTGTGTGTGTGCGTGCGTGCGTATGTGCGTGCGTGTGTGCGTGTGTGTGTGTGTATGTCAGTGTGTGTGTGTGTGTGTGTGTGTATGTGTGTGTGCGTGTGCGTGCGTGTGTGCGTGCGCGCGCGCGCGCGCGTGTGTGTGTAAACACTACTCCACAAAGTTGACAAGCAAACCGCTGCAAGCAAAACAAGGTCAGGCGAATGGCCGTACAAATCACTCCGACCCGCACAGTATTAGCACATTATACCACGCAGAAATGCCACACAGGGGAATTCCAGAGTCCACGCACATCTCACATCGATCTAAAAGAAAATGTCCAGCCACATTAATGTGCTTCCAGAAGGTCAGTTAGCCGGGGGAGTTCCATCGCCACAACGTTTTCTCTTCCCTATCCACCCCTTCCTTCGGACGAGACTTAAGACCGAGGTCCCGTGGTGGGAAAGCATGCACAAGATCTTGCGCTTACGTTAACGCCCATTCCACCGTTCAGTAGGTGTAGGCCGTGTTGTGTCCGGGTGGAATGGATGACACGAACTCACATAGCATGCAAAATATGGGTGGCGATGCGCGCTAGCAGCGACGCGCTCTCCTGGTGGGAGCAACCAAGAAGATACCAAGCAAAATACCAAATACTTTCCTCACCCAACAACGTCAAAAAAAAACCCCACACCCAAACGTACAAACAAAACCAAAAACAACAGCGACAAAAAAAAACAAGATTTTTTGTTATGTTCTAAAAACAGTTTTCATATTTAAAAAAAAAGAAGTAACTTCCATTGCCTCACAATGATATTAATCTTATTATTGATATTATTATTATTATTATTATTATTATTATTATTATTATTATTATTATTATTATTATTATTATTATTTTTAGTAGTAGTAGTAGTAGTAGTAGTAGTAGTAGTAGTAGTAGTAGTAGTAGTAGTAGTAGTAGTAGTAGTAGTAGTGTTAATCCGGGAAAAGGTTTGCATAGGCCTGTATGGCGTCCGGTAGAAAGCACAAACTGCTATAAAGCGCGCGCAAAAAAAAGCTATAAAACGCACAGTCTGATGCCATAAAGCGCGCACGGATTTAGCAACTTGAATACAGTACACGCTATAAAACGCGCACTTCCACTTCATTTTTATGAGAGATTGTTTATTTTATTTTATTTAAAAATAAAAAAAATATGAGTGATAAATGTTTGAATGTTTTATTTTAAATACATATGAGTGATAAATGTTCAAATTTCATGTTGTGTGGAGAGAATACGAATACGAATACGAATGTTTTTATTGAGGGTAAAACAGATAAGCTGGGTAGCTTTTTTACACTATTGCCCTCAAGCAAATAAACAACAATTAATGAAGAAAATGATTAACAGAAGAAAAGACCCACAACATGCATACAAGTTCTTATACTATGTACATGTAAATGCATATCAGTTCACATATGTTTTAAATGTTCTCTACACCTTGTAATATCATTGGATCATGTATAATTTATATAAACACAATTAAACGTGTATTGTGAACATATGTATTGTAATTGGCACGGTAAAATAAGACAAACAAATGTATAATTGGTCCATGAAGTATTTATGATATGCCTTTCTGAAAGATGACAAGCTCGGTTTTTGTTTTATGTGGTTAGGCATATCGTTCCACAATTTTGCTCCTGAGTGGACTAATGAGGACATGAATAGATTTGTTCTCGGTCTAGGGGTACGAATAATCGACTTCCCACGAATGTTATTTACTGTGAATTTTTTTTGCAGATAATAGTTATGGTGTTAATTTATTCATAATTTTAAACATTGTAAACACAGGTTTGTTATGTTTACATTTAAGATGAAAAGGCAGAATATCTAATTTTGTATAGTCACATGAATCAAGGGAGGAGGATTTTAATAAAATAAGCTTAAGGGAACGTCTGTAAACACTGTGAAGTGGTTTTAAACAATGTTCACTTGCTAAGTCCCAACATGTTGACACATAGTCAATGTCTAATTGAATATAATGCATGAAAAAGAGAGTCCGGGAATGTTGGTATAGAAATTTACTTCTTCCAATTCCTTATTTAATATATTTAACTTACAGAAATTAGTCTTTATATTTTGGCGTCAATTTTGCCTAGTTGTAACCAACATAAATTTGGATATCTGCGGATGAATGGCCATATGATTCATCTCTGTCCAAGAAACCAATTAATCAATATCTTGTTGTAAGGAAGCACATAAAACGTCATTATTTTCATTTTTGATGTGTATATACTTGTGTCGTCTGCGAAAAGTTCGCAGGAAGATTTAACACGCAGCGGTAGGTCGTTAATATATATTGAAAACAATATCGGGCCCAAAACAGAGCCTTGAGGAATACCATATTTGATCGGAGACAGAGAAGACCACGATGAATGAGAGAGAGAGAGAGAGAGAGAGAGAGAGAGAGAGAGAGAGAGAGAGAGAGAGAGAGAGAGAGAGAGAGAGAGAGAGAGAGAGACGGCGCGTGCTTTCCAGACATTCGAAGTGCGCGTTTTATGGCATTAAACAACCTGAAATCGCGCGCTAACTGACAGTGCGCGTTTTATAGCAATAAAGTGCGCGCTAAGCGGACGCAGCTGCCTGTAATATGCTTCCATTCACTTCAGGCACAAGGTCTTAGTTACATAATACCTCAGCGCCATTACGGGGCATCACGACTGTCAGATTCACGGGTGTCAGAATTTAGAAAGACAAACTGACATGAAAACACACACACACACACGCACGCGCGCGCGCGCACTCACACACACACACACACACACACACACACACACACACACACACACACACACACACACACACACACACACACACACACACACACACACGCGCGCGCACGCGCGCGCACGCACACATGCACACGCACACACACACGCTCACACGCACACACACGTTCACGCACGCACGCACGCACACGTATCAAAGTTTCTGTTATAAATTACAAAATGACATTAGCAAACTTATTGACTGGTCTGCAAAGTGGAATCTTTACTTCAAACAAGTGTAAAGTCATGCATTTAGGCCTAAACAATCCTCAAACAGAGTACGAAATAACACAATCATGGTAACGACAGACACGTTTTGGAATCTTGTGTAGAAGAAAAGGATCTTGGAGTGATTTGATCCCAAACTGAAATTTGATAAGCATATAACATCCGCAATTAATAAAGCAAACAAAATGTTAGGATTAATAAGGAGGACATTTTTCACAGTTCTGATATTACTAACAAACATTTGTTACAACTTTCTAACTACTGAAAAACTAGGAATAATGATTTGAAACTACTAACCCAATACAGCAGAACTAACGTTAGAAAGAATTTCTTTAGTAACAGAGTCACTAAATACTGGAACTCTCTTCCATCACATATTAAATTGGCACCTAACCTTAATCAGTTCAAAAACCTCCTCGATAAAGACCCCAAGATTCAACAATTCAAATGTGTATATGATTAACACATCTAAAAGCGTCCTAGTCATGCCAATCATGAAAACGAGGCCTAGTTGTCCTCATTCTCTGACCTGACCTGACGATTTATTAGTCCAAGCAAAAAAGTATCAGTCCTTAGGACTGACATGTTATAGTGTTGTTGTTTTTTACAGTAGGCTTGTGTTGGTTGTGTAATCAGTACTTGTAATAGTGCATAGGAAAAACAGACGTAATGGAATTTGGGCACAGATTAAAACTTTTTTTTTTTTTTTTACTGCATTGTTCAGAATAGCACAAACGTTTCTGAGCGCTTTATATCTGTTTTTGTTTGTGGCTCAAGCCACTACCTATATCACTTTGTCGGTCGGTCGGTCGGTCTGTCTGTCTGGTCACAGTCGCACATTTTGACAAAATTGTCGCACTTCAAATCGAGGCTACACTTCTGGCCGCTCTTTAAAATGATGTATTTTAAAAGCGTACAAAATAATAAACATATGTAATACTTTACAACAGACACGACGAGTGTGCAGTGCTTCTTTTGATGAGTATAAGTAGGATACAGTTTTAAATGTTTTCCAAAAGATATAAAAAGTTACGAAATGGTGCAGAGATAACATTCTGGTTTACAGATTAAAATTATTGAAAAGCCAGGGGAGGTAACTCATGATTGGAGTGGTAAAAATAGACCGCGTGCCACAAACTATTGCGATTTCGCGCTTGTTTCCATGCACCATCACATTTTATTGGCAGTTACCAGCTAACGCGATCATTGTTATGGCGTCATTGCTATTAGTCACCAACAAAGATCAAAGAGTGCGAGAGTCGTGAATCTGACAGTCGTGACGTTTCCCGCCAGCAGTGCCACTGTCAGCTGTCACGTGCATGTCCCCTTCGCATCAATAATAAACAGAACGGATACCCAGGATTATTAATCCAATGTGGCAGTTCCATGTTTGAGAGAGAGAGAGAGAGAGAGAGAGAGAGAGAGAGAGAGAGAGAGAGAGAGAGAGAGAGAGAGAGAGAGAGAGAGAGAGAGAGAGAGAGAGAGAGAGAGAGAACGAAAACGAAACATGAGATAAGCAATACGATGCTTTTTTCCACCCAGCCCTGGGGCAAATAGAACATTCAATGACAAAGTTAACTAATGCATGCACAAAGGTGAAAAGGCAAATGGGTTACACACGGGGGGTCTTTCATACAAATAGTTTCCCCACCTTCTGGAAGTTCTGTGCTTGTAACTTCCTCTAATCTGCCACTCTCTTTGACTCTGCCTTTTCCCTTTACTTTCTATCATCTACTATCTTTCTGACTTATTGGCCCATTTACCTAGGGGGGTTTTCAAACAAAAGTCTTCCAAATAATTTTCTCCTTTGAGCTCCTTCGAAATCGGAATGCGTCGGCTGTACGCAGCGGGGAGACCAGTGAAAACTGAAAACCGGACACGTACGTACCTTACCCATTAGGCCTTTTGACCTGGGAATGCAGAAGAAGAAGAAGAAGAAGAAGAAGAAGAAGAAGAAGAAGAAGAAGAAGAAGAAGAAAATTCAGAGAGAGAGAGAGAGACAGAGAAAACGCTGAACGCTGAACGCTGAACATTTTATTGTCATTACCTCAACAGGTCTGATGACAAGGGGGGTAATAAACATGCACCTTTTGCTTAAAGAGATATCAACAATTTTATCAAATAACATTAAACACCTTAGTATATAACACATTCAATAATCCAAAGGAAAAATACTATCATAGAAACTTAGTATGATCAACACAAAAGCAGTCCTGTGATCGAGAAAGGAAAAATATATATATATAAAATCATGTTTACATCTAGTGCATGATAGAGAGACAGAGAGAGAGAGAGAGAGAAGAGAGAGAGAGAGAGAGAGAGAGAGAGAGAGAGAGAGAGAGAGAGAGAGAGAGAGAGAGAGAGAGAGAGAGAGAGAGAGAGAGAGAGAGAGAGAGAGGAGGAGAGAGAGAGAGGGAGAGAGAGAGAGAGAGAGAGAGAGAGAGAGAGAGAGAGAGACATACATACATACATACATACAGACAGACAGACAGCCAGAAACACACAGGCCCTCGTTTTTGTTGTTATATAAAACTAAAAGGGAGTTTAAAAACCCCACACCCAACAACAGATATATTATTCTCTCTTCCTGGGCATA
>CM065702.1:4825979-4828479 GCA_017654935.2 Phymorhynchus buccinoides
CTGCCTCTCTGTCCCTGTCTGTCTCGCTCTCTGTTTCTATCTCTGTCTCTTTCTCTCTCCCGCCTCCCACCCCCCACTCTCTATCTATCTATCTCCAAGCAGGCGGTTGTGAGGTCAAGGCAGCATGACACTTACACAAACATTAGAAAAATGACCTTCGGCCATTAGACACCACGTCATCAGTGACGTCATTAAAACAGAGGGCAGATGGGGCAGCAGAGACGAATGAACACGCGCAGCTTACCCTTTCCCATTTCGCCCTTATAAGGTAACAACGCGCTTTTTTTGCTCACTCGTGTTAACGAAGTTAAGTATGATAGTTGTTTGTTTGTTTGTGTGTGTGTGTGTGTGTGTGTGTGTGTGTGTGTGTGTGTGTGTGTGTGTGTGTGTGTGTGTGTGTGTGTGTGTGTGTGTGTATGTGCGTGTGCGTGTATGTGCGCGCGCGCGCGCGCGCGCGCGCGTGTGTGTGTGTGTGTGTGTGTGTGTGTGTGTGTTGCGTTGCGTCGTGGTCTAATATCCAAACTTTAACGTTGGCATTTTCTCGGGAAATAGAAAGCATACATTGTTCAAACTTTGCACACATATAGATGTCTATGCAAGCTTTCAAAAAAATAATGATTTGAATAATCAAATACTTAAATCAACAATGTAAACAGATAACAAACAGATAAGTTTTAGATCAGTGGGTTAGAGAGTATTCAACAGGCAACATGAGTTAAGAAACTCATCAACACTGAAAGCCTCGATAGCTCATTGGTAGAGTGTCTGTCTGTCATGCCAATGGTTCCGGGTCCGATTCTCGGCATGGGCACTTTTTTATTATTATTATTATTATTATTATTATTATTATTATTATTTTAGTTGTATCCATTAACGATAGTTTCATTTGTACTTTAAAATGTTATTTGCAGTCTTGTACTTTAGACCCCTCCCCTCAATCTTTGTTTGTTGCTGTCCCACATGTTCCTGTTCGAGTGAGCCTTGAAGGTTTTGCCACTTTTTTTCTCTTTTTTTTATAGTTGTGCCAACAGTTTTGTTCGACAATTATTTGTCCCTTCCCGTGGAGACACTGGTGAGAAGGGTGGTATGGTGGGTGGGTGGTGTCTTTCAGAAAAAAATAGTGTCCCCGTCTTCTGGAAGTTTTGTGCTGGAAGATTCCTAGGGGACGTGTGTCCAACGTAACATAGCAGGCGAAACGGGAACAGGCGAAAAAGGAAAAAGGGGGATCGCAGCTTCATTGGAAATCGTGATGAGAGTAGATTAATCATTTTCTACCAAGTTGTTGGATAAATCCATTTGTTTGACCCCCCCCCCCCTCCCCCAGCTTTCATAAGTAGTGAACTTGAACAAAAGGGGAAAACTCTCTTTCTAATTAACTCCCCTCCACCAAAGTTGATTACGATACCAATCATCTAGCAATGCGTGGATCAGAGTCAAAGTGAGACAAACAAAGCATCATTCTCAAAAAAGAATGTGCCAAGTTCGCCTTTATGACCCTCAACACCCACACAGTACACATCAACAATGGTGGAGAGGACGACATACAAACAAATCATAAGTAGTATGATTTTTTTTATAAGTAGTATACAGGATCGTGTTTGAAATAGGACATGTTGTTGTAAAGGCGGATTGGGAAAAGAGGAATAGATAGGAGATCAGAAGGCGCATAGGCTACAATTACTGGAGGTACACAAAAATCAAGGCACAGAGAGAGAGAGGGAGAGAGGGAGAGAGGAGAGAGAGAGAGAGAGAGAGAGAGAGAGAGAGAGAGAGAGAGAGAGAGAGAGAGAGAGAGAGAGAGAGAGACAGACAGACAGACAGACAGGACATGATAGACATAATAAAACAGAGACAGAGAGAAGAGAGCGTATGCACACATGTACGCACGTTCACATAGACACGAGGATACACATACACACACACGCGCGCGCGCAAGCAGACACACACACACACAAGCGCGCGTGCACGCACGCACGCGCGCACGCACGCACACAGACACACACACATACACACAAGCGCGCCTGCACGCACGCACGCACGCGCGCGCCCACACACACGCACGCACGCGCAAACACACACACAACTCTCTCTCTCTCCTCTCTCTCTCTCTCTCTCTCTCTCTCTCTCTCTCTCTCTCTCTCTCTCTCTCTCTCTCTCTCTCTCTCTCTCTCTCTCTCTTTCTCTCTCTCAATCTCTCACTCCCAAGTATTTCATGATTTGATAGTATTTCATTGAGTTATTTTTTAATTGTGTTATTCGTATTTGTTATCTTTTATTTTTCCCTATTGCAATCCCATCCCCATGACATGGGCATCATGGCCTGGTTCATTAAACCTTCCGAATCCGAATCCGAAACTGTCATTCTCTCTCTCTTCGCTACCCCCCCCCCCCCTCTCTCTCTCTCTCTCTCTCTCTCTCTCTCTCTCTCTCTCTCTCTCTCTCTCTCTCTCTCTCTCTCTCTCTCTCTCTGTGGCTTTGATGAATGCCTAATCTGTCAGCT
>CM065702.1:4835979-4838479 GCA_017654935.2 Phymorhynchus buccinoides
GGTAGATAGATTGGTCTTCAAATAAAAACGAATGTGCCATTTAATCCGATCTCCTACATTCCATGCGCGTAGGAGAACGCGCGACGCCGTATATAATGGTACTAAAACCACAGATAAACAGATTCCACGAGATACACACGTGCATATACATACATCATGGAATAATCGGTTACAAATTCGGGTCTTCTTCTTCGTTTTCTGACACTGTTCTGGTACTGTCTTCTTCTTCTTCTTCTTCTTCTTCTGCATTCCCAGGCCATAAGGCCATACTGAGTAAGGCACGTATTTGTCCGGTTTTCAGTTTTCACTAGTCTCCCCGCTGCGCACAGCCGACACGTTTCGATTTCGGACGAGCTCTTCTTCTTCTGCGTCCCCAGGCCATATAATATGGCCATAATGGGTGAGGTACATGTGTCCGGTTTTCAGTTTTCTCTGGTCTCCCCGCTGCATTCAGCCGACACATTCCGATTTCGGAGGAGCTCAAAGGAAAACATCATTTGGAAGATTTTTTTTGGGAAAAAGGGTAGGAGAATGGGCTAATAAGTCAGAAAGATAGTAGATGACAGAAAGCAAAAGGAAAAGGCAGAGTCAAAGAGAGTGAAAGATTAGAGGAAGTTACAAGCACAAAACTTCCAGAAGGTGGGGGAACGATTTGTATGAAAGACCTCCCCGTTTTCCCCACGAAGAGACTCGTGTTGGGAGCGGGGTCGTCCAGCTCCCCGTAAGGAGGCACGAGGCTTCCACCCACTGCCGCTGGGTCTTCATCTAAATATAGCTTCCAATCTGACTCCCTGACGTTGGACAGTATAGCTACGATGTGTATTGTTATCATTTAAACCATTAATAGCGTCATGGATACATAGAGAAAACAAAATGCACAAACGCAAATACAGAAACAGCGATAAAACTAAAATAGGGGAGAGGGAGGGGGCGTGCTTTAAAGACCCACCAGTTCACGTGTCAATGTCACGGGTTTCACGTGTTTTCCCTCGTGTAAGAAATCTTGTTTTCACCAAGTTTGACTGCCATATTAATGTCCCCAAATTGAAAACGAAATATCATTTATAGGGCAGCCTCAATTTGAAGTTGGGGACATTTGTATGTGGGTCACAGCTACCTAGAAAAAAACCAAGGGACTTAATCGTGGTGCGTCAGTGTGTCTTTAACTAAACGTAGATTCGAGTTATTACATCAGATTCCCTGTCTCAAGCTGCATGCGCATGGTATTGTATTTTGACTACCTGATATAAAGCTTTGTAGATTTTGATCAGAAACATATGTATGACGTAGAATGTATAAAAGCACACGACAGCGGATGCACCACCAGAAACACCAGGCTTGGACTTCTCCTTAACTAAATATAGCATTACTAAATCTGATTCCCTGCTTATAATTATGTGCGTGGGTGTAGCTTAGCATCGTATAGATCCAGCTAACGACTTTAACTTTCACCGCCAGCCATATTTCAGCCAAAAAATCCCATTAAGTTTACCTGCGTAGAGAACAAAATCCATCTGTAGTATTGGGGATTCTTCTGTGACATATATAAAATAAGGTCTACCATTACATCCCAAAACTAAGACAATAGGGTCTTTGGATAATGGACCCCAATTTGATGCATTTTAGGGATATGGGTGTTAAATCACTGTGGTGTTAAAATGCGACTTTGGTGGTGAAAGGGTTAAGGCTAAAAGCGCTTATATTGCTGTAGAGACATAAGAATAAACATAAACAAATTACACACGCGCACACGGATGCACAAAACAACTATCTTCCGGGCCAAGGGAATGTGCGTACACATGTGCACGCGCACACACATGAACACGCGGCACACTTCTCCTCTATTGGATTTTATCTCTGACAATCTCAGAATTTCTTTAACCTTTTCATTGCCAGCCATTTTTCAGCCACAATTTCCCCAGTAACTCTCTGGGTACAGAAATGTATTTATCTGCATTATTGTGGATTCTTCTGTGGCAGGTATAGAATAGGGCCTATCCTTATTTTTCAAAGTTAAATAACCTGATCAAAATCATTGAATAACAGACCCTGATTTGATGCCTTATAGTAACATGTAATGTCAGTGATTAAGACTCTGCAGCGGGATATTGCTTTAAAAAAAAATTCCTATCTCGAGAGCCTTAATGTTTATCCCACGAGGTCGAAGTGGGATAACCATGAAAGTCTCGAGACATAGGATAAAAGCAACATCCCATTGCAGAGAGAGAGAGAGAGAGAGAGAGAGAGAGAGAGAGAGAGAGAGAGAGAGAGAGAGAGAGAGAGAGATTCAAACAATTTTAATGACTAGGCCTTCTGCCCGTATCATAGGGAGGCTGGGGGAGGGGGTTATAAAGACACATAACATTTGCATCGAAAACTAGAAAACAACAAATTCTTGTGGATTTATACATTTAAGCAAAAATAAACAAATTAGTAAGTAAATAAATGAACAGATATAAATAAATAGGTAAATTAAAGAGAAAAACAACAACAAATAATC
>CM065702.1:4840979-4850979 GCA_017654935.2 Phymorhynchus buccinoides
ACATTCATGCTCACACACACACACACACACAACACACACACACACTCACACACACACACACACACACACACGCACGCGCACACACACGCACCACAAAACACAGCACAAACCTCTTAAATCAATCTTCCCTCACGTGCACACAACGATAGACAACTGATCAAATATTTAGGGCGCAGCAGGAAAAAGATGGGTTTTAAGAGAGGTTTTGAATGAGGAGACTGAGTTGGACTGTAATACACATATTAACACGTATAATACATACCTAACACATATAATACATACATTAAAACGTATAATACATACCTTAACATATATAATACACGTATTACCACGTATAAAACATAGCTTAACACATATATAATACACATATTAACACGTATAATATACACACTAACATGCAACACGTACATGGACATAACATGCAACACGGACCAATCGAATGACATTAGCAGCGGCAGCATAAGTTGATCATTTCCCTAATGTGATTATGTTCGTCCGTCCCGAGGGATGAAGACCATCCGTCAACAGTTCCAATGTCAAAGGGTTCAGGATGTGGGGTGGGTACGAAGATGACTGATGAGTCCGATGCGGGCCTTGAAGGTTTTGTGACAGTGGGGACAGGAAAGAGTTGAGGGGATCTGTTGGAGTTGGAGAATTGCTGCTGCTCATGCGAATTGTTCGAGCTTCTCGACATGCCTGGGCTGTCTCGATTCGGTGAGCCTCGAACTTGGCAGTTTCCCAGGAGGAAATGTTGATGTCAAAGTCCTTCAGGGACTCTTTGAGAGTGTCCTTGAACCGTTTCTTTTGCCCTCCATGGTTACGTGCACCAAACTGGAGTTCTACCATAGAGAATGCGTTTTGGGACGCGCTCATCAAACATTCTAACAACATGCCCAGCCCAGCGGAGCTGAGACCTGCATAGTAACGTAAAGATGCTGGGCATGCCTGTCCGCTGGAGGATCTCAGTGTCAGGGATGTTGCCCTGCCCTTTCAATTTGAGTAGCTTGCGCAGGCAGTTGATATGGAAACGGTTTAGTTTCTTTGCATGCCTTTGGCATACAGTCCACGTTTCACATGCGTACAGAAGAGTGGTGAGGACGATGGCTCTGTAGACCTTCAGTGTGGTGGACACGTGCACTCCAGTTCGATCCCACACTGATGAGCGCAGTCTGCCAAAGGCAGAGCTTGCCTTTGCCATTCTGGCGTCTGTCTCATCGTCGATATGCACAGTGCGAAAAAGAGTGCTGCTTAAACACGTGAACTTATCCACCGCTGCCAGTGTCTAACCATTCACTGTCACTGTGGGTCCCTCATAGTACATCACTTCAGTCTTCATGGTGCTTATGGTAAGACCAAAGTTGTCACAGGCAGCAGAGAACGAGTCCGTAGAGCGCTGCAAGTCTTCTTTATTTCCAGCATTGAGGGCACAGTCATCAGCAAACAGGAGTTCTCGCAGCCTGTCAACCTGGACCTTGGTCTTTGCCTGGAGGCGTCGCAGATTGAACAGCTTCCCATCCATTCTGTGTCTGATGTCAATGCCAGGGTCGTCTTCTTGAAAGGCATCTGTCAGCATTGCGGTGAACATCATGCTGAACAGTGTTGGGGCAAGCACACAGCCTTGTTTCACTCCATTGGTGACAGGAAAAGGGGCAGATGACTCTCCGTCATCGAGGACTTCGACCTGCATGTCATCATACAACCGGCGAACCATCTGGATAAATTGGATGGACAACCAAACTTACTCATTATTTTCCAGAGGCCTTCTCGACTGACTGTACCAAGTGCATATTGCGACATTAAACAACAACAGAACCGTTCATATTGGATATTCAGGTCAAAATGAAATACAACGCATCATTCTTGGCAAATCAAAAAAGTGTCTTCTCAAATTTCATCATAGCCATTCTAGTAGTTTAAGCTGCGGAAACTTGTGTAAAGTCTCTGTAGTTTACGGATACAAGCAAGACAGACGAACAGACGGATACAGATACACTGACATACAGGCCCTCTGTCAGATGGCAAGGTTTTCCTGTGTTTTCTACAGACAATAAAAGCAAAACATAAATTATACAAGTCCAGATTTGTCGTATTTGTTCACGACTGGTGATACAATTCGATGGCTTGGAGTCAAAACGGACTATCTTTAGATAGCCCATTTATGTATTATTGGATTTATTGCCAAAATTATGAACTTGTACCAAACAGTGACTGTAGAAATATAAAAAGGGATTTTTGCTTTTTATATTTCAGCAGTCTTTTTTTTTTATACAAGTTATTAGTTTTCGTAGTAAGTTCAATAATATGTCAATGGTCTATCTAAAGATAGTCCGTTTTGACTCCAAGCCATCGATTAAATAAATAGAAAAAAAATAGGGGAGAGCACTTAGTGAAAATTAGAGTTGATTACCTCGACTTAATCGGTCAAAACCATAGCAACAATGACGACATGGCGTCGATGCTTGAAACCGCAGGATGCCAGTCACTTGCAAACATTGTTTTTAGAAAAATAAGGGGTGGCCAGTTGCTACAAAGTGATAGAACTTGCAAACTGTGACGTAAAAATATAAAAGACATCAATTTTAGAATGACGCACACTGTCTATAAGAGGCTACGCCTAATTGGACGTTAAGCTAACCATTGAGAGAGAGAGAATGACACATTGCATTCTACATGCTGTGTGTCTCCTCAAACACACGAGGCGAGGGCTGGGGATCTACCTGATGGTAGAGTAGGTTCCCCTGTTTGATCGATTGAATCATGCGACATCACTCTCACACACACACACACCCCATGACATTACTCCCCTTAATTATTTCCGAATAATTCCTATTGTGTAACTTTTATGGGTAAAACAAACATGACGGAGACTAGATTTATGCAGGGAGAGTTTCACGGAAGGTCGTTCTGGGCGCGCAGAGCAATTGCACCGAAAGGGGTCTAAGAAACGACTTTACAAAACGTTTGCGGGAACAAAATATGACAAGCTCTTGTCAGGGGCCATTTCACAAGGGCGAACGCTCGTAGCTTTTCACGGAATTTGGCAAAACGGTCCTAAGAAGCACTTTCGTTTGCCAATAGTTTCACAAATGCTTTGCGGCTTTTCCAAAGGTGACACGCGGCGACTTGCATCACGTGACTTGCATGGGGTTAATATATTTCTTGCTGCTGATTGGCCCATTAAGGCATGGTTGAAATAATATTTTTTTGACCAATCAGACAAGAGCTGGTAATATTTTTCATCAAACGTTTTGTAGCGTCGATTCCTACACCCCTTTCTGCGCAAGCGTAATTCTGCGGAAAGCGACCTCTAGTGAAATTCAACCCGATTGGCCCCCCCCCCCCCCCAATTTTTTTTAAAATTTCGACCAAATCTTAATGGGTCAAACAAGCAATAAGAAATGCATTAACCCCGTGCGAAAAAAAGGAAGTCACGTGATAGTTTTCCCGCGTGCTTGCTTTGGAAGGGGAACAAAGCGCTCGCCAAACTTTCGGTAAACGATGGTATTTCTTAGGACCGTTGCGAGCGCCCGCTGCTGTGAAACGGACCCTGTGTGACTGGTAGGGGGGACTACCAGTCTGGGCCTGTAGTCCATGAGTTCTCTTAGCCACACTCATGACTACAGCCCGGAGGTTGGCATCATTGAACCAATGGCCAAATCCAAGGTTACACAAACTGCATGTAAAAAGGGGAATGAATGGCTTGCTTGGAACATGATTTTCAATTTCACAATTCACACAATTTGTTATTGTCTGCAAATACGTGACAAAAAATCCTTCTTTTTTTTGGCAAGCGCGTAACATTATACTTTATCAAAAATGTATCGTCGAGGGGGGGGGGGGGGGGGGGGGGGGGGGGGGGGGGGGGGGGTGGGGGGGGGGGGGGGGAAGAAGAATGAAGGGACGGCATGATAAGGGGGGGGGAAAGTCTTGTTGTCACACATGTACATTAGGTTCTTTTCTCAGGTTCCATTGGAACGCATTTGCCTCTGTGCGTTCGGTTTATTGGCCACACGCGTAGTCGAATGTGTGTGTGTGTGTGTGTGTGTGTGTGTGTGTGTGCGTGTGCGTGTGTGTGCGTGTTTGTGCGTGCGCGCGCGTGCGTGTGTGCGTGCGTGCGTTTGTATGTTTGCATGTGCATGTGTGTGTACCTGCATGTCCGCGTGTGTATGTGTGCGCACGCTCGTGTATGTGTGCGTGTGTGCTTGCGTGTCTGTGTGTGTGTGTGTGTGCGTGCGCGCGTTTGTGTGTGTGTGAGCATGTGCATGTGTATGTGTGGTGTGTGTGTGTGTGGTGCGCGCGCGTGTGTGTGTGTGTGAGCGTTATGCAGTGTAAAGCTAATCAAAGACGTCTGGTAAAAGGAGAAGAAGACAAAAATGAGGAGGATGGCAATGACAACGGCGTGAGGGAGGGAGGGAGAGGGTGAGAGAGAGAGAGAGAGAGAGAGAGAGAGAGAGAGAGAGAGAGAGAGAGAGAGAGAGAGAGAGAGAGAGGAAGAGAGAGATAAAGACAGAAAAAAAGAGACTCTATGAGAGACATACAAGAAAATAAAGCAAAATCTTGAAGTATAGAATTTCAAGGAAGGAAGAAAGACAGAACTAAATAAAAACAAGAGGCAAAACCTTCAAGGCTCACTCGCTTTGTGTTTTGGAAAATGTTAATCGATTCTGCGCAGCAGTTCATGTGATATTGCGACAGACAAAAATCCAAGGTCAAAGGTCAAGGTCATCCAGGTTGCCGAGGTCAACAATGCTTAGCATGCCTTGTGGTCTTAAGCTAGTGTACCTACTTGCAAAATGTGGAAAGTGCATCTGCCATAATGTAAAAGATACGGCCAAAACAAATAATTGACAATGTTCAAGGTCAATTAAAGGTCAAGGTTAAGGTTAAAAGGGTAGAAAGTCACCCTGCATATGCTAAGCACACCAGGTTGATGTTACGGTATTCCACCATTCAAACGTTTGAGCGATTCTGCGCAGTAGTTCATGTGATATCGCGACGGAGAAAAGTCCAAGGTCAAAGTTCAAAGTCATCAAGAAGAACCGAAAGAAAGAAGAGGGACAGAAAATAAATAAATAAAGAAATAAAGAAAGAAAGAAAGAAAGAAAACAGAAAAGAAAGAAAGAAGAGGACAGAAAATAAATAATAAATAAATAAAGAAAAGAAAGAAAGAAAGAAAAACAGAAAGAAAGAAAGACAGAAAGAAAGAAATGGGAGGAAGAAAGAAAGAAGGAAATACACAGTGAGACACCCCCCCCCCCCCCCCCCCCCCCTCCCACCCTGGTTTAACACCTAGCCTCACAGACATGATGATATCAAAACGGCCAGCAGGCATGCAAGCGCACCCGCTCGCGCTGGTATACCGGTCAGCCAATAAGAAGAAGCCTCATCGATCGACCACGAGGTTATTTCCTTTGTATGGAAACCCCACTGATTCAAGAGATATAATAAGGTAAACACTATTGTATGATTTCCAAATTACCACACAACACCAATGCTTTCAAGCTTTCGAGATTTTTTATTATCTCTTCATCAGGAAGATGAGTTTAAAACTCATATACTATTGTATGTCAGTCTCTCGTTGCCGACTTAGGCACAGCTGTTCCATCCCACACACAATCAAGCTATTTAGTTAAAAGACTATAAATGTTAGATAAAAACTGAACCAAGCTTTTGTTTGGAAACATATTTGGGCTGTATGTTGTTTTTGTCTTTTTTTTTTTTTTTTCTAGAAAATGATATCTACTCAGTCTTCCTTTTATATCTTAATTTCAACTCATGTCTTCTCTTTCTATTTTGAACTCTTACTATCTACTTGCTGTTGCATTTTACCTTACTTTGTATACATTCATTTATGTACAAATTAAACTTTTAGCGTTGTTGTATTTGAAAATGTAGCATTTTAGGAATAGAAAGACTCTTTGAAACGGTTATACTTAAAGTTGACTGCAAATTCAAGTGATACTATTAACAGCTTTTCGGATCCACAACGAGGCTAAGTTGAACACGAAACATCATTTTAAAGAGCAGCCTCAATTTGAAGTGCAGCCTCGATTTGAAGTGCGACCATTTTGCAGCCTCGATTTGAAGTGCGACAATTTTGGACCGACCGACCGACCGACCGACCGACAGACCGACCGACAAAGTGAGTTATAGGTTTGTGGCTTGTGCCACAAACAAAAAAACTATACGGACATGCCGGTGTTTCCCCTAATCCGTATATATCTTGTTTCCTTCTTTCTTTTACTTGTTGATTATTTTCGCGCGGAAAATCCGGATGTCCTTGCGCTTAAGACTCCCAGACAGCAGAGCACAGATTAGTGTAGAGTGGCACAGTGGTAACGCGTTCGCCTCGTGTCAAGTAAACCCGAGTTCGAACTTGGATAGGCCTACAGGGGATTTTCCCTCTCACTTTGCACTAGGCCTTACGGTCTGAACGTGGAGTCTTTCGGATGAGACGATAAACCGAAGTCCCGTGTGCCCATGCACTTAGCACACGTTAAACACAGTGGCAACGAAAACGTTGTCATTTGGTGAAAATTTACCCACCCACCCCTCTCCTTCCTCATCATCAGTAACACAGAAATTGCATGCAAAAAAAACCACACAATTGGGTGGCGCACCTCTGGCTGCGACGCGCTCTTCAGGTGGGAGCAACCCGAATTTCACAGAGACGCCTCTGTGACTATAATACACCTAATCTAACCTAATCATGAGTGCATCTTGGACAGTCAACACGGGTAGTAATAATGCTAATTAGGCTGAACAGCCACTCGTTTTGGGAGTTCAGTCTAATCTACATACTACCTACCCGTGTTGGTCGTCTAAGACTCACTCACGATCACACGCCCAGAAGAGGCAGCTGCTACCGTGGAAGGTTGGGCCAGAATTCTTGCCCAGATGCCTTGCTCACGGTACATTCCCACTTTCTCCGCTAAAAAATGACTTGATGACTCGGACTGCTGGCGGTGGGAAAGCCCCCCCCCCAAAAAAAAAAAAAAAAAAAAAGGCAACTAAAATCCATTTGGGCTGCAGCTCTCTCCTCGTGGGGATACCGGGGGGGGGGGGGGGGGGGGGGGGGGGGGGGGGGGGGGGGGGTGGGGGGGGGGGGGGGGGGGGGGGGGGGAGGGGGTCTTTCGCTAAAATAGTTTCCCCACATTCTGGAAGTTCTGCTGGCGGCGGGAACGGCCCCCCCCAAAAAGACAACTAAAATCCATTTTGGCTGCAGCTCTCTCCTCGTGGAGATACCGGGAGGGTCTTTTGGTTTAAATAGTTTCCCCACCTTCTGGATTTTCTGCTGGCGGCGGGAACGGTCCCCCCCCCTAAAAAAAAACAACTAACATTTTTTGTCTGCATCTCTCTCCTCGTGGGAATAACGGGGGGGGGGGGGGGGGGGTGTCTTTCGTTAAAATAGTACCCACACCTTCTGAAAGTTTCTGATGGCGGCGGGAACGGTCCCCACAAAACACAACTAAAATCCATTTTGGCTGCAGTTCTCTCTCCTCGTGGGGATACCGGGGGGGGGGGGGGGGGTCTTTCGTTAAAATAGTTCCCCCACCTTCTGGAAGTTCTGTGCTTGTAACTGCCTCTAATCTGCCACTCTCTTTGACTCTGCCTTTTCCCTTTGCTTTCTGTCATGTATCTTTCTGACTTATCGGTCCATTCTCCTGCCTTTAAAAAACAAATCTTCCATATAATTTGTCTCCTTTGGGCTCCTCCGAAATCGGAATATATCGGCTGTGCGCAGCGGAGAGACCAGTGAAAACTGAAAACCAGACAATACGTACCTTATCCATTATGGCCACATGGGCCTGCGAACGCAGAAGAAGAAGAAGGCTGTAGCGCTGAGAACCAGTATACTTACAAATGCCTCCTAGTTTGATAATCATAGTCTTTCGTAAAAGACTCAGCTGTGCCATGATCTTGCATTATGTATTAGGTAGTTAATAGTCACAGAGGCATCTCTGTGAAATTCGGGTTGCTCCCACCTGGAGAGCGCGTCGCAGCCAGAGGCGCGTCACCCAATTTTTTTCTTTTTGCATGCGATTTTGTGTGACTGATGAGGAAGGAAAGGGGGTGGGGTTACATTTTGACCAAATGACAACTTTTTCGTTGCCACTGGGTTTAACGTATGCTAAGTACATGGGCACACGGGACGACCTCGGTTTATCGTCTCCTCCGAAAGACTCCACGTTCAGACCGTAAGGCCTAGTGCAGAGTGAGAGGAAAAAATCCCCTTGTACCCAGGTTCGAACTCGGGTTTACTTGACACGAGGCGAACGCGCTGCCACTGTGCCACTCTACACCACCCACACACATTAGATCCGCAATCCGCAAGTAACCCCATACACTAATAAAATAAATAAGCGGATGGGATCTGCGCATGGGTTTCCGCGTGTAACGTGCACACACTTTCATATTTCTTACTTCCAGATTGGGTTTTTTTGATGGCGGATTGCGCATGGGTTTCCGCACGGAACTCGCGCGTATGATGCGTGTATGCCCTTAGGCTATGTGCACATTTTTTTAAAAACCAAAACTTCCGCACGGAAACTCATCCGCAATCCGCAAATACAGTAAAAGACAGTTAAGAAGTAAGCGAATGGGATTGCGCATGGGTTTCCACGTGTGATGGGCACACCCCTTCATAGTTCTTACTTCCACTTTTTTTTGCGGATGGGTTTTCGTATGGAATTGATTGATTGATTGATTGATTTGATTTAAAGTCTGTTCACACAATGTCATATTAGACTTTAAAAAAAAGAAAAAAGAAGACGTTTTGTGATTGTGTATTTATGCATGTGTGAATGTGTGTGTGCATATGTGATAGCACGTGTGTGTATGGGTGTGAGTGCATGTATGTGTCTGTATCTGTCTGTGTGTGTGTGTGTGTGTGTGTGTGTGCGTGCGTGCGTGTACGTGAGATGTTTTTTTTAACAAAAATGAAAGGGTGCAAAGAAAACAAAATTAATATTAGAGTATGTCTATGCTATTAGTGACAGAAAGAGGGACTGGCACTCAAAAATTGAAACATCAACAACAAAGCTGAACATGAGTGTTGTGGTACTTCTTTCCTTTCTGAACACGATTTCACTAGTTGCAAAGCTAGAAAATAAATAACCGTTGTATGACGTCATTTATTACTCGCGTCTCACCATGACGT
This sequence comes from Phymorhynchus buccinoides, assembly GCA_017654935.2. Taxonomy (NCBI): domain Eukaryota; kingdom Metazoa; phylum Mollusca; class Gastropoda; order Neogastropoda; family Raphitomidae; genus Phymorhynchus; species Phymorhynchus buccinoides. The sequence continues at coordinate 4,850,140 of CM065702.1, forward strand.
CATTTTTCCTGTTTGCAGAAAAGTTATCACACATTGAATAAAAACTCTTTTTGGTACAAATAGAGCAATGTCGGTCTCACAAATCGCATGAGATTAAATTTTGTAAAAAAATGTTTTATGACAAGTTATTATGTGAAAAAAGTATTTAGATGTCTTAATATGAGTTATACCTGTCAAAACGTTTTCTTGCCATGCTAAGTACAAGTGTCACAGACAAACCCACTTTATATGTCATCTGTTACGCTTTATTACTCACCATACCATCCCCAAAAAATATATCACCCGCTACCATGGTGAAAGAGGACAATAGGTGTTATAAGGTTAAGTTTTATTAAAATTGTTAAAATTCAACTGTTTTTGAGTTGTTTGTCTTTCTATGAAATATGACTTGAAATATTGAACATACTCGCTTCCAGATTGGTATTATGGGATGCTGCTATATGTTGTCCACTAACAAGGTCACTTTGACCTTGACCATTGACCTTTAATGTCAATGTGTTTCTTTCCAAAAGTTTTGATCCACTTGTCAGAATTACTTACAACTCTAAGCGGGGATAAATTACCTGGAATTGTTTTTTTCTCCTTGAATGACTTTTACCTAGGTGACCTTGACCTTTGACCTTGAAATGTTTCACTCCTTGCTTGGTCATACCTGTCGTATCTTCACATTCACATCTGTAAACATTGACTAGTTTGTTTAATGGCTTACACGATACATGTTGTAATCAATCTATGACGATATTTTAATAACCTTGACCTTGAAATTTGAAATATGAATTTTTTATAATAAATTAATGTTAAAAGGGAAAAGATTGGAACTTTCTCATTCTTTGCCCTCAT
>CM065702.1:4852925-4857925 GCA_017654935.2 Phymorhynchus buccinoides
TAAAGCCCCCCCCCAAAAAAAAAAAAAAGAAAAAAAAAAGGCAACTAAAAATCCATTTGGGCTGCAGCTCTCTCCTCGTGGGGATACCGGGGGGGGGGGGGGGGGGGAAGGGTCTTTCGCTAAAATAGTTTCCCCACATTCTGGAAGTTCTGCTGGCGGCGGGAACGGTCACCCCCCAAAAGCCAACTAAAATTTTGGCTGCAGCTCTCTCCTCGTGGGATACCGGAGGGTCTTCGCTAAAATAGTTTCCCCACCTTCTTGAAGTTCTGCTGGCGGCGGGAAACGCGCCCCTCAAAATACAAGGCAACTAAAATCCATTTTGCTGCAGCTCTCTCCTCGTGGGGATACCGGGGGGGGGGGGTGGGGTGTCTTCCGTTAAAATATAACCCCACCTTCTGGAAGTTCTGCTGGCGGCTTGGAACGGTCCCCACAAACACAACTAAAATCCATTTTGGCCGCAGCTCTCTCCCGTGGGGATCCCGGTAGGGGGGGGCGGGTGTCTTCGTTGAAATAGTTCCCCACCTTCTGGAAGTTCTGTGCTGGTAACGTCCTCTAATCTGCCACTCTCTTTGACTCTGCCTTTTCCCTTTGCTTTCTGTCATGTATCTTTCTGACTTATCGGTCCATTCTCTTGCCTTTAAAAAACAAATCTTCCATATAATTTTTCTCCTTTTGGCTCCTCCGAAATCGGAATGTGTCATATGTACGCAGCGGGGAGACCAGTGAAAACTGAAAACCCGACACATACGTTCAACTTATCCATTATGGCCACTATGGCCTGCGAACGCAGAAGAAGAAGAAGGCTGTAGCGCTGAGAACCAGTATACTTACAAATGCCTCCTAGTTTGATAATCATAGTCTTTCGTAAAAGACTCAGCTGTGCCATGATCTTGCATTATGTATTTGGTACTTTATAGTCACAGAGGCATCTCTGTGAAATTCGGGTTGCTCCCCCACCTGGAGAGCGCGTCGCAGCCAGAGGCGCGCCACCCAATTTTTTTCTTTTTTTTGCATGCGATTTTTGTGTGACTGATGAGGAAGAACGGTGTGGGTGTTACATTTGACCAAATGACAACTTTTTCGTTGCCAACTGGGTTTAACGTATGCAAAGTACATGGGCACACGGGACCTCGGTTTATCGTCTTCATCCGAAAGACTCCACGTTTCAGACCGAAAGTTAAGGCCTAGTGCAAAAGTGAGAGGAAAAAAATCCCCTTGTACCCAGGTTCGAACTCGGGTTTACTTTACACTCGGGCTAACGCGCTGCCACTGTGCCACTCTACACCACCCACACACATTAGATCCGCAATCCGCAAGTCCCCATAACACTAATAAAATAAATAATCGGATGGGATCTGCGCATGGGTTTCCGCGTGTAACGTGCACACACTTTCATATTTCTTACTTCCAGATTGGTTTTTATTGCAGATGGAATATTTGCGCATGGGTTTCCCGCCGGAACTCGCTGCGTATTTTATGCGTGTATGCCCTTAGGCTATGTGCACATTTTTTTTTTTAAAAACCAAAACGTCCGCACGGAAACTCATCCGCAATCCCCCGCAAATACAGTAACAGACAGTTAAGAAGCTTAAGCTCGAATGGGGATTTGCGCATGGGTTTCCAACGTGTGATGTGTGGGCGGGGGCGTGTGAGGGGCACACCCCTTCATAGTTCTTACTTCCACTTTTTTTTGCGGATGTGGTTTTTCGGTATGGAATTTGATTGATTGATTGATTGATTTGATTTACAGTCTGTTCACACAATGTCATTTATGATTAGACTTTAAAAAAAAGAAAAAAGAAGACGTTTTGTGATTGTGTATTTTATGCATGTGTGTGTGTGTGAATGTGTGTGTGCATATGTGATAGCACGTGTGTGTGTATGGGGTGTGAGTGCATGTATGTATGTGTGTCCTGTTATTTTCTTCTGTGTGTGTGTGTGGTGTGTGTGTGTTGCGTGCGTGCGTGTACGTGAGCATGTTTTTTTTAACAAAATGAAAGGGTGCAAAGAAAACAAAATTAATATTAGAGTATGTCTATGCTATTAGTGACAGAAAGAGGGACTGGCACTCAAAAATTGAAACATCAACAACAAAGCTCTGAACATGAGTGTTGTGGTACTTCTTTCCTTTCTGAACACGATTTCACTAGTTGCAAAGCTAGAAAATAAATAACCGTTGTATGACGTCATTTATTACTCGCGTCTCACCATGACGTCATTTTTCCTGTTTGCAGAAAAGTTATCACACATTGAATAAAAACTCGTTTTGGTACAAATAGAGCAACGTCGGTCTCACAAATCGCATGAGATTAAATTTTGTAAAAAAATGTTTTATGACAAGTTATTATGTGAAAAAAGTATTTAGATGTCTTAATATGAGTTATACCTGTCAAAACGTTTTCTTGCCATGCTAAGTACAAGTGTCACAGACAAACCCACTTTATATGTCATCTGTTACGCTTATTACTCACCATAGCGTGCTAAACCGTTCGACCATCCCAAAAACATATCAGCTCCGCTACCGATGGTGAAAGAGGACAATAGGTGTTATAAGGTTAAGTTTTATTAAAATTGTTAAAATTCAACTGTTTTTGAGTTGTTTGTCTTTCTATGAAATATGACTTGAAATATTGAACATACTCGCTTCCAGATTGGTATTATGGGATGCTGCTATATGTTGTCCACTAACAAGGTCACTTTGACCTTGACCATTGACCTTTAATGTCAATGTGTTTCTTTCCAAAAGTTTTGATCCACTTGTCAGAATTACTTACAACTCTAAGCGGGGATAAATTACCTGGAGTTGTTTTTTTCTCCTTGAATGACTTTTACCTAGGTGACCTTGACCTTTGACCTTGAAATGTTTCACTCCTTGCTTGGTCATACCTGTCGTATCTTCACATTCACATTTTTAAACATTGACTAGTTGGTTTATTGGCTTACACGATACATGTTGTAATCAATCTATGACGATAATTATTTTAATAACCTTGACCTTGAAATTTGAAATATGAATTTTTTATAATAAATTAATGTTAAAAGGGAAAAGATTGGAACTTTCTCATTCTTTGCCCTCATCCCTAACTATAGTTATATGAGCACGCAGTAGCCAATTATGACGTGAAATATATCATAAAATAAAGAGAAGGGAAACAATATTATGGAAATTTAGTCAATATATCCTATCAAACTGTTTGAGAGAGAGAGAGAGAGAAGAGAATAGAGAGAGATAGAGAAGAGAGATAGAGCGAGCGAGAGAGAGAGAGGAGAGGAGAGAGAGAGAGGAGAGAGAGAGAGAGAGAGAGAGAGAGAGAGAGAGAGAGAGAGAGGAGATAGAGGGGAGAGAGAGAGAGAGAAGGGCTGAGGGGTGTCATTAAGAATTGTGTCCTGGGGGAGGTCGTTAAGAAACCTGAGTGTGTCCTGGCCCCCACCTGTAGTGGACACTAGACACCTGCATAGGGTCGATTATTTTGCATCATCTTATGCACACACACACGCCCGCGTGCACGCACGCATGCACACACACACTCACACATATTCATGCATGCGTGCGCGCACACACACACTCACACAGACACAACACCACACACACACACACACAACAAACTCACACAGGACACATACACACACACCACACACACGCACACACACGCACACAGTACACACGCACGAGCGCGCGCACGCGCACACGCACGCACGACACAACGAACACAACACACACACATGCAACACACACACACACACACACACACAACTCACACACACACATGACACAACACACACACACCCACACACACACTCTACACAACACACACCACACACAGCACGCACGCACACACACACATCACTACACACACTGCACACACACACCACAGCTGTGTTTAGACAAGTTCATCTATGTTTTTAGAAGTTTTTTTTTAAGCCAACTTTAGTTTACCACAAGTAACTTTTCATAAATATAAGTCAAGAATATGTTGTAGTATGTGACTAAATTAGTTATATTCAGTGGAAATTGCTAGACTTTCACTCACGGGTAATTGTATTTATGTTTGCGATACCAAGTGAATTATTTAAGAACATTTACTACTATTTTTCATAAAATTCTCATAATTCTCAAAATGTGTTCAACATATTTGATTTGTCAGTTGAGGAGGAATATATGATGACATTGCCACGTGTATTTGTATGTGTCATGGTCGTTCCCTTTTGTAGGACAGTGTGGAAGCAGCATGATGTGTACTTTTTAATTGTTCAAAACATGTTTCAATAGGGGTATGGACAGTAATGGCATTAGTTCCCTTTATTTCATGCCCATTGAACCATATTGCACTATTTTGCTTCTCGGATTTAATTGTTTTCCGGGGAAGCATGCCCCCACCTTAAAAAACTTAGGTCTGGCCCTGCCTATGGAATGTTGTGTCAACACACTTTGTTGTTGTCTCCTAGGGTCATACTTTCCTATTATTTCAAACATTGATCAAGCTAGGCCTCATTTATGACTTCTCTCTCTCTCATCTGTCTATCTATCTATCACATGAACATGCACACACATGAACATGCGCACATACACATAAACACACACACACACACACGCACGCACACACGCACGCACTACGCACACACACACACACCACACACACACACACACACACACACACATACACGCACACACAGACACGCACGGCGCACACACGCACGCGCACACACACACACACGCACAGCACACACACACACACACACACACACACACACACACACACACACACACACACGCACACACACATACACACACACACACACACACACACACACACACACAAACACACACACACACACACTTAGCTGCAGCAGCCCCCTGTAGGCTATGGAATGTTGTGTCAACATATTTTGTTGTTGTGTCCTACTTTTATACCATTTGAAACATTGATCAGGCCTCTTTATGACTTATGTAGCCCCCCCCCCGATAAATCCTCTCTCTCTCTCTCTCTCTCTCTCTCTCT
>CM065702.1:4867925-4870425 GCA_017654935.2 Phymorhynchus buccinoides
CGCTGCGCTTGCGGCGACGCGCTCTCCAGGGGAGAGGAGCCCGAATTTCCCAGAGGTAAGCGACTCGTAACGATAAGAAACTTGACCTAAGCCATCTGATGAAGATATTAGTGATCGACTGTGTTTCCATGGCACATGGTTTATATCACATACTACAGACCTGGTATTGCAGTACCTCCAGGATCTGCTCCTGGGGGAGCATTGAGTGATGGTGGTTGTGGTGGTTGGTTGATGGTTCGTCTCACATGCGTTCTCTGTAGCGGATCGGATGTTGAACCCAACTTTCATGATGCTCAAGGGTTTTTAGTGGGTACATATTGTTTTTCGCCATTAAAACAAGATGGATCCATCAGTAAAACAACAAGCGCGGATCATTTGTGGCACGCGACTATTTGAACTACAAACAAGGGCATCTCCGAGCGCATTTACATTATGCTCTTCACACACACAATTTTTGATCAAACATTTTCACTCCACAAGACTGCAGCCCAGCGGTCTATTTTTACCACTCCAATCATTACATACACTGAGTCGCCTCCCCTGGCTTTTCAATAATTTTAATCTGTAAACCAGAATGTTATCTCTGCACCATTTCGTAACTTTTTATATTTTTTTGAAAACATTTAAAACTATTTATCCTACTTATGCTCATCGAAAGAAGCACCGCATACTCGTCGTGTCTGTTGCAGTGTCTGTATTACGTATGTTTATTATTTTGTACGCTTTAAAATGAAGATTCATGTGCTCTGTTCAGTATACAATTCTTTCCATACCTAAGGACTGTAGATATGACAACTGAAATGTTACTTTATGCCCAAGTATTTTTTTTTCTGTCTGTACTTTTCTTTCTCTTTTACAATATGTGCGACAATTTTGGACCGACCGACAGACCGACAAAGTGAGTTATAGGTTTGTGGCTTGTGCCGCAAACAAAAAATGGAAGCAGCAGAAAACAGTCAACCCCATGATCTGGTCAACTTAGGACGCTGATTTTACCGCCAGGGGGCAATCAAACCAGTAGGGGATTAGCGCGTGATATTCTTAGTTGGGCGTAGTGAGAGAGAGAGAGCTAGGATGGAGAGGGGAGTCCCTCCCTCTACAGAAACTCTCTCTCTCAAAACTACGCCCAACTAAGAATAATATATCACGCGCTAAGCCCCTACTGGTTTTGATTGCCCCCTGGCGGTAAAATGCGCATCCTAAGATGCTCATTCAGCAGACAAAAATTCACATCTAGCAGGAAGATTGTTGAAATCGGCAGAAAAGAGTCATCAGAAAATTACATGACTTTGCATCAGAAAAAGGGAAGACAAACAGAAAATCAGAAATACAGTCATTTCCGCACACAAGGAGAAAATCACTTTCGCAGAATAGCATTTGTTTATAATGAGTTTTGCCAACATTAGACGTGGGGTGTCGGCCTCTCTTTCGCTTCTGTCCCAAAGGCACCCCCCTTACTGAAACCAGGGTTAGTTTCTCTAGACGACGGTCGCAGCTGACGCATAACTGTTACGTACAAAAGGGGTCTAAGAAACAAGTGTTCTTTAGAAAACGTTTGCGGAAGAATATTACGTACTAGCGGTAGCTTGTCTGATTGGTAAAAACAAAAAGTATTATTGTAACCAACCTTTAATGGACCAATCAACAACAAGAAACCCGTGTATTCACCCCCTACTAGTTCCGGATTGTTCGCCGCTTTCTCGGTGTTTGGCAAGTAGAAAACGCCACGCGAACCATCTAGCAAACGAAGTGTGTTTCTTAGACCGTGCTTTTTTTGCCGATTTGAGCGAGCGACAACGTAACATAAGATTAGCCCTTGTGAAACGGTCCTCAGATCTTTCAGGGCTCAGAAATTCTGAGCCTTATTTCTTTTTTCCTATCAATTCCAATGGAATGTTTGCACAATCATGTTATTCTTCATGGATCGTGGGCAGTTGCAAAATATCTTTTTAACAATTTGCTTCAGCATCCAAGTAGAATTTCTGCTCTCTTTGCAGTCATCACACGATGACCACGACGAGACTTCAAACATCTCAAGCTGCTTTCTGACTGATGATTCATCCGAAATCGGAATGTGTCGGCTGTATGCAGCGGGGAAAACAGTAAAAAAACTGAAAACCAGGACGAGTTTCATACGTACTTACCCATTATGGCCATATAATAATACTAATAATACTAATACTACTACTACTACTACTACTACTACTAATAATAATAATAATAATTGATAGCATTTCCATAGCGCCTTTCTATAATTATTTTACACTCAAGGCGCTTCCATTCACTGATACACCCGCAGTCACACAAAACATTAATCACCCAATCATTCACCCAGGTACAATATCAAGAAGCAAAAATTTACAAACCGAACGAGCCTTGAATTTAGCTTTGAAACCAGAGATAGTTGGTTCATGGCGGAGATCGACTGGGAGGGAATTCCAAACTGCAGGGGCACTGAAACTGAAACTGCGGTTACCAAATGATTTTATATTTGTTTTTG
>CM065702.1:4897925-4900425 GCA_017654935.2 Phymorhynchus buccinoides
AAGTTCTGTGCTTGAAACTTCCCCTAATCTGCCACTCTCTGTGACTCTGCCTTTTCCCTTTGCTTCCTATCATCTGCTATCTTTCTGACTTATTGGCCCATTCTCCTGCCTTTCACCCCCCCCCCCCCCCAATACTCCAAATAATTGTTCTCCTTTGAGCTCCTCCGAAATCGGAATGCGTCGGATGTGCGCAGCGGGGAGACCAGTGAAAACTGAAAACCGGATACATACGTACCTTACCCAATATGGCCATATGGCCTGGGAACGCAGAATATCAAAGAAGAAGAAGAAGTCAATATGTTCATACCATGTGTGTGTGTGTGTGCGCGCGCGCGCGTGCGCGCGTGTGTGTGCGTGTGCACGCGCGTAAATGCATGTGTGTAAGGAAACGCTAATGGCATTTATGACGAGGATAGATTATTTTGAAAACAAAGACCAGCACGTGAATGGGTTAGGAAGCTTCCGAGATTATGAAGGCAGAAAGATATATTCATGCTATAACATAGACTGACACACAGACACGTACTGGCTCGCTTAGAAGAAAATCTTCCCCTTAGTCGGCGAACGCTCCGACAGTTTCCTGTGAAATGATCGCAGATGTGTCATGCTGCCGTTATGCGCCTAATCAAGCAATAAGTAGGCCCAGCATGTCCGTCTTCGGCTGGAAAAAAAATCTTACAAAGAAACAAAAAGGCAAGAGAATGGACCAGTAAGGCAGAAAGATAGTGGATGACAAAGGGAAAAGGCAGAGTCAAAGACAGTGACATATTAGAAGAAGTTACAAGCCCATACATTCCAGAAAGTGGAGGAACTATTTGTACAAAAGCACCCCCCCAGGGGTATTTCCACGGGTGGTGTTTAGAAGAAATGGTGTAACATGCTATTGTTCATCCACTGTATTGATGCTGGTCCAGATTGGTATGGATACTGAAGGAAGAGATAGACACGCATGTAGACAACATCGATAACAAAAATAATAATATGCTCAGATTGTTAATCACTGAGAGAGTGAGTGAGAGAGATAGAGAGAGAGAGAGAGAGAGAGAGAGAGAGAGAGAGAGAGAGAGAGAGAGAGAGAGAGAGAGAGAGAGAGATGACAGAGAGAGAGAGAGAGAGTCAAAGTAAAAGGTCAGAGCAAAAGAATGCTTTAATTGTTAGGCCTATGGCCCAAAACAATACAGTTCACAAAAAAGAAAAACAGAGAGAGAGAGAGAGAGAGAGAGAGAGAGAGAGAGAGAGAGGAGAGAGAGAGAGAGAGAGAGAGAGAGAGAGAGAGAGAGCTATAGCTGGGCCTTCTCTGCTACCCGTAGGAGAAGTTAATAAGGTGGCAAAGTGGTTAAGACGTTCGCCTGCCAATTTCAATGCGTGAGTGACCCGAGTTCGAGCCCCAGCCTCGCCCTTTCTTTCTAGTTCGACTGAAAATCGAATTGAACGTCGAGTCCTTCGGATGGGGACTTAAAGCTAGTCTGACCCGCGCGCTTTACGCACGCTAAAATCCCACGTCAGTCAAAAGTCGGTAAGAGCTGGGGAAAATCTCGCTGCCTGGTATGAACAAAGTTGATAGCTAGGTTTCCCAAATCCGCCCCCTCTCTCCCCCCTCTCCTTCCACCCCAAGAAATGGTTGGCGCTACGCTCGCGGCGACGCGCTCTCCAGGTGGGAGCAACCCGAAATTCACATAGATAAGTCTCTGTGACTAGAATAACATGCCAACAATACCTAGAAGTATGGGTGAAGGGTCATAAAGGCGAACTTGGCACATTCTTTTTTTGAGAATGATGCTTTGTTTGCTGCCCTTTGGCTCTGACCCACGCATTGCTAGGTGATCGGTATCGTAATCAACTTTGGTGGAGGGGAGTTGTTGTTGTTGTTGTTGTTGTTGTTGTTGTTGTTGTTGTTGTTGTTGTTGTTGTTGTTGTTGTTGCTTGCATACCCTGGCTAAAAGACTCCAGGGATCATCCCAACAGACGAAGCACTTGAACACTATGGTACAAGTGCACCAGCTAGGGATGAGAACATTGCAATGAGAGACTTAGTGGGATTTTTTTCACGCCAGAGGGCATGACGCTCGTGTGGGGCTAATCCTCTCTATATTCTTAGTTGGGAATAAAAAAAATGAGAGAGAGAGTGAGTAGTCCTACCATCTCTCTCTCTCTTACTACGCCCAACTAAGAAAATCGCGTGATAAGCCCCTAGTGCATTGACTGCCCTCTGGCGTGAAAGATATCGCCATACGTCGACCATTGTGTGACCAGTTTTGATTACCCCACGTAATGTTCTCATCCCTAGCTGGAGGGGAGTTAATTAGAAAGAGAGTTATCCCCTTTGTTCGATTTCGTGATGTCCTCTCTTAGCCTCACTGTTTCATTCTTTGATTACCTCGAAGTCATATTCAGAAGCCACATAGGGGCCATGCCAGGAAGTCGTGGTCAAAATCGATGACTAAACACTAGCCCAGTTCAATGACCTCTAGGTAAGGTAGGTAATCTCAGGGCCTCGCTA
>CM065702.1:4920425-4925425 GCA_017654935.2 Phymorhynchus buccinoides
AGAAGTGTTGTCAGCAAAGCCTTTGGGTTTTTTCTCAAATTCGCTCAAATGTGTGTGTGTGGAACTTTGTACTAATTGACAAAAAGACATGATGTACGAACGAAAACAAGAAGACATTTATATGAAGTAGCATTCAAACGTTATCATCAGTTTGTTTGTTGAAAGTGTACGCGGAAGAGCTATGGATGAGAGCGCGAAGAAACGAAGTTAATTGTAGAGATAGTATTGATAGCAGATGTCTTTATGTGCATGAAACCTGATTTTTCCTCAAAATATATGTTACATATATATACATGTCAACAGCCATTGTGGCTGTAAATAATGAACCAATTTTTAGCGGATACTAAGACTGCTGTTATTGATTACTTCTTTGTTTATCCTCCTCTTCTTTGTGTGTGTGTGTGTGTGTGTGTGTGCGCGTGTGCGTGTGCGTGCGTACGTGTGCGTGCGTGCGTGCGTGTGTGTGTTATTGCATACGTGTGGGCGTGCTGCGTGTATGTGCATGTGCTTGCTTGTGCGCGTGCATGTATGCATGCGTGCGTGCGTGCGCGTGTATGTGTGTGTGTTTGTGTATGTTCGTACGTATGTGTATGCATGCGAGCGTACGCGCTTGTGCGTATGTGTACGTGTGTCTTAGTGCACGTGTGTGAATTTATAATTCAACACGATGTACATTAATGTTGTTTTCATATCTCAGCCACAACCCAATCTGCTAACGACAGTCTTCTATTGACGATCTGCTGTCCACTTTGATGTCTGACGCATGTTTTGCTTTCCACCACAAATTAAGAAAACAAAAACACCTGCTGTCTAATCCCTTCAGCACTGGGATTATCAACACCCCATTAATAGCAGATCCATTAGCGACGTTAATTAAGTAAACATTCACAAGATTGAGAGAATTGTCTTCGATGTTGTTGGGTTTGTTTTGTCCAACCCTCCAGCCTCTCTTTTTTCTCACAGCTGCCCCATTGCGAAAATCTGCAAGATTCTTCTTCAGATTGCAATTTCTCATTACTTAGGTTATTACCCTTCTTGTGGAGAACAAGAAAGAAAAAGAGAAAGAAAAACAACTCGCACCAAAATAGCGATGTGACATTTCAAGGTATCTTGTTGTGATCACTACATGATTTCTTTAGTTGGCAAAGGGGAGGTGGAGGGGGGAGGGGGGAGGGGGAGGGTGTGCGTGCGGAAAGGATTATTATTTGTTAAATGTAACCCCGTTTAGTTGGCTTGAGTGTGTTATTTGTTTGGGTTGGCAAATTATGTTTTGGTTGTTATTATATTGTGTATTCGTTTTGAGTAGAGTGTTGATGTGTTAATAATCATGTTGTTGTTGTTGTTGTCGTCGTTGTTGTTGTTGTTGTTGTTGTTGTTGTTGTTGTTGTTTTGTTGTTCTTGTTGTTGTTCTTCTTTTCTTCTTTTCTTCTTCTTCTTCTTCTTCTTCTTTCGTCGTCGTCGTCGTTCGTCTTCGTTGTTCTTCTTCTTCTTCTTCTTCTTCTTTTCTTCTTTGTTCTTTCTTGTTCTTCTTCTTCTTCTTCTTGTTCGTCGTTCGTTGTTCGTTCTTCTTCTTCTTCTTCTTCTTCTTCTTCTTCTTCTTCTTCTTCTTCTTCTTCTTCTTCTTCTTCTTCTTCTTCTTCTTCTTCTTCTTCTTCTTCTTCTTCTTCTTCTTCTTTCTTCTTCTTCTTCTTTTTTTTTGTTGTTCTTCTTCTTCTTCTTCTTCTTCTTCTTCTTCTTCTTCTTCTTCTTCTTCTTCTTCTTTTCTTTCTTGTTCTTGTTGTTCTTCTTCTTCTTCTTCTTCTTCTTCTTCTTCTTCTTCTTTCTTCTTCTTCTTCTTCTTCTTCTTCTTCTTCTTCTTCTTCTTCTTCTTCTTCTTCTTCTTCTTCTTCTTCTTCTTCTAGCGGGAAGACATGGGAGAAAGAGACTTGGGGTAGGCACGGGGGAGGAGGGAGAAGGGGAGGGGGGGGGGGAGGAGCAAACTTTTCTTCTTCTTTTTTCTTCTTCTTCTTCTTCTTCTTCTCTTCTTCTTCTTCTTCTTCTTCTTCTTCTTCTTCTTCTCATTGTTTTTGTCACATCAGACAAGACAGAACAGGGCCGGACACACACACGCGCACTGAGAGAGAGAGAGAGAGAGAGAGAGAGAGAGAGAGAGAGAGAGAGAGAGAGAGAGAGAGAGAGAGAGAGAGAGAGAGAGAGAGTATGCCGAAGATTTCTGTTGTAACGAGCACGAAAAGAGAAGGCCTACATACGCAAACAAACAAACAAAACAAGAGAAAAAATAGGACAAAAATGTCCAATATCGGCCCAAATCCCGTTGTCATACATTACAAACAAACACCATGTGATTGGCCATAGCCCCAGTTAAAGAAACAAAATTAATGGAATGAAATAGTTGGGTAAGGGAAAATAGAAGAAAAAAACCCCATGAGAGTTGGGGATGTAGGTTTCGTTTGTGCCTTGGGGGGTTGTTTGGAGTGGGGTGTGTGTGTGTGTGTGTGTGAGATAGAATGATAACATAATTGATAGGGGAAGACGGGGTAAAAAGCGCATGGGCGGGTAAGAAGCCCACCCCAATTATCTCATGAAATGAAGCAAATTTCAGTCTCATTTTGCCCATGAGACGAGCGTTAATGTCTAGCATTCGTCTCATGGGCAAATTTGACTGAAATTTTCTTTATTTCATGAGATAATTGGGGTGGGCTTCTTACCCGCCCATGCGCTTTTTACCCCGTCTTCCCCTAGAAGAGGAAGACATGGGAGAAAGAGACTTGGGGTAGGCACGTGGGGGGGGGGGGAGAAGGGGTCATATTGAATAAAATGGGGGGGGGGGGGGGGGGGAGGAGCAAGCTCGAATTTGGACTTCATTGGACCCCCCCAAGGGATACCGGGGGATCTTTTGTATAAATAGTTCCCCCACCTTCTGGAAGTTCTTGTTTGAATCTTCCTTTAATCTGTCACCGTATACTAGACCATTTGGCGTACGCAGAGTTACACCAAGAAATTTCTTCAGTGCAAATGTATGAAGTTTTTCTATATGAATAGCTGCTTTGTCTAGTCCCCATATTTCAGCACCATATAGAGCAATGGGAGCAATCTGTGTATCAAAAATCTTTAGAAAGATGTTAACTGAATTTTTTTTCAAAACGTTTAATTTACGCATAATACACAACAAGACATGTTTTGCTTTGCTTGCTAGATCTTTACAGGATACATTTAAGCTTAATTTAGTAGTAAGCTGAATGCCCAAATAGTTATAGGAATTTACAACAGGTAAAACTTTTTCACCCCAAAACCACCTTTCTCTTGCTCCCAAATACCCACCTTTTCTAAATACTACTACATTTGTTTTCTTCATGTTAACTTTCAATCCTAGGTCGAGAGAGAGAGAGAGAGAGAGAGAGAGAGAGAGAGAGAGAGAGAGAGAGAGAGAGAAGAGAGAGAGAGAGAGAGAGAGAGAGAGAGAGAGAGTGAGAGAGAGAGAGAGAGAGAGAGAGAGAGAGAGAGTGATGAGAGAGAGAGAGAGAGAGAGAGATAGAGAAGCGAGAGATAGAGAGAGAGAGAGAGAGAGAGAGAGAAGAGAGAGAGAGAGAGAGAGAGAGAGAGAAAACTCGAATGTTTATTGAGGATAACTGAATAAGCACAAAATATGGCTTTTTTCATCAGGTCCTCGAGAGGGCGAGTAGAGAGAGAGAGAGAGGGGGGGAAGGAAGAGAAAGAGAGAGAGAGAGAGAGAGAGAGAGAGAGAGAGAGAGAGGAGAGAGAGAGAGAGAGAGAGAGAGAGAGAGAGAGAGAGAGAGAGAGAGAGAGAGAGAGAGAGAGAGAGAGAGAGAGAGAGAGAGAGAGACAGGGGAGGGGTAGAGACAGAGAGGACAGACAGAGACAGAGAGAGAGACAGACAGACAGACAGATGCAAAGAAAGACGAAGAAACAACTGAAACAGACTGCAACGTGATTGGATTACGTCAGAGAGACACAGAGAAAGACACGGAGAAGCAGATACCGACGAACAGACGGAGACAGACAAGACAACAGAGAAACAAGGACAGAACACAGACAAAAACAAGCAAGCACCCACCCATGCACAGAGTCCCAGAGACTGAACAGACAGAAGAAGAGACAACTTGAGCCACAGCCACTAGACAAAGACCAACACGCTCAGAAAGACGACAAAACAGGAACCATAGAGGGAACCAAATCGCATTGACTGCCAGAGAAAAATTAAAGAAAAAATAATTGTACGAATCATGCCTTGAAAAAACACACACTGATAGAGCCAATCTGTCAAAATGGTCTGGGGATATAACTCTCTTGACTGTGCTAGAACAAAAACCAGCATAGCAAAGTTATTGCTCTTGGTTTAACCCTTTCACCGCCAGCCATACTTCAGCCAAAAATGTCCATTAAATTGACCTGGGTAGAGAACAAAATCCATCTGCAGTATTGGGGATTCTTCTGTGACATATATAACATAAGGTCTATCCTTACTTCCCAAAACTAAGACAATAGGGTCTTTGGATAATAGACCCCAATTGGATGCCTTTTAGTGACATAGGTGTTAAATCACTGTGGTGCTAAAATGCGACTTTGGCGGTGAAAGTTTTTTTTTATTCAACAATTTCAAATTATAAACAATAATGAGGTAACAGGGTAACAACAAGCATATACCTTGTAATGTACCCGTACACAATACATTACATTCAAATGACGGAAGGTGTGCTCTCACCAATTAGAAAATATTTTGTTCAATATTTAGAAACAGAATTCCTCTTCATCCGATGACGTCTTCAGTGATGTCATGAAGTCAGTACGTGCTGCGTTATATGTCAGTCAAGGAGTTAAAAGAAAGCGGGAAGTTGACAGTAGTTGGCGGATGCAGAGACACAAAAACATAATTCTACAGTAATGGAAAATCAAGGTACAATTCAGTCTATTGCGAATCACTAAGACTGTCGGGATTATTTGTCCTTTGGGGACCTTCCCCAACGACTGCTGTCCCAATA
>CM065702.1:4932925-4935425 GCA_017654935.2 Phymorhynchus buccinoides
ACTTATGCTCATCAAAAGAAGCACCGCATATTCGTCGTGTCTGTTGTAGTGTCTGTATTACGTATGTTTATTATTTTGTACGCTTTTTAAAATACATAATTTTAAAGTGCGGCCTCAATTTGAAGTGTAGCCTCGATTTGAATTTCAAATGCCCCAAATGGTCCTTTGACACAGAAGGCGTAAAAACTCTATTTTTCTCTCTCTCTCGCCTCGATTTGAAGTGCGACAATTTTGTCAAAATGTGCGACAATTTTGGACCGACAGACAGACAGAGACAGACCGACCGACCGACAAAGTGAGTTATAGGTTTGTGGCTTGAGCCACAAACAAAAAACAGAAGAAATAGCAACCGGGGGCGACAAGCACATAACCAAAGGTTTGTATGGGAACCAGTTTTGTCTAAAACATACACATTTTCCATTGTTGATAGTAAGGGTCTCTGCACAAGTTGACATTTGTCACTCTTTCTCCATAGCAACACGGCGATAGCGAGAGAGAGAGAGAAAATGGAGTTTTACGTCCTCTTGGTCTGAATCAGACACATATGGGACATTTGTAAATACAAATATGGTGGGAACAATACTGGAGGCAATGCCCGGAGGCAGTACGAAACCAGTAAAGTCCCGATTTTTTAAATTAATACAGATAGGTGTAGCGGTGACCACGCCTCGGTTAAACCTCATCGGCTATGGCACCGCCACAAGTAGTTCTGCTTTTGATAAGTCACACACACGGCGATAGCCACTTATAAAGGCCTCTATATATGTTAACAATATTCACAAAATATCACTATTTCCCCGTTGCAACGCAGTAAGTCATATTATGAGTGGCCTACGACTGTGTTGCCATAGGGAAATAGAGATATTTTGTGAATTTTGTTAAAAGTCTGTATACACGTTAACATAATTCACAAAATATCACTATTTCCCTATGGCAACGCAGTGAATTGTAAGTCATATTATGAGTGGCCTAACACTTTGTTGCCATGGAGAAAAATGGAGATATTTTGTGAATATTGTCAACGTGTACAGTGACCTTAAGATGACTTTCATATCACTGTGTTGCTATGGGGAAAGAGTGAAAAATGTGCACGTGTACAGAGACCCTTAGGACGCTTTGCTTTGAGGGAGATGCCCACTCTCCCTGCCAAAAAGGTCTCTGGGACAGCTGGTATTCAGGGGGAAGGTCCCCGAGGGCTAAATTATCTCCTTGATTGCAGTGCTAATTTGTTGATTTGTGATAAGGCGTCACGTCCCGTCTTTCCGTCTCTCTCTCTCTCTCTCTCTCTCTCTCTCTCTCTCTCTCTCTCTCTCTCTCTCTCTCTCTCTCTCTCTCTCTCTCTCTCTCTCTCTCTCTCTCTCTCTCTCTGTGTCCCTCCCTCCCCCCCCTCTCTCTCTGTCTTCCCTCCCTCCCTCCCCCCCTCTTTCTCTCTCTCTCTCTCTCTCTCTCTCTCTCTCTCTCTCTCTCTCTATCTCTCTCTCTCTCTCTCTCTCTCTCTCTCTCTCTCTCTCTCTCTCTCTCTCTCTCTCTCTCTCTCTCTCTCTCTCTCTCTCTCTCTCTCTCTCTCTCTCTCCTCCCTCGGATCTCTCTCTCTCTCTCTCTCTCTCTCTCTCTCTCTCTCTCTCTCTCTCTCTCTCTCTCTCTCTCTCTCTCCCCCTCCCTCTCTCTCTCTCTCTCTCTGGTCCGAAAATAAACAAACAGGGAGTACGTTCATATGACTTTCTATCCTGTACTTTATTTCATTTTGAGAAATGAGAACTAAGCAGATGAACATTGCCTGCTCGCTCACATGCTCATCACTCATCAGACATGCTAAGAGGGTACTTTAGTAGAGCTAAGACAACATAAAGTCCATACCCTTTCCCACTGGCCCTGTAACCATAAGTTCGGCTTAGACATTCAAACGGAGATTAGTATGTACATTAGACTAAACTCCCAAACCGATTGGTTGTTCAGCCTAATTTACATATACTAACCCCCGTTTTGAATGTCTAAGATGCACTCATGACTACCGGCCCAGATTTGGTCAATATTCGTGTTGTTAAAATTTCGGGACTTTGCTGTTGTTGCACCGCCTCCGGGCATTGCCTCCAGGGTCGTTCCCACCGTCCTTATATCTACTGATGTCCCGTATGTGTCTGTTCCAGACCGGAGGACGTTAAACAGATTTTCACAGGGACGAGATCCCCAGCTCGCAAATAAGTAGACCTAATGTCCCGTTAGAAAAACACATGATTACACAGTTAAAGAGATATTAAAGGGGCATCTTGACGGATGCGTTTTTGTAAGAAACACGTCGAGGTCACCAGGAACACACCCTTTACAGAGATCGCAACACTCACTTTGCTCTGGTTTCCTAGAAATCAAACCGTCAAATCGGCGATTCCTCTTTGGCGGAGGTGCTGGAAGTCAAATTATTTCACCCAAAGAAAAGCCTTTTTATTTTTATTTGTTTTAAATGTCATACTGTTTATCTAAAGGAGTTTCGCTCACAACAAAG
>CM065702.1:4940425-4942925 GCA_017654935.2 Phymorhynchus buccinoides
GAATCGTTAGGTTAGGTTAGGTACATTATAGTCACAGAGGCGTCTCTGTGAAATTCGGGTTGCTCCCACCTGGAGAGCGCGTCGCAGCCAGAGGCGCGCCACCCCCCCCCCTGCATTTCTCGGTTAATTCCATTTTTCCGTTTTTGCCTTTCTTGCCAAACATGAAGCTGTATTTTATGAACCTTTTCAGCTAATTATCTTTTTGGAATACTAACCCTAACCCTAACCCCCCCCCATATAAGACGGAAAAACGCAATGAACCACGACTGTGACAAATGCCGCGGTGTACTGTACTATATAGGGGGGGGGGGGGGGGGGTCCTATTAGATAATGGCCTTTATCATGACTGCAATTAATTATTGAACAAAGATAATTAGCTGAAAAT
Source organism: Phymorhynchus buccinoides (assembly GCA_017654935.2). Lineage (NCBI taxonomy): Eukaryota > Metazoa > Mollusca > Gastropoda > Neogastropoda > Raphitomidae > Phymorhynchus > Phymorhynchus buccinoides. Next base: position 4,940,811 of record CM065702.1, read on the forward strand.
GTTCATAAAATACAGCTTCATGTTTGGTAAGAAAGGCAAAAACGGAAACATGGAATTAACCGAGAAATGTAGGGGGGGTGGCACATCTTGACCTTTTGTTTTGCATGCGATTTTTGTGTGACTGATGAGGAAGGAAGGGAGGGGGGTAAAGTTTGACCAAATGACAACTCTTTCGTGCACGGGGAGGGGGGTGGGGGGGGGGGGGGGGCTGCAAATATGATAGTGAACATACAAAACTAGTAGGATTTCATCATATTCATTTAGACTGTAGAATTTCACGTGAGTCTTGCCTCACACATGTCAGTGAATCGAATCGTATGCAGTGAAGCGGTCCCTTAAGTTTTAGTGGGTTTTTTTCTCTTTTTTTATGCAGGGAAGGTCACCATGGAGAGTCAGCGTCATCAGCCGTCAGTTTCTCCCACCCCCAACAAGTCCACCCCCACTCCTCCCTCCCACCTGACTCCCATTCCAGCTAACCTCACCACCACCACCACCCCTACCGCCACCACTCCCACCTCCGCCCCAACTCCCCCTCCCCCTTCTCTTTTCGCCAGTCTGCGTCCTCTCTTGCTGTCTCCCTCACCACTCCCACAACCATCACCGTTGGCGAACAGTGTGAGCCGTGATCCGGACATCACCACCGTCAACAAAAATCACCCAGATCATCATCATCATCATCGTCATCTTCTCCGTCGTCACACTCACCACCTTCCTCAGCCATTGAACCAACGAAATCTCATCATCAACGGAAATCAGCCTCCGCGTTTCAACAACTCCCATCCCCATAACCCTAATTCCCACAGCTTCGTTAATCCCAATTTCCCCCACCCGAAATCCCATCCTGACCCTCACCCTCACCCTCATCCTGACTCTAACCCTAACCTTAAACCAGATCCCGGACTACTTACCCATCCCCAACAATCCCAAGACAAGTCCAAAAAGGAACGTAACAAAAACAAAAACGAAGACGACGACGACGACGAAGAAGAAAGCAGCATTCTACCTTCTACGCACCACCACCCTCTTTCTTTGAGTTCTACTCTTCCCCCACAGTCTAAGCCATCACCCACTACCCAGTGCACCCCTCCTCTTCCTCGTTCTTCTTCTTTTTTCTCTACCCTTCTTCCCCCACCACCACAACTTCCATCATCATCATCATCATCATCCACCCCTGCTTCCGCCCCTATTGCTGCACACAGCACCAAGGCAGACCATCCCGCGTCTAGCGCTCAGCGCACCAGCCAGCACTGCACCCAAGCTTTGACCACTGGCTCTTCATCTTCTTCTTCTTCTCCTCCTCCGTGCCAGCCCGTGTCGTCTCCTAGCCCCGCCGCAACCGACGACAACAACGATGCTGCTTCGACAACCGTCCCTTCTTCGTTTTGCCCTTCCTCCCACACGCGGCGACAGAGCGGAAACGGAAATGGTGATAGCCTCTCCTCCGGCGAAAACGAGGCTGGGGTAGAGATCGTGGTCGGTCCCGAAGGCGAAGGAGATAAGGAACGAGCAACGTTTTCTCGCTTCTGTGTGGGGGTTGAGTGTAGCGAAAAAGATTCTGGCAATTTGAGGGCTGATACCCATAACGCTTCTTTTAGGGCGCGAGATTGTAAAGTTGCCAAGGATGATGAGGAAGAAGAGGAAGAGCTCTTAGAGGGGTGTTGTGGTGAAGGTGGGAGAGGAAGTAGAGGAGAAGTAGAAGGAGGAGTAGGAGGAGGAGGAGGGGGAGAAGAAGAGGGAAGGAGGGGGAGTATATTGGTGGTAGGGGGTTATACTACTGGTGCCACTGCTTCTACTGCCTCCACGACTCCGCGGGGAAGCCGGCCCTCGGCCACGAGTACGGATTCTGCCGGATCCAGTGATTGGTCCACGGCGACCAAACTTCCCAAACGTCTGGCCAAGAAGGTGAGAGAGAGAGAGAGAGGGGAGAGAGAGAGAGAGAAAGAGAGAGAGGGAGAGAGAGAGAGAGAGAGAGAGAGAGAGAGAGAGAGAGAGAGAGAGAGAGAGAGAGAGAGAGAGAGAGAGAGAGAGAGAGAGAGAGAGAGAGAGAGAGAGAGAGAGAGAGAGAGAGGAGAGAGTGGAGAGAGAGAGAGAGAAGGAGAGAGAGAGAGAGAGAGA
>CM065702.1:4955425-4960425 GCA_017654935.2 Phymorhynchus buccinoides
ATAAAATATCTGCATAGTCAAAATTTGGTAGAACAAAAGATTTATACATAGTTTCTAGAGCTTTACGGCTTAGTCTATATTTGTAGTTTCTGAGACAAGCAATCAACATGTTTACTTTATTAGCTAAAGTTCGAATATGCTCATCCCATCTACAGTTATCCTGAAAAACTACTCCCAAATGTTTGTGAGATGTTGATGGTTCTAAAGTCTGCTGTCCAAAAGTTAGAGGTGTGAGTTGATTGTGTTCACGAGTAGTGTTGAGCAGTTTTGTTTTCTTTTCATTGAATTCGATTTTCCATAGTTTGGCCCATTGTGCAATTTTACGAAGATCTGAATTGAGGAGTTCTACTCTGACAATTGGGTCATTAAGAGCAAGAGATAAACTGGTGTCATCAGCAAACAGTTTGATGATTGATTCAATGTCAGTGATGATGTCATTAATATACAATAACAAATAACAGGGGGCCTAGAACAGAACCCTGGGGAACACCTGCCGGAATTCTTTTTGATTCAGACTTTTCACCTTTAATGACTACAGATTGTTGTCGGTTATGAAGATAATCGCGAAAAAATTCAAGTAACTTCCCTCTAATACCCGCAGCCTCCAGCTTGTACAGAAGTCCTTTGTGCCAGACGCGATCAAACGCTTTAGATATGTCAAAATAAATAGTTTGTGTTGCTAAACTGCAATCAAATGAAGAACAGAGGTGATTGTATGTAGCTAAGAGCTGGTTCACTGTAGAATCACCTGGTGTCAAACCTGATTGGGATGGGGTAATTATGTTGTATGTCTTAAAAAATGTGTACACATGCTTGTGCACACACCTTTCGAGTATTTTGCCTAGACAGCTATGAAGTGAAATTGGACGATAATTGTTGCATAGTTCTTTAGGTCCTTTTTTGTAGATAGGAGAAATGTGTGCGATTTTCCATAAGGATGGGAATTTACTTTCATTTAGGCATCGATTGAATAACTGAGTAAGAGGATTGACTATAACATAAAGCGCATGCATCAGAAGCTTGTTGTGTATGCGATCTGGGCCAGTAGCTTTAGTTTTGTCTAATGTTTTAATAACAGATACAACGTCTTCCTCAGTAAGTACTAATTCATTGGTTTCATGATTGGCAAATGGTATTTGTGGCAATTCATCATCATCATTGTCTAAAGTGGCTTGTTCAATGAAAAAGTTATTCAATACATTTGCTTTATCTTTGTTAGAATAGAATAGGGTATCATTTGAGAGTAAGGGGGGTATCTCTTCACTGTTAATGCCTTTTTTGTTAAAAAAGGATTTTACTAGCTTCCACCAGTCCTTGTGACCAACATTTTGGGGATATGATGCCTTTTCATCAATATCAGTATAGAACTCGGACTGCCGTTCTCTCTCTTTAGTTGTGACATAGTTACGAAATTTTCTAAAATTTTCCCAATCTTCAGGATCGTTTGTTTGTTTTGCTATAGCATGGATGCACTTACGTTCCTCTATCAATAAGAGAATATCATCAGTTAACCAAGGTACATAATTTGGGTAAACAGTTATAATTTTAGTAGGCATGCACTGTTTAGCTAGGGTCATGAATGTCTCTGTGAAAAGTTCAGTAGTATCTCTCTCTCTCTCTCTCTCTCTCTCTCTCTCTCTCTCTCTCTCTCTCTCTCTCTCTCTCTCTCTCTCTCTCTCTCTCTCTCTCTCTCTCTCTCTCTCTCTCTCTCTCTCGATCAATCACCTTCTGGTTTTTTTAAAGTTATTTGACTGCCAGATACAGCCCATGTTGTCTTACGCTTCGGAAGTTTGGGGTTTCATGGCTGATCACACAATTATTGAAAGGGTTCATTTGTTTGCGCTAAAGAGATTTCTCAACGTAAGCATTAGGACTCCTAATGCTCTAGTTTATGCAGAAACTGGAAGACATCCGCTTTACATAAATAATTTTGTTAAATGCATACAATTTTGGCTAAAATTATTGGCAATGCCTGTAAACCGATATCCATATAAATCATATAAAAGGTTGTACAATTTACATTGTAAAAACAAAACTACTTGGGTTTCAAAAGTGTGTTTCACATTGTATAAGTATGGGTTTGGTCACGTTTGGGAAAACCAAGGTGTATCTAACAATAATGTATTCCTACGGGTATTCAAGCAAAGACTGATAGATTGTTTCCGTCAGGATTGGAGTAGTGATGTTTCAGGTGAACGCTATTCTTTCTATGCATCTTTTAAATCTGTCCCCACCCTCCCTCAGGCAGTTTTAAGAAAAGTCCTTATACGCTTTAGACTTGGTGTGTCTCCTATTAAAACTCATAAATATCGTTTTCATGCTAGTTCACCTGATATTATGTGCTGCCCTTTTTGTCCCAATGTTTTAGAATCTGAAATACATTTCTTATTTGTATGTCCACATTATTCTGATATTAGATTAAAATATTTACCTCGAAAATTCTTTGCACGACCATCATCTTTTGCCATGGCTATTCTAATGGCTGGTGAAAAACACTGTAAAGTTGTTGCTTGGTATTTATTCGAAGCCATAAAACAGAGGTACGTTGGAATAGAACAGAAAGGGAGTAATTAAAAAGAACTATGAAGATAGTCACGAATAAACTTGTCTTCTTAATTGCTAATTTGCTAAGCTTATGCGGCATAATAATATGGAACCTGATATGTATGTATTTCCTTGTGTGAATGCAATCAATGACTGTTTTCTATTGATTCTCAAAATTCTAATATTATCAGTACGTATCTGATGTTTCTATGCATGACATGTATGTGTATATTGAGGTATCCATACTTGGGAGTAGGTGTGTACATGTTTGTATGTGTGTGTATATGTGTATGTGTGTTTGTATGTGTACGTGTATTTGTGTACTTATGTGTGTACGTGTGCATGTACGTGTGCATGTACGTGTGTGTATGTATGTGTGTGTGCGTGCGTGCGCGCGCGCGCGTGTGTGTGTGTGTGTGTGTGTGTGTGTGTGTGTGTGTGTGTGTTGTGTGTGTTGTGTGTGTGTGTGTTGTGTGTGTGTGTGTGTGTTGTGTGTGTGTGTGTTGTGTGTGTGTGTGTGTGTGTGTGTGTGTGTGTGTGTGTGTGTGTGTGTGTGTGTGTGTGTGTGTGTGTGTGTGTGTGTGTGTGTGTGTGTGTGTGTGTTGCGTGTGTTGTGTGTGTGTGTGTGTGTGTGTGTGTGGGGGGGGGGATACAGGGGAAGGTGTGTATGTTAAGGGAAACAAATAAAATAAAATTGAATTGCTAGCGGGGAGGGGGAGGGGTCCCGAAATGTAATATGAATACAGTGTGTGTTCACTATGTAAAGAAACACGTTACTTCCTGTGCTAATACAGGGTATGCTTGGAGTGCATATTCTGTTGTAAGTTCCCTATGTTTGCATGTTTATTAATTGAATTGTCATAGGTGGCTTACGAGCTGGTTGTTTGGTTGATTATTTGAAATTTGAATGATTGAACGGCTGGTTGAATGAGTGGTGGTTTATTTAATTGGCTATATATTAATCATGTATCATATTACGACTGTTTTCTATTGATTCTCAATATTCTACTAGCAGTACATATCTTATGTTTCTACATGATTATGAACTGTATGTATATATTCATGTATTCACGGTTGGGGGGTGGGTGGGTACATGTGCGTGCGTGTGTGTGTGTGTGTGTGTGTGTGTGTGTGTGTGTGTGTGTGTGTGTGTGTGTGTGTGTGTGTGTGCGTGTGCGTGCGTGTGCGTGCAGAATATGAGATGAAGGCATATATGTTTGCTGGTTGCTTGATTGATTTATTGAAGTTTGAATTGTTGATTGGCTGGTTGAATGATGGATTGTTTGATTTGATTTGATTTAAAATGGTTTGTTTGTTGGCTATGATTTTGATTAATCGATTGATGGATTGAAATTGGTTGTTTCATCAACAAATTTATTTATTGTTTTCTGGCTAGTTGATTGGTTGGCTAGACAATTGTTTGATTTTGTTCACTAATTGAACAAGAAAACTGCTTTGATTGAGTGTTTTATGTATTGATCAGTTGGTTGATTGATTTAATTGATTTAATTTCAAATAATTAAATTATTAATTTTAGTTATTTATTTATTTTATTTATTTGTTTATTTATTTATTTATCCATTTGCCACTGATTCATTCTTTTTCTTTTTCTTTTAATTGCTTGGTTCAACATATTTCTCTAGTTCGGCGAGCTAATTGATTCCGTGATTTGGTTTCATTTCATGATGATGAACTGTTTTTCTTTTTTGCGATGTTCATTTTGTTTAATGTACCCTATGTCACAAGAGCTTGTGAAGCTAATGACATTAAAAGCCTATTGTCATTGTCATTGTCATTGTCATTCTCTCTCTCTCTCTCTCTCTCTCTCTCTCTCTCTCTCTCTCTCTCTCTCTCTCTCTCTCTCTCGTATTGTGTGTGTGTGCGCGTGCGCGCGTGTGTGTGTTTGAACGCTATTAGTGATGGTCAAAATGACTATGATCAGTCGATCGGCCTGTCGCCGGGAACCCGGCAGTGTCCTCCAATCTAATCCATAAGAAGCTGACTGGGGGCTTTCTTCTTCTTGTTCTTCTTCTTGGTAGCGTTTTTGTATTCTTGGTTCTGACAGAACGGGAGTCTGTTGGGATGGGAACGAGGGTTGTGCGCTTCTCTGTCCGTCCGTGTCCGTGTCCGTGTGCGTGCGTGTGTGTGTGTGTGTGTGTGTGTGTGTGTGTGTGCAGGGCCGGACCTAAGTGTTTAAGGGGTGGGGACTAATCGAAGGTGCGAAGCACCAAGAGCCCTAGGGGGATCCGGGGGCATGCTTTCCCGGAATTGTTTTTAAATCCGAGAAGCAAAATAGTGCAATCTAGGCATGAAATAAAGGACTAATGCCATTACTGTTAATACCCCTATTGAAACATGTTTTGAACCATTACGTACACATCATGCTGCTTCCACACTGCTAGGCATAGCCTGCGAGGAAATTTAGCTGCCGCTCGGCAACACCCCCCCCCCCCCCC
>CM065702.1:4965425-4977925 GCA_017654935.2 Phymorhynchus buccinoides
AACTTTGAATACTCGTAACTCTAAAACAAGAAAAGTTACAAGAATGGTTCTTATATCATTTGAAAGAGAATTGTCTGATGTTTTTTTCACTGGACCATTGTCTCAGAATGGTCATTTTGACACTTAATGTCCCTTTCGTGGTGCTGGGTCACATTATGGAAAACAGCACTCTCTGTGTCCTAAAATATGAACGGTATGACAGCAATGTATCATGGTAGGTAGGTAGGTAGGTAGGTAGGTAGGTAGGTAGGTAGGTAGGTAGGTAGGTAGGTAGGTATACAGGGACAGGCTTTCATAGCCGTAGGCCTCGCGGCCTATGTAATGTCCCCTCTTTGAATGGGTACTTTTTATGATTTTTAATTTTTTTTTAAGAATCGGATCGATTTTTTATCATGCCTCGCAAATGTGACAATCGGATCGCATTGGGGTCGAATTGTATGCAGTGTGGCTTCCTCTTTACAATCTGCCCATTTGAGACCAACTCATTTTAACGGCTTTCGCCTTTTGCATCCATGCATTTCAAAGTCTCTCCCCACTGAGTGTGGGTGGTAGGTGGGTAGTAGGTACCCTGCCAAGGATATCGATTTTCTTCTGCCCTCTTTTTATATTAGTGACCCAGCACCGCGAAAGGGACATTAAGTCGCTGGGCTAGTTTATCACAACAGGCTTGGAAAGTCAAAAATCTCATTTTTTGTCAATTTTGAGTTATGGGTATTTTCGTGTTCTCTAACATCTTATCTTTCATATCTTTAAAGGATAATCTTTAACATGGTCACTAAATGGTCTTATAAGTGCTTTAAAACGAGTAGGTCAATGCATTTTCTTCAGCTAGGCTAGACTTTAGACTGTGTTTTATCAAAATGGCCAACGCTCACCCTACTAATTTTAAATGCCCTCATAACTCTGGAACCAAAAATTTACATTAATGGTTCTTGTATACAGAAAGAGAATTGTCAGAAGTTTTCAAACGTTTAATTGTCTCAGATTTATCCGTGGGGACAACTTAATGTCCCTTTCGGAACACTGGGTCACATGAATAACAGACCTTGTATTTCAAGAGGTTCCCGACAGTAAAAGGATTGTGGGGGAAACTCTCCAGCGGAGAACTGGATTAAAAGTCAAACTCTTCAGAGAAACACGGAAATAGCCATCCTTCCTTTCTGCCTAGTCAGCTAGGCCTTGAAGGGCCGGCTACAATGTGTACCATTCAGATTGGTCACGGTCCCATAATGTCACATTCGTGGTGCTGATTCACATATAAATTGTATCTGTCGAGGTTCCCGAAGTAAAATGAAGTGGGGGAGACTCTCCAGGGAAAACTGGATTGCAAGTACAAACTCTTCAGAGAAGCACGGAAATAGCCACTCTTCCTTTCTGCCTAGTCTACTAGCGCCTTGAAGGGTTCGGCTAGAATGTGTACCATTCTATAAATGTCGGTTATTATATTTGACATTATTGTTATTATTATTATTAAATTCTACTGTCTATTATTATTATTATGATTATTAATATTATTAGTGATGTTGGCGTCACAAGATCATCATCATGCATGTGGATTATTATTATTATTATTATTATGATTAGTTCATTTTTATGTGCGCTCTATAAATGTATTATTATTATTATTATTATTATTATTATTATTATTATTATTATCATTATTATTATTATTATTATTATTATTATTCATATCATTATCATTTCATCATTATCATCATCATCATCATTATTATTATTATTATTATTATTATCATCATCATCATCATTATTATCATCATCATCATCATCATTATTATCATCATCATCATTATCATCATCATTATTATTATTATTATTATTATTATCATTATCATTATTATTATCATCATTATTATTATTATTATTATTATTATTATCACTGTATCATGTAGTCATCCCGTACACGAATCTGATTTTTTTTAAATGTCTAATTTTTGTATCGGACATTTTTATTTGACTCAAGTATCGGGAGTCAGCTCGAGCATAGCGAGCGAAAAACAGTAGGATTCAATTTAGACGGGAGGAAGTATTTCACGTGAATCGTGACTCACAGACATCGTCACAATCGTATCGTATCGGGGTCGATAATGATGATGATGATGATGCAGTGTAACCGGCCCTTTATAGTTCCCTTTCTATGCATGCGTTTCCAATTTTAGGCCGTGTACACACATAAGCGGATATTCCATGCGGAAACCCGTGCGCAATCCATGAATAAGTGCAACAAAGAAGGGAAAAGATTTGCGCACGTGTTCGAATTTCCCGTATAATTATGCGTAAACTTGTATCCTTCTTTCTTCCACTTATTTAGGGTTTTCCGTACGGAACTTACGCGTCTAATGTGAACCCGGCCTTAGGCTTTACGGGCATGGCTTTTGACTAGCTTGTATTGCATTGTATCCAATAAGAGGACCCGTGCAATCCAGCCTTCTTCCAGTCAATGGCCCATCTAGGGGGACTCTTCTCATTTGCAATTCGATCTACAACATCCCCGTGGGGATACCGGGGGGAGCTCTTTCGTAAAGAAAGTTCCCCACCTTCAGGAAGTTCTGTGCTTGTAACTTCCTCTTCCTCTTTGACTCTGCCTTTTCCCTTTGGTTTCTATCGTCTACTATCTTTCTGACTTATCGGTCCATTCTCCTGCCTTAAAATATCTTCCAAATATTTTTTTTTCTCCTTTGAGCTCCTCCGAACTCAGAATGTGTCGACTGTGCGCAGCTGGGGAGACCAGTAAAAACTGATAACCGGATAGATATGTACCTTACCCATTATGGCCATATGGCCTGGGAACGCAGAAGAAGAAGATCTACGACGTTCGTTTTCGTGTTTTTCTCTCCTCCTATCCCGTCTCCTGTACATTGGAACCTCCCTTATAAGACCTCCCATTATAAAAATCCCTCCCACATAAGACCTACTTCTCTGAGACATTGCCCTTCTTTGTCAGGATTAACATTACCTCCCTTATGAGACCCCTCCTTTATAAGACCCCTCCCTTATAAGACCTCATTTTGGATGATTTTTTGAAGGTCTTACTCCCCGTGGGGATACCGGGGGGGGGGGACTTTCGTGAAAATAGTTCCCCCACCTTCTTGAAGTTCTGTGCTTGTAACTTCATCTAATCTGCGACTCTCTTTGACTCTGCCTTTTCCTTTTGCTTACTGTCATCTACTATCTTTCTGACTTATTGGCCCATTCTCATTGCCTTTTTTCAAAACATATCTTTGAAAAAAAATTTTTCTCCTTTGAGCTCCTCCGAAATCGGAATGTGTCGGCTGTACGCAGCGGGGAGACCAGTGAAAACTGAAAACCGGACACATATGTACCTTACCCATTATGGCCATATGGCCTGGGAACGCAGAAGAAGAAGAAGAAGGTCTTATAAGGGAGGCTCCACCGTACCAGCATTCAGTAGGTGGGTGTTTCTCTACCACGCTGCCCATTCTAGAGTCTGGCACCTAGGTGAATGGCGGTGTTCCGGGGAAACTCGATTCCCTGTAGAACGTTGACTGCCTGGTTCAGTATTCTACGGTGACAATTGGACCACGGGCAATAATGTACGCAAAAAAGGGAAAATTAATCTCCGTTGATATTACGTAAATCAAAGCCCGAAAAGAATGATAGTGTGCAAGTGTTGAAGAACTTGTTGGGACCTGGGAATCAGTGTTGTATGAAAGCCTGTTTCCTAGGTAATGTAACAGCGGTGTAGAGGTTGTGATAGTGGCATTGGAACTCTCTCTCTCTCTCTCTCTCTCTCTCTCTCTCTCTCTCTCTCTCTCTCTCTCTCTCTCTCTCTCTCTCTCTCTCTCTCTCTCTCTCTCTCTCTCTCTCTCTCTCTCTCTCTCTCTCTCTCTCTCTCTCTCTCTCTCTCTCTCTCTCTCTCTCTCTCTCTCTCTCTCTCTCTCTCTCTCTCTCTCTCTCTCACTCTCTCTCTCTCTCTCTCTCTCTCTCTCTCTCTCTCTCTCACTCTCTCTCTCTCTCTCTCTCTCTCTCTCTCTCTCTCTCTCTCTCTCTCTCTCTCTCTCTCTCTCTCTCTCTCTCTCTCTCTCTCTCTCTCTCTCTCTCTCTCTCTCTCTCTCTCTCTCCCTCCTCTCTCTCTCTCTCTCTCTCTCTCTCTCTCTCTCTCTCTAAGGGGGCTTTGGACTTATGGAATATATATTTTTCATTTTTTTTAAAATTTCATTTCATTTCATTTATCTCTCTCTCTCTCTCTCTCTCTCTCTCTCTCTCTCTCTCTCTCTCTCTCTCTCTCTCTCTCTCTCTCTCTCTCTCTCTCTCTCTCTCTCTCTCCTCTTAAGGGGGCTTTGGACTTATGGAATATATATTTTTCATTTGTTATTTCATTTCATTTCATTTATCTCTCTCTGTGTCTCTCTGTGTCTCTCTCGTCTCTCTCTCTCTCTCTCTCTCTCTCTGTCTCTCTCTCTCTCTCTCTCTCTCTCTCTCTCTCTCTCTCTCTCTCTCTCTCTCTCTCTCTCTCTCTCTCTCTCTCACACACACACACACACACACACACACACACACACACACACACACACACACACACACACACACACACAAACACACGCAATGTGCCTCAAGGGTTTGCCGCAAACATAATACTTTAAAATAAGACAACAAAATGACACCAAAATTCCATGCGCACCAGCACTGATCTCTATGGCTTAGAATGAAGGCCCCTTTAAAACAATTGAATTAAATGTGGATTTTGCGAATTTGCAACATTACTGAATAATTATTCTTTTATGTAGAAAACTCAAAGCGTATTTCCCCTTTTAGACTAAGTATTGTTTTGTCTTTGACAGACGAGACAAATACTAAGCATGTATTAGAGAAAATGATTACATTATAAAATCTTTCCATCTGAATGACGATCAAGATATATTATAAAAGAAACAACAATAACAACACAACGACAAATTATGATGATATCCTAACCGTCTTTTAAAAGTACTAACTCTCGTCAATGGAAAGAGCACGAGAGCGAGAGTGTGAGAAAGCGAGACTGTCCAATCTAGCTAGGACCACTAGAATAATGCATGTCTAAACCATGTCCTTGTGTATACGAATTAAAAGAGAAACAAACAACTTCAAATATTCCCCAATTCTGCTCCTTCCCACGGGAAGAAGAATAGCTGTCAAAACTCTGATCTCGATTTAAACAAAAAAGAAAACAGAAACTCGTCACGATGTGAGCAATTCTGTTTATTAATTAATCCTTTCGCCACCTGACATTTTTCAGCCAAGAAAATACCACTAAGCGTAACTGGGTAGAGAACATTTTATTATCTGCAATATTTGGAATTCCTCTAAGACATGTATAACATTAGACCTCTCAGAATGAAGAAAACAGGTTCTTCGGATAACAGACCCTGATTTGATGCCCTTTAAGGTCTCGGTACACTTTAACCAATTCCACAAAATATCTCTATTTCCCCATGGCAACACAGTGTTAGGCCACTCATAATATGACTCACAACTCACTGTGTTGCCATGGGGAAATAGAGATAGTTTGTGAATGAATGTGTAGCGAGACCTTTTGTGACACGGGGGTTAAACCATTGTGGCGCATAAATGCGACATTGGTAGTCAAAAACAATAATAACAAGAACAACAAGAACAACAACAACAACAACAACAACAAAACAACAACAACAACAACAACAACAACAACAACAACAATAACACTAAACGAAAGAAATATAAGCTTTAATTATCCTGCATTAAAAAACAGACGTTTATAAGTTCATTTTCATTGCAAAATATAGCAAATATGAGCGATATATGATAGGTATTAGCTACTTTATAGTCACAGAGGCGTCTCTGGGAAATTCGGGTTGCTCCCACCTGGAGAGAACGTCGCAGCCAGAGGCGCGCCACCCGATTTGTTTTGTTTTTTTACATGCAATTTTTGTGTGACTGACGAGGAAGGAAAGGGGGGGTACATTTTGACCAAATGACAACTTTTTCGTTGTCACTGGGTTTAACGTGTGCTAAGTGCATGTGCACACGGGACCTCGGTTTATTGTCTCATCCGAAAGACTCCACGTTCAGATCGTGCAAAGTGAGAGGGAAAAAATATCCTGTACCCAGGTTCGAGCTCGGGTTTACTTGACACAAGGCGAACGCGTTACCTCTGTGCCACTGTGCACATGTTATTAGTCAATATAAACGTACTTAACAAAATCCAATTCCATTTATCTGTTAAACTTTCCTTGCCAAGAGACGTAGACATTCAGGACTAGACAAGTAAGCTCCGTCAGTGCCATGACTTTATTGTCAGAATAAATGTATCCAAACTCGTGTTCGTGAAAGACTTTAATCTGGATATTAGGGAGACGCTCTTAATAGGATAGTCTGGGATTGAGAGTCTCGGTGAAATATTAGTCTCTGAGAGTCTGGCAGGAAAGGGTGATCTTTAAATAGCATTAACTTAGCACGCAAAGGTTTTAAGCTTCTACAACTGTTACCGGTCTGGTTGTCTGTTTCGATTTTCGGAGTGTGTGTATCGTTAGCTTAGACCGCACGAATTTATGTTTGTGGCACAAGCCACAAACCTATAACTCACTTTGTCGGTCGGTCGGTCTGTCTGTCGGTCGGTCTGTCGGTCGGTCCAAAATTGTCGCACATATTGCCAAAATTGTCACACATATTGTAAAAGAGAAAAACATACTTGGACATAAACTAACATTTCAGTTGTCATATCTACAGTCCTTAGGTATGGAAAGAATTGTATACTGAACAGAGCACATGAATCTTCATTTTAAAGCGTACAAAATAATAAACATACGTAATACAGACACTGCAACAGACACGACGAGTATGCGGTGCTTCTTTCGATGAGTATAAGTAGGATAAATAGTTTTAAATGTTTTCCAAAAGATATAAAAAGTTACGAAATGGTGCAGAGATAACATTCTGGTTTACAGATTAAACTTATTGAAAAGCCAGGGGAGGCGACTCAGTGTATGTAATGATTGGAGTGGTAAAAATAGACCGCTGCCACAAACGATTGCGAATCCGCGCTTGTTTATTTTCTATTTTTTAAATGTATGCGCTTCATAATATGATCTTTCTATGTAATACTTTTTAGTAGGTGTAGAGTGGCACAGAGGTAACGCGTTCGCCTCGTGTCAAGTAAACCCGAGTTCGAACCTGGGTACAGGGGATTTTTCCTCTCACTCTGCACTAGGCCTTGCGGTCTGAACGTGGAGTCTTTCGGATGAGACGATAAACCGAGGTCCTGTGTGCCCATGCACGTAGCACACGCTAAACCCAGTGGCAACCCACCCCTGCAAACAACCCACCGACCCCTTCCCCAGCCTGTCCAAAGCACGAACCAGCAGAAACAATGGACACTGGGTACCTGGCACAGCGGTCAAGCAATAAAATACCAAACCTGCCCCCTCAAAGGTCTCCAAGGGTACTTACTACTAATACAACTGTCCACCAGCTCCTTTCGGTTGCGTCTCAATTGCGCCTATTGTAATGACCCCTATACTCAATTGCGCCTGTTGAAAAGCTTGAAATTGTTCATGAGAAAACGACATAACGGAACATTTTGCATAATTTCGATGGCTTAGAGTCAAAACGGACTATCTTTAGGTAGTCCATTGACTTATTATCGATCTTATTACAAAAACTAAGAACTTGGATAAAAAAAAAGACTGCAAATAATGTAAAATGGGGATTATGCTTTTTATATTTCTGCAGTATTTTTTTAAAACAAGTTATTAGTTTTCACAATATGTTCAATAATACGTCAATGGACTATCTAAAGATAGTTCGTTTTGACTCCAAGCCATCGGATATATTATAGACTTTTTGTTTTATTAGATAGAGCAGACATGTCTTATAAAGATGCAGAAGACAGAATTTTAAATAGATTTTCTAAATTAGCTTTGAAGCTTAACTTCAAAGATGCATCAATCACGAAAACCGGACGCAATTATGTGCATACACCGATCGGTGGAATTGAGTCATTTTAGCATATTTCAAACAAGTGCAATTGAAAGGTACCCCTCCTTCCAATGGTACAGTTAGCATCCAACCTTCTGCTGCATAAAAGTAAAAGGCCTCCACGTCTGCAATTTCCATGGATATCAAGAGGGCTGAGTCCCCAAGGGGTCAAACTCAGCAGCGTTTTACTGGTGGGGGTGTCATTTGCATACTCTCTCTCTCTCTCTCTCTCTCTCTCTCTCTCTCTCTCTCTCTCTCTCTCTCTCTCTCTCTCTCTCTCTCTCTCTCTCTCTCTCTCTGTCTCTGTCTCTCTCTGTCGCTGCCTCTCTCTCATACTCTCTGTCTCTCTCACACACACACATAAACGTTCTCTCTCTTTCTCTCTGTCTTTTTCTCTCTCTTTCTCTCTGTCTCTCACTCTCTCTCTCTCTCTCTCTCTCTCTCTCTCTCTCTCTCTCTCCTCTCTCTCTCTCTCTCTCTCTCTCTCTCTCTCTCTCTCTCTCTCTCTCTCTCTCTCTCTCTCTCTCTCTCTCTCTCTCTCTCTCTCTCTCTCTCTCTCTCTCTCTCTCTCTCTCTCTCTCTCTCTCTCTCTCTCTCTCTGCTTATCTCATGTTCCCTGGTTAAATAAAATTTAGTCTTTCTCTTTTTTTTTTTTTTTCTCTCTCTCTCTCTCTCTCTCTCTCTCTCTCTCTCTCTCTCTCTCTCTCTCTCTCTCTCTCTCTCTCTCTCTCTCTCTCTCTCTCTCTCTCTCTCTCTCTCTCTCTCTCTAACGAATCTGAATACCATTTTCTCCTTATTTGTCCCAAATATAATGCTCTATGAAAGCTGTTCTTGCCCAAAAAAAAGTTAGACTAATCCACCAAATTTAAAATGTCAATGCTTTTAGCAAGCCCTAAACACACGCTTAGTCTTGCAAATTTTATTTCCAAAGCATTTGAACTTAGAAATTCACCTAATACCTCAATGTCCATCCTTACCCCTCCCTTTCAACTCCCTTCCACTCTATTTAACGTAATACACGGTTATTCTTATTCACCAAGTTGTCATTCCGCACATTTGTTACTGCAATAGTATAATGTTGTTCCATGTTTGGTAATAATTATTTTTGATTTGATAACCGTTTTGATAACTTATATGTATGCTATTTATTGCTTCTTTTTTATTTTATTTTTTATATGTATTCCCCTCCCCCATTTCCCTATATGACATGGGCAGATGGCCTTGATCATTACAGTTTCGTTGATCGTTGATCTCTCTCTCCCTCTCTCTCTCTCTCTCTCTCTCTCTCTCTCTCTCTCTCTCTCTCTCCTCTCTCTCTCTCTCTCTCTCTCTCTCTCTCTCTCTCTCTCTCTCTCTCCCTCTCTCTCTCTCTCTCTCTCTCTCTCTCTCTCTCTCTCTCTCTCTCTCTCTCTCTCTCTCTCTCTCTCTCTCTCTCTCTCTCTCTCTCTCTCTCTCTCTCTCTCTCTCTCCCTCTCTCTCTCACCTCTCTCTCTCTCTCTCTCCCTCTCTCAGAGCTCTCTCTCTCTGACGGCTCTCTGGCTCTCTCTCTCATCTCTCTCTCTCTTTCTCTCTCTCAGCCTCTCTTTCTGTCTACTCTCTCTCTCTCCCTCAATCTCTCTCTCTCTCTCTCTCTCTCTCTCTCTCTCTCTCTCTCTCTCTCATTTGCATACACCCTGCTAAAAGGTCCCCTGGCAGAGCTGGTGCTGACGGCATTGGCAGTTACCAGCTCTCTCTTTGAAGAGCCAGCCACGCTGTGTACGATTCGACCCCAATACGATACGATTGTGACGATGTCTGTGAGTCATGACAAAAATAGTTCCGTCTAAACTAACAAAACTCTACTATTTTAGTTCATTATGCGCATTGATGATGTCATCACTTTTGATGTCATAGCATTGGAATGATGGCTTTGGTTTAGACAAGTCAGAAAGGTGTAGATTGGCACAGAGGTAACGCGTTCGCCTCATGCGCAATAAACCCGAGTTCGATCGAAAACATACACACACAGAGACACACAGACACACACACACACACACACACACACACACACACACACACACACACACACACACACACACACACACACACACACACACACACACACACACACACAGGTACACAGACACACACAGGTACACAAACACACACAGACACACACACACACACACACACACACACACACACATACAGGTACACAGACACACACAGGTACACAGACACACACATTGTACACAGACACACAAACACACACAGGTACACACACCTCACAGACAGATACACACACACTCATAACACACTATATATATATATATATATATATATATTTCTGTACTATATATATAATATATATAACATTAAAAAAGTAAATCAGCACATTTTATTATTTTTATTATTAATATTTTTTATTTATTTTATTTTTATTTTTTATTTAATGGGGGAACACAGAATATTTTATAACGTTAACTGGTTTCTGAAGTTCACAAATTCATACATTATATACAGAAAAGTTTCATCAATTCGGCATTTCAAATGCAACTTTTTAGTCCTACAGAGTTGTGTGGAGTGGGAAGTTTGGCTTGTGCGGCTGTTATCTTTTTCTGTATTATTTGAGTCATCTGTCCTGCACAGCTCACCATCTGATGGTGATCGTTGGTCTATAGGATTTATTTCTTAACTATATATATATATATATAATAAAATCAGGAAAGAATGCATCTATAAGAATGCATATATATATTTTTTATATCCTTCTCGCAAAATCTTAAGGGTCATGTTATGAATTACCTATATTCTTCTTCTACTTGCGGCCATCTTTATTTAGGCTTTTGGTTAATGGCGGACGTTCTGTGCACCATTCCTGTCAAACAACCAGTGATAATAATTGTTCACAAAACTTAGTTATGGACATGTTTGTCCTTTCAATCTGTCCATCCGTCCATCCATCCATCCATCCGTCTATCTATTTATTTAGACGTGTCATAGCCATTGACTCATTCTGGACGAATTCCGAGTATACTCGGAACAGCAGAACGTCAGTCAGGACCTAATTCCGAGTCTAAAACTTGAGGATCTGTTAAGGGGGAATCCCTACCCTGATTTCGGTACCCAAATTGTAATGGCATGTGTTTATTTTCTAGTGGTCCAATCACCATGATATTTGGCAGGAATGTGCCAAAGACACCACACTCTTAATGCAATGTTTTTTGTAAGTCTGTGATAAACAGAAATAGGAGGGAGAATTTTTTGTTTTTTTAAAATGTAGCGTTTTAAGTTTGAAAAAAACGATTTTTTGTGAAAATCTGGGTAGGGTTTCCTATTGCTTTGAAATTTGGCATGCAGATTGCAGGGGCCAATACCAATATGTTGTTAATTTGGGGAGGTAATGATAGGCCCTATTTTATGCATGTCAGAGCGGAATCCCCAATATTGCTGACGGAATCTTTGCTCTACCCAGGTAAGTTTAATGGAAAACTTTGGCTCAAAAATGCGCTGGCGTTGAAAGGGTTAACTCCATGGGTTTTTTTTTCCAATCCAAACCACGTTTTTCGAGCTACTTCTCTTCATCATTCTTCCAACTTTCGTTTCACTCATGCTTGGCATTTTTATTTCAATTGTTAATGTTGGAAATGTCAGAAAATCGGCTCTACATGAGCGTCAGAAAATACCGCAATATGTTTTCAGTAACAGTGATAGTAACATGGAGACTGATGATTCCGGTTATAATGCACGTAACCACGATTTTGAAGCGAAAAATAAGCTTGGATCAACCAGTAATGTTGTCAAAACTAAATCATTGAGAGTGCTAAGGTTTTTGTTGCATTTCATATTTGTTATATTTTTGTCTAGGTAACCCCAGGCCAGTAATGATGTTTGCCTAAGGCGGTGATGTGTTGGAAGGGTTAAGAAAACTAGGATGTATCATTGGAATTATTAACTCAATACAATGTTTTCCCAATGGTGTTCCATCTACCGTTGATAACAGGGTTTTACGAATCGATTTTTAGCGGGTTAACAACTGGGACTTGAATTCTAGACAGGCTTGGCTTGCGCAAGAATGTATTCCTGTAGATCACGTTATCATAACCTCCATTTTCAAAACTCAATTGCCGACCCCTACCCCCATTACCAGTCTTATCTCAATGTTGTTTGGTATGCATTGAATATTGTTTTTAAATTTCACCTTTTCCAAATATACTCCTCACCCACCCTAGTGTCCTCCTACACTCTTTTGTTGTTCAGCAGAGAACAAAATTAATAAGGATGTCTCCGAGTACGACAATAAGTCCTTGTGTTCGCCTGCTGTTCTCCTTCTCCAATCGATTTCTCTCATCTCCCTCCTTACCTCTCCCACCCACGCGCAGAAGTGGTGCACTAGTACAGGAGCTACGTGGTAAGAAATGGACACGCTGGACAAAAGTGTGAAACGATGTAAATTAAGCTTCTTTCCCTCCTGACTGATCAAATTTAGACATGGACCCAAGAAATAATGTGCGTCCATATGTGGTCACGTGATATGCACACGCGTG
>CM065702.1:4992925-5005425 GCA_017654935.2 Phymorhynchus buccinoides
TTAATAAATCTAAATTGAAATCACCCAACAAACATATTTCATCTGAATCAAGAGATATCTCATCCATCATAAGTATAAAGTTATTGATCCAGTTTACATGCTCAGCTGGATTTCTGTAAATAAAGCCTAACGTAAGAGGAGACGATCCTTTGACATTGATTTTCACGAACGCGCATTCTATACTATAACAACCTGACAGTGAAATGGGCTTAAAACTGATACTTTCATGGATATACAGAAGTAACCCTGTCTCTTTTGGAAGTGTGGGGTCTAAACGAATAAAATTGTAACCGGGCATAGCTAAGTCAGAATCAGAAAATGTGAGCCTTTAAACGCGATTCAGCAAAACCAAAAATATGAAAATGTCTACCCGAGTTAAACAAAATTTGCGAAACATCGTCCAGTTTGTTATATACATGATTTATATTCAAAAATCCAATTCTTAGCCCTTCTTTAGAGGGCCAAGAGTCTTGAGTTATATGCATAGATATATAAAGTGTTATTATGAAAACAGTTAAAATGTTCGAGCACAAGTTAGCCTAAAATACAAAGTATGCCAACAGGGAGTAATACCAAAAACAACACAACACCTCAATTATACAACAGGAGAGACATAAATGAACAATATCAAAAATAAACACTCTGATACCATATCTACTATCAAATTGGTTTTTGTTTTTCCTAAGAGCATAATAAATTGGTTATCTCTCTCCTCTCTACGTGCTCTCTCTCTACTTCTCTTCTCTCTCTATCTCTCTAGCTCTCTCGTCCTCTCCCTCTCTCTCTCGCTCTCTCTCATCTCTCGCCTCTCTCTAAGACAATTGATTGAATCAACTACTAACTAGATTATGTTCAAAATCAATATATCGAGAAGACGAGCCAATACCAGCTCAGTGATAGTTACGATGAAAGTAAACAGGCTGGAATTAGCCTAGCTTCACCCGTAACAAGAATCGTTAACTATAGTATCATGTAATTCAAGTGTTACCACAATGAAAAATCATTAATCCATACACAACCAGCAACAGTAAATTATTTGGTTGTATCCAGAAAAGTAGAAAAGTAAGCCAGAAAATCCATCTATTGTAGAATTATTTTATGGCTTACTTAGAGAGAGAGGAGAGATGAGAGGGAAGCAGAGAGGAGTATGAGGAGACGACTGGAGAGAGATTGAGACGACGACGAGAGAGAGACTGAGAGACGAGAGATGAGAGAGACGACGAGAGAGAGAATATGAGAAACAGAGAGACAGACACACAGACATAGACAGACAGACAGACAGACAGACAGGACAGAGACAAAGAGAGACAGAAACAAAGAGATCATGGATAGATAGAGAGAGTCATAATATACGTAAACCACACACAAGCACGCAAACACTACAAAGCACACTCAACAGGCGCTAAACACCCACATAATCGCAAGCACACACAAACATGCACACAAGCACACAAGGTCTCTCTCTTCTATCTCTCTCTCATTTTCTCTGTTTTTCTCTCATATCCTCTCTCTCTCTCTCTCTCACTCTCTCTCTGTCTATTATGTCTCTGTCTCTGTCTCGCTCGGTCTCTGTCTGTCTCTCTCTCTCTATCTATATAGGGCCTATATATCTCTTTCTCTTTCTCTCTCTCTCCTTCTCTCTATCTCTCTATCTCTCTCTCCGTCTCTCTCTCTTCCTCTCTCTCTCTCTCTCTCTCTCTTTCTCTGTCTCTCTCTCTCTCTTCTCTCTATCCACCTCTCTCTCTCTCTCTCTCTCTCTCTCGCTCTCTCTACTCTTTCTCTCTCTCTGTTTGTCTATCTGTCTCTCTCTCTCTCTCTCTCTCTCTCTCTCTCTAGCTCTCTCTCTCTTCTCTCTCTCTCTCTCTCTCTCTAATCTCTCTCTCTCTCTCTCTCTCTCTGTCTGTCAGTCTCTCTCTCTCTTCTCTCTCTTCTCTCGCTCTCTCTCCTCTCTCTCTCTCTCTCTCTCTCTCCTCTGTCTTTCTGCCTATAGTGTCTGTCATATCTCTCTCCTCTGTCTCTCACTCTCACACTCTCTTTTATATATAGAAGCCTCCTATATATCTATCTACTTTCTCTCTCTCTCTCTCTCTCTCTATCTCTCTCTCTCTCTCTCTCTGTCTATCTCATCTCCTTTATCTGTACATGTCTCTATTCTATCTCTCTCTTCTCTCTCTCTCTCTCTCTCTCTCTCTCTCTCTGTCTCTCAATGTTCTCTCTGCTCTCTCTCTCTCTCTCTCTCTCTCTCTCTCTCTCTATCTCTCTCTATCTCGTCTCTCTCTATCTCTCTCTCTTTCTCGATTATTAGGCACATGGGACACTACGTGCATATAAATCCCAGGGAAACATGAAATAAAGCCAGGATTTACAACCCACACACCCAATCGTCCACAGTCCAACACACATAAACCACCCCCAGCATGTCCTGTCCGACCACGCATCCTATATGCCCCTTCATCTAGTCCTCCTCCTCGTTTTGTTCTTCTTCTTTTTCCTTGTCCTCCTCTCTCCTCCTCCCTCTCCTCCTACCTCCTCACTCATCCTCTTCTCATTCTCTATCTATGTACTCTCCTTACTTTTCTTAGTGTTTCTCTTCCTTCTCTTCTATACCTATCTCTCTCTCTCGTTTCTTCTTCTTTCTTCCTCCGAATGTGTTCTATGTTCTCTCCTTCGATTTTCCTACTATTAATGCTCCAATGTTTTCTTGTTGTTGTGTTGTTGTTCGTTGTTGTTGTTGTAAAATGTATGTTGTTGTGTTTGTTGTGTTTGTTATACCTTCTTTCTTCTAATTTCTACGGTTCATTATTCTGTAGTCTCTTCTTCTTCTTCATATCTTTTATCTTCTTCTTCTTCTTATTCTTATTCTTCTTCTCTATAATTATATAAACTCTCTATATAATCTATTTCTCTCTCTCTCTCTCTCCTATTTCCTCTCTCATCTAATCTCTCTCTCTCATATCTTCTCTCTCTATCTCTCGATTCTTCTCCCTCTATCTCTATAGATTCTATATTACATTCCCCTATCTCTCTTCATCCATATCTATAATTGTCTGTCATCACTGTCTAATTAATCTTATATCATCCTCTTATCTCTTTGTAAATATCTGTCTGTCTATCTCTATATATATTGATGTCTAGTCTGTCTGTCTAATATATGTCTCTCTCTCTATACATACTTACTATCTCTGTCGTATGTCTGTCTCAATGTCATCTAATCTGTATATGTATCTCTATTTCTATGTCAGTCTGGCTGTCTGTCTAATCTCTCTGTGTCAGTTGTCTCTATCTATTCTCATTCTCTATCCATCTATCTCATCAATCTCTCTCTTCTCTCTCTCTCTCTCTATCTATCTCTCTCTCTCATATCTCTATCTCTCTTTCTCTCTCTCTCTCACTTTAGTTCGCGATTGGGCTGGAGGCCAGTCGACACATTTTCAGCTATTCATTTGTGCTTTTCGTGAACAAATCCGTAAACATTCGCTCAGCTCTACTTTAAGTTAGAGCCTCGTTGTATAGATTAGCGAATTTTTACGGATATTGTTCAGTTCATTTTGAAGATACTCATTTTAATACGGTAATGTTTAAGTTCGATATTTAAGCGTAAGCAGTCTAATACGGGTGACTATTTATGGTTATTATTGTGTGTGTGTGTGTGTGTGTAGTGTCAGTGTATCGTTTGCTATAGTGTAGTGCGAAGTGTGCAGTGCGTGCGTGTATATTGTGCGTGTATATGTCTGTAATGTGTTATTCATCTATCTGTATATGTGTATGCGTGTGTATGTGTGTATGATTGGTAGTATGATGAGACACTGGTTTGTGATAGTCTTTAAAGAGAACGATAGCTAGATAAAGAGAGAGATCGAGAGAATATATATCTATATATATATATATATATATATATATATATATATATATATATATATATATATATATATATATATATATATATATATATATATATATATATATATATATATATATATATATATATATATATATATATATATATATATATATATATATATATATATATATATATATATATATATATATATATATATATATATATATATATATATATATATATATATATATATATATATATATATATATATATATATATATATATATATATATATTATATATATATATATATATATATATATATATATATATATATATATATATATATATATATATATATATATATATATATATATATATATATATATATATATATATATATATATATATATATATATATATATATATATATATATATATATATATATATATATATATATATATATATATATATATATATATATATATATATATATATATATATATATATATATATATATATATATATATATATATATATATATATATATATATATATATATATATATATATATATATATATATATATATATATATATATATATATATATATATATATATATATATATATATATATATATATATATATATATATATATATATATATATATATATATATATATATATATATATATATATATATATATATATATATATATATATATATATATATATATATATATATATATATATATATATATATATATATATATATATATATATATATATATATATATATATATATATATATATATATATATATATATATATATATATATATATATATATATATATATATATATATAGATAGATATATATATAGATATATATATATATATAGATGGATATATATATGTATATATATATATATATATATATATCTATATCTTTCTTTTACTACTATGCGTAGTACTATAAGATTAATTTGCTTACTTATAGCACATATATTTAAATTTTGCTATTTTAACTTAAAATCTCGTCGGGGAGACATAAGGGTATAATTTATTTTAAATTTAAAGAATTTTATTTAAATATATGTAAATTTAGTTTAAAAGTTTAAAAAAAAAAAAAAAAAAAAAACTGACTGACGAAAATTTAACTTATTTTTATACATAGAAGTTAAATTTTAGAGCTTTTTGGTCACCAAATTTAAGTAATTTTGTTTTACCCGAGAAAGGTATTCAATTTTTAGTGCTCTTTACAATAGAAAGGCCGTTTGAAAGCTAAATTTTAATGGTTTTGGTTACTTTATTAAGAATTTAGGTTAAAACTAGTGCTAGGAATTAAATTATTTAAGGTTATATAAATTTTATTTGTTTAACTAGGTTAAATTAAATAAATTAGATAAAAATATCACGGGAAATATTATACTTTGAGGCAAAGTTGCCACCTCAGCATCTTCAGTGCTGCGCTCTTAATTAAGCTATCAATGTAGTGGTAATTAGATGAGGACTATAAAAGCTGATAGTAGTAAAGCAGAAGAAATAATTAAGGTAATAAGGAAGTTAAAGGTTTTAATTTGGATTAGTTGATTGTTGACAGATAAAGAAGAAGAGAGACTAAATATTCCTTGTCCTCCTATAATTTCTAATCATCCTATATCTAATGACTTTATTAAGTTTGTACCTAAGTTTATAGATATCTTAGTTAAAGGCTGCGTTGAAATTAGGGCTAAGAATCATATTCTAGAGAAAAATATCTTTGATTTATTTATATTATATCTATAAAATTCATTATTTCACACAATATAAGTTAGTGATAAGCCCGTAATAAGAACTATAATTGTTAATAATTTTAGGTAGGTGGGTAAAATAAAAGGTATAGGATTAAAATCTAAAAAAATAGACTGAAGAAAAAATCCTGCCATTATTGCTATAATAGTTAGAATTGTTGTTGCTCAATTTACATAGGGATCTGATTCTTGTTTTACATGTAAAGAATAATTTTTTATAGATCTTCAAAGAGAATATAGGGATAGACGGAGTGAGTAGGCTGCAGTTATTCCTGTAGCCATAAAAATTAAAATTAATATTAGAGTCCTAGTTGGACTGAAAAGAGATAATTCTAAAATTAAGTCCTTGGAATAGAAACCGCTTAAAAATGGGGCTCCACACAGAGAAAGGTTGGCTACGTTTATACATATAATAGTTAGGGGAAGTTGTTGTGATATAAGGCCTATAAATCGAATATCTTGAGTATTAAATCTATTGTGGATAATTATACCAGCACATAAAAACAATAGAGCTTTAAATAAAGCATGGGTATAAAGATGAAAGAGAGCTAGGTGAGGTGCTCCTATAGCTAACCTTATTATTATTACTCCAAGTTGGCTTAAAGTTGATAGGGCAATAATTTTTTTTAGGTCATTTTCATAATTTGCTCCAATTCCAGCTATTAATAATGTTAAAACTGAAATAAATAATAAAAATTCTTTAAATCCCTGTAATAAGCTGAAAAATGGAAAAAAGCGAATTAAAAGAAATACCCCTGCAGTTACAAGAGTGGAAGAATGGACTAAAGCTGATACTGGCGTTGGTGCAGCTATAGCTGCAGGTAATCACCTTGAAAATGGAATCTGGGCCCTTTTAGTTATAGCAGCAATTAATAAGCCAATAACTGCCCAATGGGCCAGCCTAAAATCCCATATAGAAATAATATTTCAATGTCCTTGTAGTACTAATAGTCCAATTGAAATTAAAATTATTACATCTCCAATTCGATTTGCTAGTATAGTTACTACCCCTGCTCCTAATGATTTTATGTTTTGATAGTAAATTACTAAGACAAAAGAAACGATACCTAATCCATCTCATCCTAATAATAAAGCAGGTAAGCTAGGAATAAAAACTAAAAGATTTATAGATAAGACAAAGAGTATTACTAATCACGTAAATCGTTTAAGAAATGGGTCATGAGATATATATCTAGAAGAGAATATTATAACACAACCTGAGATAAGGCATACAACAGCACTAAAACTAAGTCTAATATAATCAAAAATAAGAATTATAGTTAGAGAACATGAGCTAATATCAAGAATTCTTCATTCAATTAATAAAGATTTATTTTCTATAAGTAGTATAAGTGTAATAAAGAAGGCTAATAATGAGTATATAAGAAGGATAATAGCACTAATAGAAGAAGATTTTAATTTTATATACATGGTTAAGTGAAAAGCTTTCATCTTCAAATCCACAGCTTGATATTTTAATAAACTAACTTAACAGGTTCACATAGAAATTAAATCTCCTTTAAGGATTAATATATTCCCCGGAATTCAGTGAAGTAATAATAATAAGAGTCTTGGAGATTTAGTTCCATTAAATGGCTTAGTAAATTTTGGACTTCCTCCATGATGGATTGAAGTAAATAAAAATATTCTATATAAAGCTGCTAGAAATCTTATTAAAGCTAAAGGTAATAAGAAATATTGAGAGGAAAATATGGTTGATGGGAAAATTATAATTTCTCCTAATAAATTGATTCTTGGGGGAGCTGCCATGTTTATGATACAAAAAAGAAATCATCAGATAGTAAGGGAAGGAATAAATATAAGTATTCCCTTTGTTATATATATACTACGAGTTGAGGTCTTTTCATAAGTATAGTTTGCAAGGGAAAATAGGGCAGAAGAACAAAATCCATGAGATAATATTAAGATGAGAGCTCCGTTTCAGCCCCAAGAACAATTTGAAAAGGCTCCGGCTAATATTAATGCTATATGGCCGACTGAAGAATATGCAATTAAGGATTTTAAGTCGATTTGTCGAAAGCAAATAATTCTAGTTAATATCCCTCCTCATATAGCTAATGAAAATATTAATAAGGAAGTAGATGTAAAAAAGAAGTTAAAGAATTGACAAAATCGTAAAATTCCATATCCTCCTAATTTTAATAAAATAGCAGCTAGAATTATAGAACCAGCAACGGGGGCTTCTACATGAGCTTTAGGAAGCCATAAATGGACTGAAAATATAGGTAATTTAACTAAGAATGCTGAAAATATAAGTAATGTTAGAAAATTTCAGGATCATGAGTTTACTTCATTAATAATATTTAATCGTATTGATCTAATTATTAATATTTCTCTAGAATAAAAGTTTCCTCTAACATAAAAAATTGTAATTAGTAAAGGAAGAGAGGCGGCGACTGTATAAATTATTATGTATATACCTGCCTGTAGACGTTCAGGCTGATAACCTCAACCTAAAATAAGAATTAAAGTGGGGATGAGAGAGGCTTCAAATAAAAAATAGAATGAAATACTACTTGATGCAATGAAGCTGGCTCTAAGAATTATTGATATAAGAATAATAAAATTTTTAAATATTAGCCAATTATTATTATTTAATATAACTCTTTGTTGACTTGCTAAGATTATTATAGTAGAAATTCATAAATTTAAAGATACCAGCAATAATCTTATTGAATCATAGCTTACAAAGGAATTAATTATTTCATAGCTAAAGAATGGACTAAAGAGGTGAGTAATAGAAATCAGTCTTAGAAGTCTTAAAGATCAGATCGATATGTATCATGATTTCAATTTTAAATTAGATTTTAATAAAATAAAAAAATTTATGAATAAAATTCCTAACATTTATGAGAAGAAAATCTTGATACGTAGTCATTTCCTTCAACACGAATAATTATAACTAACACAGCTAGCCCGAGGCTTGCTTCGCAGGCCCCTAAAGTAATTAATATTAGGGATATTTGACCATTAAATATTACATGGGAAGAGTGGGAGAGGCTGGTGGGTAGGGGGAGGGGGGGGGGGGGGGGATCTTCAGAGGCGCCCCTACGGTCATCCTGATGAATAAGGGATTCGTGATGTTTGACTCCCCTCCCCTCCCCTACCCCCGGGCCGCCCTGTGTCTGTGTTTATGTCTCTGGAGTTTATCTTTATGCTGGGAAAGAAGACGATTCCATCCATGTATGAATGCATGCTGATAGTTTCATACTTGATGTTGTTTTAACTTGGTTTCTGCGTTGTTGCTTTGTTGTTTCTTGTCCTTTGCTTAGTTTTTGAGTGATGTTTTTACTGTTGCTTGGTTTAACTTCTTCTTCTTCTTCTTCTTCTTCTTCTTCTTCTTCTTCTTCTTCTTCTTCTTCTTCTTCTTCTTCTTCTTCTTCTTCTTCTTCTTCTTCTTCTTCTTCTTCTTCTTCTCTTGAGTTTGCATTGTTGTGCGATGTTTTCGTTGGATGTATTCTAATCCGTGTTTATTTTATTTTGCTTTATTACCAACCGTGATCGTAGAGAGCGGATTGGTAATGTTTTCACTCGTGTCTGAGGTGGTGTTTGTATGTTTGTATGTTTGTTTGTATGTTTGTATGTTTGTTTGTATGTTTGTATGTATCCTCTCTAGCGTTTGAACGGATGGACTTAGGGTGCTCAAATTTTGCATGCTGGTAGGTAATAGGAAGATCTAGGCCAAGTTCGATAATGAAGGTTATGGGTCACAGGTCAAGGTCACTGGAGCCGAATAACGCTGCCGCGCGGTTGGTGATTTAGCGTCTTAACGCTCTAGTTGTATTTATCTTTAGCGAGTTCTTTATGATTTGTTGAAAATCCCTTTGTTGTTGTCGTTGGGTTTTGTTTTCTTTAGCTCGCTTGTTTCGCGTGCATGTTATTTATTTTGTTCGTGACAATCAAAATCTCGAAGTGTAAAGAAAGCAAGAGTGAGAATTGATGTAGCGAATAAAAAAACAAAGAAGTTTTGTATTTCTCCCCCCACCCTCTCTCTCTCTCTTGCTCCTCTCTCTCAAACACACACGCACACACGCACATGCACGCGCACGCGCACACACATACACACAAACACACATACACACACACACACACACTCACTCTCTCTCTTCCGACTTCCGACCTCTCTCTCTCTCTCTCTCTCTCTCTCTCTCTCTCTCTCTCTCTCTCTCTCTCTCTCTCTCTCTCTCTCTCACACACACACACACACACACACACACACACACACACACACACACACACACACACACACACACACACACACACACACACACACACTCACTCTCTCTCTTCCGACTTCATACCTGTCTCTCTCTCTCTCTCTCTATCACACACACACACACACACACACACACACACACACACACACACACACACACATACACACACACACACGCACACGCACACGCACACACACACACACACACACACACACACACACACACACTCACTCTCTCTCTTCCGACCTCTCTCTCTCATACACACACACACACACACACACACACACACACACACACACACACACACACACACACTCACTCACTCTCTCTCTTCCGACCTCTCGGGGGGGGGGGGGGGGGGGTAATGTTGGGTTTTGTTTTCCAGTTGGGGTGATTTTTGTTTTTACTGTTACTGGTTTTATTCCTATCTTATGTGGTTTATGTATTACTTCTACAGTTCAGTCCTATCCATTCATATTGATTGTGCATACACCTGCATGCACCCACTTTTGATATTTCACACACATATCCACAAATTCGCATGCACGCAACCACTTTAACATGCATAATTTTTTTTTTTTTTAAATATTTTTGTTTTATATTTCTTTTTGTCTAATATCACGAGAAGTGGATAGACGTTAAATGAAAGACACACACACACACACACACACTATTCATAGCGTCTTCGCGAAACAGTAAACAAACGACAGCATCTGGAAAATAAAACAAACAAACAGAACTTCTTCAATTCTTGCATCTTTAAACACACTATCCCACTAACCGTAACATTCATCTTAACTTGTGTCTATGTTACTTTGTTAGTTCAGTAACACAACTCTTTAAACAGCATTGCTGTTCCTGTTCTGTTCTGTTCTGCATTCCCAGGAAATATGGCCATAAAAGGGTAAGCTACGTATGTGTCCGGTTTTCAGTTTTTATTGGTCTCCCCGCTGCGTACAGCCGACACCTTCCGATTTCGGAGGAGTTCAAAGGAGAAAAAGTATTTGAAATTTTTTGTTTTGGAAAAAAGGCAGGAGAATGGGCCAATAAGTCGGAAAGATACTAGACGATAGAAAGCAAAGGGAAAAGGCAGAGTCATAGAGAGTGGCAGATTAGAGGAAGTTACAAGCACATAACTTCCAGAAGGTGGGGGAACTATTTTTACAGAAGATCCCCCCGGTATCCCCACGGGGAGTCTGTTCCTAAATTTGACGGCAAGTTTGCAAAACAGCAGTCAAATCAACACTGGGAAAACGATCCCTTCCTAGGCGGAGAGAAAGGTAAAGAAAATGAGAATGAAAGAAGAAAAGGAAGAAAAGAGGGGAGGAAGGAAGGAAGGAAGGAAGGAATAATCAATGAATGAACACATGCTTCAGAACCTTCCATTTCGGACGAAGGCAATAGAAGCGAAAGTAAGGGTTCCCGAATGCAGACATCATGCTTTCTAGAAGGAAAGTTTGAACAGTTCTCCCATCTTCCCTTTACATCGACTAGGGGACTGGTACCTCTTAAGGGGCAGACAACTACATACGATTCCATCCCAATGCGATCCGATTGTGACGATGTCTGTGAGTCATGATTCATGCGAAATGCCTCCGTCTACAAAATATTTCTACTATTTTCGTTCACTGTACTCATGTAGACAGACACCACAATACACGAATCATATCAAATGTCTGATACCAAAAATACAGATATTTCATCAGAGTTTTATTTTCTTTGCTTACCACTTCTGTGTCGACGAAAATGGAGTTTTACGTCCTCTTGGTCTGAATCAGACACATATGGGACATAATACAAATATGGTGGGAACGATACTGGAGGCAATGCCCGGAGGCAGTACGAAACCAGTAAAGTCCCGATTTAAAAAAATTAATACAGATAGGCAACCACACCTTGGTTAAACCTCATCAGCTATGGTACCGCCACAGTATATACCACTTCTGTGTCAATAATTCCTTTGATGGTTTTACGACAAATAAAAGAGTTTCAGTTTGAGTTTGGGAAGAGGATGTGTCAGCATTGCTATCCCAGTCACATTGTGGGAATGCATCAGGGTTAACTCTGGAAGAAAATAGAAGGACGTAAGTATCAGTCACTGGATGCATTGTGTTGCGTGTATTCATGTGGGGACACCGGGGTGTGTGTGCGTGTGTGTCTTTCGTACAAATAGTTCCCCCACCTTCTGGAAGTTCTGTACTTGTAACGTCATCTAATCTGTCACTCTCTTTGATTCTGCCTTTTCCCTTCGCTTTCTGTCATTTACTACTATCTTCCTCCCTTACTGGTGGTCCATTCTCCTGACATAAAAAAACAATCTTCCAAATAATGTTCTCTTTTGAGTTCCTCCGAAATCAGAATGTGAAGACTGAATGCAGTGGGGAGACCAGTGAAAACTGAAAATCGGACACATACGTATCTCACCCATTATGGCCATATGGCCTGAGCATGCTGAATAATAATAATAATAAGAACTGCATGGAAGAAGCCCCCTCACTGCCACAGAACGAATCGCGTACCGATTGATGACGTAACTGATGAAGGGAAATAACTCTGGAATGCAGGGTTGTTTTTGCTTTGAAACAGCCGGGGGAGGAGGGTGGGGTGGGAGTTCGGTATTTCAGTATAAC
>CM065702.1:5025425-5035425 GCA_017654935.2 Phymorhynchus buccinoides
TTAATTGATGGAGTAAAGGGGGGGAGAAAGTTGATTCATTATGGTGTTTACTGTGTTTAATTGATGGAGTAAAGGGGAGATAAAGTTGATTCATTATGGTGTTTACTGTGTTTAATTGATGGAGTAAAGGGATAAAGCTGATTCATTATGGTGTTTACTGTGTTTAATTGATGGAGTAAGGGGGAGATAAAGTTGATTCATTATGGTGTTTACTGTGTTTAATTGATGGAGTAAAGGGAGAAAGTGATTCATTATGGTGTTTACTGTGTTTAATTGATGGAGTAAAGGGGGAGATAAAGTTGATTCATTATGGTGTTTACTGTGTTTAATTGATGGAGTAAGGGGGAGAGAAAGTTGATTCATTATGGTGTTTACTGTGTTTAATTGATGGAGTAAAGGGGAGATAAAGTTGATTCATTATGGTGTTTACTGTGTTTAATTGATGGAGTAAAGGGAGAAAGTTTACTGTGTTTAATTGATGGAGTAAAGGGGGGATAAAGTTGATTCATTATGGTGTTTACTGTGTTTAATTGATGGAGTAAAGGGGGAGATAAAGTTGATTCATTATGGTGTTTACTGTGTTTAATTGATGGAGTAAAGGGAGAAAGTTGATTCATTATGGTGTTTACTGTGTTTAATTGATGGAGTAAAGGGGGAGATAAAGTTGATTCATTATGGTGTTTACTGTGTTTAATTGATGGAGTAAAGGGAGATAAAGTTGATTCATTATGGTGTTTACTGTGTTTAATTGATGGAGTAAAGGGGGAGATAAAGTTGATTCATTATGGTGTTTACTGTGTTTAATTGATGGAGTAAAGGGGGAGATAAAGTTGATTCATTATGGTGTTTACTGTGTTTAATTGATGGAGTAAAGGGGGAGATAAAGTTGATTCATTATGGTGTTTACTGTGTTTAATTGATGGAGTAAAGGGGGAGATAAAGTTGATTCATTATGGTGTTTACTGTGTTTAATTGATGGAGTAAAGGGAGATAAAGTTGATTCATTATGGTGTTTACTGTGTTTAATTGATGGAGTAAAGGGGGAGATAAAGTTGATTCATTATGGTGTTTACTGTGTTTAATTGATGGAGTAAAGGGGGAGATAAGTTGATTCATTATGGTGTTTACTGTGTTTAATTGATGGAGTAAAGGGGGAGATAAAGTTGATTCATTATGGTGTTTACTGTGTTTAATTGATGGAGTAAAGGGGAGATAAAGTTGATTCATTATGGTGTTTACTGTGTTTAATTGATGGAGTAAAGGGGGAGATAAAGTTGATTCATTATGGTGTTTACTGTGTTTAATTGATGGAGTAAAGGGGGATAAAGTTGATTCATTATGGTGTTTACTGTGTTTAATTGATGGAGTAAAGGGGGAGATAAAGTTGATTCATTATGGTGTTTACTGTGTTTAATTGATGGAGTAAAGGGGGAGATAAAGTTGATTCATTATGGTGTTTACTGTGTTTAATTGATGGAGTAAAGGGGGAGATAAAGTTGATTCATTATGGTGTTTACTGTGTTTAATTGATGGAGTAAAGGGGGAGATAAAGTTGATTCATTATGGTGTTTACTGTGTTTAATTGATGGAGTAAAGGGGGAGATAAAGTTGATTCATTATGGTGTTTACTGTGTTTAATTGATGGAGTAAAGGGGGAGATAAAGTTGATTCATTATGGTGTTTACTGTGTTTAATTGATGGAGTAAAGGGGGAGATAAAGTTGATTCATTATGGTGTTTACTGTGTTTAATTGATGGAGTAAAGGGGGAGATAAAGTTGATTCATTATGGTGTTTACTGTGTTTAATTGATGGAGTAAAGGGG
Source organism: Phymorhynchus buccinoides (assembly GCA_017654935.2). NCBI lineage: Eukaryota > Metazoa > Mollusca > Gastropoda > Neogastropoda > Raphitomidae > Phymorhynchus > Phymorhynchus buccinoides. The sequence continues at coordinate 5,027,249 of CM065702.1, forward strand.
AGATAAAGTTGATTCATTATGGTGTTTACTGTGTTTAATTGATGGAGTAAAGGGGGAGATAAAGTTGATTCATTATGGTGTTTACTGTGTTTAATTGATGGAGTAAAGGGGGAGATAAAGTTGATTCATTATGGTGTTTACTGTGTTTAATTGATGGAGTAACGGGGGAGATAAAGTTGATTCATTATGGTGTTTACTGTGTTTAATTGATGGAGTAAAGGGGGAGATAAAGTTGATTCATTATGGTGTTTACTGTGTTTAATTGATGGAGTAAAGGGGGAGATAAAGTTGATTCATTATGGTGTTTACTGTGTTTAATTGATGGAGTAAAGGGAGAAAGTTGATTCATTATGGTGTTTACTGTGTTTAATTGATGGAGTAAAGGGGGAGATAAAGTTGATTCATTATGGTGTTTACTGTGTTTAATTGATGGAGTAAAGGGGGAGATAAAGTTGATTCATTATGGTGTTTACTGTGTTTAATTGATGGAGTAAAGGGGGAGATAAAGTTGATTCATTATGGTGTTTACTGTGTTTAATTGATGGAGTAAAGGGGGGATAAAGTTGATTCATTATGGTGTTTACTGTGTTTAATTGATGGAGTAAAGGGGGAGATAAAGTTGATTCATTATGGTGTTTACTGTGTTTAATTGATGGAGTAAAGGGGGAGATAAAGTTGATTCATTATGGTGTTTACTGTGTTTAATTGATGGAGTAAAGGGGGAGATAAAGTTGATTCATTATGGTGTTTACTGTGTTTAATTGATGGAGTAAAGGGGGAGATAAAGTTGATTCATTATGGTGTTTACTGTGTTTAATTGATGGAGTAAAGGGGGAGATAAAGTTGATTCATTATGGTGTTTACTGTGTTTTAATTGATGGAGTAAAGGGGGAGATAAAGTTGATTCATTATGGTGTTTACTGTGTTTAATTGATGGAGTAAAGGGGGAGATAAAGTTGATTCATTATGGTGTTTACTGTGTTTAATTGATGGAGTAAAGGGGGAGATAAAGTTGATTCATTATGGTGTTTACTGTGTTTAATTGATGGAGTAAAGGGGGAGATAAAGTTGATTCATTATGGTGTTTACTGTGTTTAATTGATGGAGTAAAGGGGGAGATAAAGTTGATTCATTATGGTGTTTACTGTGTTTAATTGATGGAGTAAAGGGGGGATAAAGTTGATTCATTATGGTGTTTACTGTGTTTAATTGATGGAGTAAAGGGGGAGATAAAGTTGATTCATTATGGTGTTTACTGTGTTTAATTGATGGAGTAAAGGGGGAGATAAAGTTGATTCATTATGGTGTTTACTGTGTTTAATTGATGGAGTAAAGGGGGAGATAAAGTTGATTCATTATGGTGTTTACTGTGTTTAATTGATGGAGTAAAGGGGGAGATAAAGTTGATTCATTATGGTGTTTACTGTGTTTAATTGATGGAGTAAAGGGGGAGATAAAGTTGATTCATTATGGTGTTTACTGTGTTTAATTGATGGAGTAAAGGGGGAGATAAAGTTGATTCATTATGGTGTTTACTGTGTTTAATTGATGGAGTAAAGGGGGAGATAAAGTTGATTCATTATGGTGTTTACTGTGTTTTAATTGATGGAGTAAATTCATTATGGGTTTACTGTGATAAAGTTGATTCATTATGGTGTTTACTGTGTTTAATTGATGGAGTAAAGGGGGAGATAAAGTTGATTCATTATGGTGTTTACTGTGTTTAATTGATGGAGTAAAGGGGGAGATAAAGTTGATTCATTATGGTGTTTACTGTGTTTAATTGATGGAGTAAAGGGGGAGATAAAGTTGATTCATTATGGTGTTTACTGTGTTTAATTGATGGAGTAAAGGGGGAGATAAAGTTGATTCATTATGGTGTTTACTGTGTTTAATTGATGGAGTAAAGGGGGAGATAAAGTTGATTCATTATGGTGTTTACTGTGTTTAATTGATGGAGTAAAGGGGGAGATAAAGTTGATTCATTATGGTGTTTACTGTGTTTAATTGATGGAGTAAAGGGGGAGATAAAGTTGATTCATTATGGTGTTTACTGTGTTTAATTGATGGAGTAAAGGGGGAGATAAAGTTGATTCATTATGGTGTTTACTGTGTTTAATTGATGGAGTAAAGGGGGAGATAAAGTTGATTCATTATGGTGTTTACTGTGTTTAATTGATGGAGTAAAGGGGGAGATAAAGTTGATTCATTATGGTGTTTACTGTGTTTAATTGATGGAGTAAAGGGGGAGATAAAGTTGATTCATTATGGTGTTTACTGTGTTTAATTGATGGAGTAAAGGGGGAGATAAAGTTGATTCATTATGGTGTTTACTGTGTTTAATTGATGGAGTAAGGGGATAAAGTTGATTCATTATGGTGTTTACTGTGTTTAATTGATGGAGTAAAGGGGGAGATAAAGTTGATTCATTATGGTGTTTACTGTGTTTAATTGATGGAGTAAAGGGGAGATAAAGTTGATTCATTATGGTGTTTACTGTGTTTAATTGATGGAGTAAAGGGGAGATAAAGTTGATTCATTATGGTGTTTACTGTGTTTAATTGATGGAGTAAAGGGGAGATAAAGTTGATTCATTATGGTGTTTACTGTGTTTAATTGATGGAGTAAAGGGGGAGATAAAGTTGATTCATTATGGTGTTTACTGTGTTTAATTGATGGAGTAAAGGGGGAGATAAAGTTGATTCATTATGGTGTTTACTGTGTTTAATTGATGGAGTAAAGGGGAGATAAAGTTGATTCATTATGGTGTTTACTGTGTTTAATTGATGGAGTAAAGGGGGAGATAAAGCTGACCAAAAAAATGCTACACTTCCGTTTTGAACAAGAGATTGTATACAAACAAACAATAACATTGGAGAAACGCAAGCAGGCTTCAGACGTGGGTATTCTACGTCTGATCACGTTTTTACTTTAAATGCGTTAACGCAACAGTACATGTCAAGGCAGGGTGGTAAGCTTTATGTTGCTTTTATCGATCTAAGAAAAGCATTCGATACTATTAAACGTGATATACTGCTACAATCCTTGCAAAAAGTAGGTACTTCTTTCAAACTTGTAAATACAATCAAGGCATTCTATTGTAAAGTTGTTGCACGCGTCAGAGTTCAGAGTGAACTAACTGAAACGTTTGATTGTCCACAAGACTTACGACAGGGTTGTGTACTAAGCCCTACCCTCTTTGCTATTATCATAAACGAGCTTGCTGAACACATATCAGAATTTGGTAAGCACGGTGTCCAACTGTTACCAGATCTTGTCGAACTTTTCATTCTGCTTTTCGCGGATGATTTGGCTTTGCTGGCATGCTCTCCTAGTGGTTTGCAACGTCATTTGAACTGTTTGCATGAGATGTGTAATCAACTGGGGTTAACAATTAATACAGATAACAGCAAAATAATGTTTGTTAGGAAAGGGGGTTTCCTTAGTAGGCATGAAGAGTGGTCGATAAATGGTGAAAAAGTCGAAGTTGTAAATAGCTGTTTATTTAGGTTTTACTTTTACTACATCCATGAACATTTCTTACAGTGTAAAACAATTAGCAACAACAGGTATAAGGTCCTTATTTGAAGTTATAAAAATCCATAACTCTCTCAACCAAATGACAAGAACAACTTTCTTCAAAATAGTTGATACTATGATCCAACCCAGTATGTTATACACTGCCGAGATTTGGAGTGTTTTGGTGAAGGAAGACCCAACTGAAAAAAATCATTTATTTGCTTGTAAAAAGGTTCTTAATGTAGCTCTTCGAACGCCTAATCAAATGATGTATGGTGAACTGGGCAGACATCCACTCATTATTAATGGTTTTATTAAAACTGTAAAATTCTGGTTTAGGATTTTAGTTATGGATGATAAACGGTTACCCAAGCAAGCATATAAAATGTTATTGTATTTGGATTCTTTGGGTAAACGTAACTGGGTGACTGAAGTGAGACTTCTTTGGAACAGGACTGGTTTTGGTTTTGTGTGGCTCGCTCAGGGAGTGGGAAATGTAAATCAATTTTGTAAAGAGTTCAAACAGAGACTGATCGACATAAATATGCAGGATTGGCAGAAAAAAATAACTTCTAGCGAACGTTATTTATTGTACAAAGAATTTAAATCTGACATGAGCCCAGAAACGTATCTTGATTGCTTAAAGCAGAAATGTTTTAGAGACGCATTGATTAGATTTCGTCTATGGATAGGCAATCTGAAAAGCCACAAAAATAGATACGTTAAATATGATGTGCATGTTAACAATCACTGCCCTTTTTGTCCTGCTAAAACTGAAAAAGAGTTGCACTTTTTGCTTCATTGTAAACAATATGACCATTAAACGATGGCTTGGAGTCAAAACGGACTATCTAAAGATAGTCCATTGACGTATTATTGGATTTATTACAAAAACTAATAACTTGTATCAAACAATGACTACAGAAACATAAAAAGTGGGTTTTGCTTTTTATATTTCAGCAGTCTTTTTTTCATACAAGTTATTAGTTTTTGTAATAAGTTCAATAATATGTCAATGGACTATCTAAAGATAGTCCGTTTTGACTCCAAGCCATCGAATTTTGAGACATGGCTATTTGAAGAACATTCAGCCTTATAATGAACAGATGAAGTTTTGTTGTTTGTTGGCGACTGAAAATGAAAACTGGATTGGGCAGCTGGGTTAGTTTATTTTTAAAGCGTTTCAGATTAGAGATAGATGGACATTTATTTATGTAAGTGAAATATTTTGTCCATCCTTAGATTTTTGTTTTTGCTTAATTTGTTTGCATCCCTGTTGGTTTTTGTAACAATGTTGTTAACCCTTCCCCCCCCCCCCCCTCCCCACCAATGATTGAAATGTGTTTTGATGTGAAAAATGTCAACTCATGATATGGGCCAAGGTCTGATTCATTAAACCATTCACATTCTCTCTCTCTCTCTCTCTCTCTCTCTCTCTCTCTCTCTCTCTCTCTCTCTCTCTCTCTCTCTCTCTCTCTCTCTCTCTCTCTCTCTCTCTCTCTCTCTCTCTCTCTTCTCTCTCTCTCTCTCTCTCTCTCTCTCTCTCTCTCTCTCTCTCTCTCTCTCTCTCTCTCTCTCACTTTGCTATTGACCCTAAGTTAAATCTGAGAAGCTATCCAATGGTAAAACTCGTTTACGGTAAAGAGCACAGGGTGGTAACTGGTACGGGCAGATAATTTAAAGGGAGAGATGTAGAGGGATGGGTGGTGGTGGTGGTGGTGGTGGGGGGGGGGGGGGGTGATGGGGATGGAAGGAGATGAAAGCTGTCTTGATGTTTCGGGAAAGGGCCCGCTACACTACATGCGATTCGCTGTCCATGTGATGCGATTGTGACGATGCGAGTCATGATTCACGTGAAACATTTCGGTCCAAACAAAACAAATTCTACTACTTTCGCTTTATATATTTAAGTCGATCCAATGCATTAATTGCAGCCGAATCGTGACTCGCATCGTCCCAATCGCATCGCATTGACAGCGAGTCGTAAGTAGCGTAGCAGGCCCTTAAGAGGGGAGCTAAAAAGTGGAACAAATGAAATTACAGATGGAGAATGGATCGTGATAGGGAGACCTCACACGACAGCCGCACAAATGGCCACGATAGTTTTCAAGTGGAAGTCAACTGGTTTCCAGCTAGCTTTTCAGCCCCCCTCCCCTCCCCCCCAGCCACACACACACCACTCTCTGTCTCTCTGTCTCTGTCTCTCTCCCTCTCTCTTGTTCTCTTGTTCTTATTACTGATGTTGATGCTCTGCCAACCATGTCACTGTTTGTATTTCTGCTACTGTTGGCTGTTTCTGTTGACGATTTGTATGTGTCTCAATGTTCGTTTATAGTATTAGTTATATGTTGCATGCTTAGAAATCAAGGACAGAATGGAAGACTAGGCCCAGCCTAAATTCTTATCCTTGTAAAATAAAATGTCTGAAGTCTGAAATCTCTCTCTCTCTCTCTCTCTCTCTCTCTCAAAAGCACATTGCTGTCATTTAAAAGATGCTTTAATAAATATTTATTCGAAAGGTTATAACAGCTCATTTCTTCTCTTTTCTAAACTTATCTATTGTGCATGTTACAATCCTAGTAAGTGCGCATGTCTGTAGCTTATGCTCCTATTATCTGATATTGTAACATTGTCAATTGATTACTTGTCTAACTATGATTTATGTGTGTGAAAGGAAATGTGAGAATGTTGATTTATATTTCATGTCGTCCTTGTTCTTTGGATTTGTTACATTTGATTGTTACATTGTTTACTTTTGAACCATTTGAGTTTGTTTTGTAATTTATTTATTTATTTATTCACTTCATATGTCATTATGTTAGAGGACCTGATGAAAAGAAACAGTTATTTATGCTTACTCAGTTTATCCTCATTAAACATTTAGAGTTCGAGTTATCTCTCTCTCTCTTCATCGATGCTTTTTGTGTTCGTTCGCTTCATAATTTAACTCTTGGCACTGTCAATTTGTTATCGTTGATGCTTTTTGTATGTTCACTTTATAATCCAGCTTTTGGCGATGTTGATTTGTTGTCAATGTTACTTTTTATGTGTATGTTCGCTTATAATGGAGTTCTTTGTGCTGATGATTTGTTGTCAATGTTGCTTTTTGTGTGTAGGCCTATGTTCGCTTATAATGGAGTTCTTTGTGCTGAATGATTTGTTGTCATTGTTGTTTTTCCTTTTGAAACCCCTTGCCCTCTGATATGGGCAGAAGCTGGATCAGTAAACTTTGTGATTTGTGTGAATTGTGAATCTCTCTCTTTCCTCTCTCTCTCTCTCTCTCTCTCTCTCTCTCTCTCTCTCTCTCTCTCTCTCTCTCTCTCTCTCTCTCTCTCTCTCTCTCTCTCTCTCTCTCTCTCTCTCTCTCTCTCTCTCTCTCTCTCTCTCTCTCTCTCTCTCTCTCTCTCTCTCTGTGTCTCCAACTGTTTGCCATGGTTTCCATGTCGGACTCTTACGCGCTATCGATATTGTTTTCATTGTTTATATCTTTATCGTTTATCACGCCGATTTGCTGATGAAGCTCACGCTTTATAGCAATAAACCTCATTGGGTCATGGAGTCATTGAGTCTCTCTCTCTCTCTCTCTCTCTCTCTCTCTCTCTCTCTCTCTCTCTCTCTCTCTCTCTCTCTCTCTCTCTCTCTCTCTCTCTCTCTCTCTCTCTCGCTCCAAAACAAGTTAACCAAAACTCCACCAGTGTGAAGCCAGATCAATCTAGGGATCCGGGTCCTTGATGGAAGGGAAGATCGACAGCACCATAATAGTATTTGCTTCAGTTCGTGATTTGGGACGGGTATTCATGTCGAAGTGAAAATCGAGATTGGATTTCTTTCTAAACGCCCTCTTCTCAGACTGTCAAGATTGGTGGAGAATAAGAAGTCGTGTGCTCACCGCTGCTACTTTTCTAACGTTCAGTAAAGGTCTCTGAGCATGTGAACATTTTTCTCTCTTCCAATATATTATTATCCCAATGGCATGCAAGTTATATTAAGGTATCTGTACACGTTGACATTATTCACAAGATATGTATGTTTCCCCAGTGCAACACAGTGAGCTGTAGGTCATATTAAGAGTGGGCTATCACTGTGTTGCCATGGGGAAATAGAAATATATCTTGAAGAATGTTAACGTGTACAGAGACCTTTAGACTGAGCTATCACTGTGTTACCATGGGGAAATGGAAATATCTCGTGAATAATGTTAACGTGTACAGAGACCTTTAGGACTGACCTATCACTGTGGTGCCATGGGGAACGAGTGAAACATGTTCACGTGTACAATGACCGTAAGTTAAAGGGGCAATACACTGCATGCGATGCTATACAAATGTGACATCGGTGAGGCAGGATTCTCGTACATTTTCTCTTTTTGACCTCCTCCGAAATCGTAATGTGTCGGATGTACGCAGCGGGAATAAGAAGAAGAAGAAGAAGAAGAAGAAGAAGAAGAAGAAGAAGAAGAAGAAATAGAAGAAGAAGAAGAAGAAGAAGAAGAAGAAGAAGAAGAAGAAGAAGAAGAAGAAGAAGAAGAAGAAGAAGGAGGAGAAGGAGAAGGAGGAGAAGGGGGAAAAGAAGAGGAAGAAGAGAAAGGAGAAGAAGGAGGAGGAAGAAGAAGAAGAAGAAGAGGAAGAAGGAGAAGAAGAAGAAGAAGAAGAAGAAGA
>CM065702.1:5040425-5045425 GCA_017654935.2 Phymorhynchus buccinoides
CCCTTTAAAAGTTGAAGCATATTATGAAGCAGTAGGCCTGGCTATCTGTATTTCCCTTTTATCTTGGCTCCTACCTCAGACGTGGAGACGCCACGGTATAAACTTGTTTTACCCATTTTCTGGAATTTTGTAGATTGTCTGCTTGAAGCTTCGCTTGTTGTTCTTGCTGTTAACGAAGCGATTATGTTTTGGATTCTCATTAGGAGCAAAAAGGTATACCCTGGCTAAAAGACTCCAGGGATCATCCCAACAGCGGAAGCACTTGAACACTATGGTATAAGTGCATCAGCTACGGATGAGAACATCATACGTTTTTGATTACCCCGTCACGTGGGCAGCCACACTCCGTCTTTGGGGGATTTTGGAGACTGATGATGTTATGCTAGGAGCTTGTCGTGGCTAAAGACAATCCCCGCATTACTATGCATAAACAACAATGTGATGTAGCCTTGGTGTTCTAGCCTATGTCAATTGGTCGGACACAGCCTTAAGCCAAGGCGAACCTGGCTCTTAAAGGTCTCAATACACTTTAACATTTTCCACTCTTTCCCCATGGCAACACAGTGATAGCCACTCATAGGTCTCAGTACACGTTAACATTATTCACGGGATATTTCTATTTCCCCATGGCAACACAGTGAGTTGTAAGTCATATTATGAGTGGGAGCAACCCGAACTTCACAGAGACGCCTCTGTGACTATACAGTACCTAATACCTAATTTAATTATGATTTACAGTGGAACCTCTCTATAAGACCTTCCCTTTAAGACTCCCTCTAAGATGTGACCCCACATTTGTTTTCAACATCCCCCCCCCCCTTCATTTCATATCCGGACTACTCCCACCTCCCTATAACGACCCCTCCCTATAAAGACCTTTTGGTGGGGCTGATTTTCAAGGTCTTATAGGGAGATTCCACTGTATTTGCATAGGCCTTAGAACAACCTTACCCTTGTCAATCAGCCATGAATAATAGTTTCCAAGCTCTCTAATAATTTTAGGCCCTGCTCTCATGCTGACCTCAACTTCGATTTCCGCTTCGTAGTCTCGGTGTGCTCGGGTCAACCCCAATTGAACCGGAAGGTTCGTTAGAGCCGTCGTTTGACCAACAGGGCAGCACCATCGGAGGAGGACCTCACTCCTGTTGGCTTTGCGACTAAAGCCGGCGACAGACTATGCGATTGCCTCATATGACTCGATCAGGTCGTGACGTAGATCAAATTTTGTTTCCCGCACAGAAGAGGTCACAAGCCATCTGACTCGATCAGACTCGATCAGTGAAATTTAGAACCCGCCCTATTCGGCCCTGTCACCTGACTGGGCCCGACGGAGTCAGACTGATCGAGAAGGATGGTATGCAAATGAGGTGAAACGTCACGACCTGATCGAGTCACATGAGGCAGTCACATAGTCTGTCGCCGGCTTAAAACGACCAGCCATGGTACATGCGATTCGATCCCAATGCGATACGATTTAACATTTGTGAGGCATGCTTCTTGTGGGATTCTACTGTTTAAATGAATCTGATGAAATCCTACTGGTTACGTTCACTATATTTGTAGTCCCCCGTACACGAATCTGATGAAATATCAGTATTTGTGTATTGACATTGTATTTGATTCGTGTATTGGGGTCTGCAGGAGTATCATGAAGGGAAACATAGACGAATTATTTGTAGACGGATGTGTTTCACGTGAATCACGACCCACAGACATCGTCACAATCGGATCGCATTGGGATCGAATCGTATGCAGTGTGTCTGCCACTTAAGCATGACATGTTCTCAGTTGAAGGTTCATAAACAACGTTTTGCGTGTTGGGCTGGGGACCTCCGTGTATGAATACCAAAACATCGTTGCTAACGTGTCTTCTTTTTAGCTTTGAATTTCAGTAGGATTTTGTGTCCATGGTTACGCTCGGTCGCCATTCTGTTCGCCAACACCCGACTAAAATTCAATGCTGAAAGAGACGCCTTAGCAACGAGGGTTTGATAATCATACGTGGTTGTCCCCAGCCAATATGTTTTAGCCACAAACTAAACAAGGAGCTAGAAAGACTGTCTGATTCACTGACATCGTCTTCTTTTGGTATTTGGTATATTCTAGTCACAGAGACTTATCTCTGTGAAATTCGGGCTGCTCTCCCCCGGAGAGCGCGTCGCCGCAAGTGCAGCGCCTACCCATATTTTGGGGGGAGCACAGGGTGAGGAGGAGAGTGTGGGCACACTTGGAAAACCTAGCTATCAATTTGGCCATACCAAGCAGCGGGATTTCTCCCTGGTCTTACCGACTTTGAACTGACGTGGGATTTTTACGTGCATAAAGCGCACGGGTCAGACTAGCTTTAAGTCCCCATCCGAAGGACTCAACATTCAGTTCGATTTTCCTGTCAAACTAAAAAAAAAAAGCGCGGATTCGCAATCGTTTGTGGCAGCGGTCTATTTTTACCACTCCAATCAATACATACACTGAGTCACCTCCCCTGGCTTTTCAATAATTTTAATCTGTAAACCAGAATGTTATCTCTGCACCATTTCGTAACTTTTTATATCTTTTGGAAAACATTTAAAACTATTTATCCTACTTATACTCATCGAAAGAAGCACCGCATACTCGTCTTGTCTGTTGCAGTGTCTGTATTACGTATGTTTATTATTTTGTACGCTTTAAAATGAAGATTCATGTGCTCTGTTCAGTATACAATGCTTTCCATACCTAAATACTGTAGATATGACAACTGAAATGTTACTTTATGCCCAAGTATTTTTTTCTCTTTTACAATGATTATGTGCGACAATTTTGGACCGACCGACCGACAGACCGACAGACCGACCGAAAGACAGACCGACAAAGTTAGTTATAGGTTTGTGGCTTGAGCCACAAACAAAAAGGGCGAGTCCGGGATTCGAAACCGGATCACTCACGCTGCAGTCACGCATTACATTTGGCAGGCGAACGTCTTAACCACTCTGCCACCTTTCTCTCTGTGTTGAACCAATCTTATTTTTAATTGTTATTAGGGTTACAGCGTTTGAATGCTGAGTTACAAAGCTACTTCATCACAACGTTTACAAATGGTAGTGAAAGCAGCTGAAAACAGGGTCAGACATTTTCGGGTTTCATTTGCGTTTCTTTTTGGCTTTCTGTACTAAGTTCCAAAAGAAATGCGAATGAAAAGCGAACATTTCAGATGCCGTTCTGAGTGCTTAATCTGCCATTCATAAACTTTGTGATGAAGTAATATTGTGTAGCCCAACGTCCGAGCACCTATGTAATGTAAACAATATCATGTACAGCATAAGAAATGCGCCAAAGGGAGACCATTTGAGACAATACGTGAAAGATGCATTAAATGTTCAAAAGTGCCCGTGATTATAAGATTTGATGGCATGGCAGTGTTCAAACATGACTAATAAATAACACGACACCCTAAATTTTATACTCACCCCGATCATTTGCGCGTAAAAGAAATCCAACAGACGTAGCCCCCAAAAGCGCAATTTGCCCTCTGGCCTCTCAGTGACCAATGATGACATCATAGCTGTTAAAACAAAGTTATGAAACACATTGTAGTCACTATACTCGATCGCTAATAAAGCTTCAGGTTAATTGGTGGGGCAGTTCCTTAGGCAGAAGCAGTTACGTCTTGTGTCACCGAAATGGGGGGTAAACCGCCATATTGGACAGTCACGTCATATCTGATAGGCTTTGATGAAACTGTAAATCTGTCTGAAGACTCTCAACAGGTTCGCACTTTTTTTTGGGTCGACCATACTTTCAAGAACATTTACTGTGTATATCCAGGGCTCACAGTCTATGAAGCACTAAAATTCTACAGGACCCTCTAAAAGAATGTGCAGGGGGTCCCAGGGATGCACTGGAAACAAATCTTTTTAGCATTCGCTCTGCCACTGGGACCCTCTATCCCGCCTCTAGGACCCTCTATGCTGTAATTGAAGGAGTCCCTGGGACCCTTGTTTTTCAGGCCAATTAGGAGCCCTGATATCCTCCATTTTTTGTTAATTATATAAGCTTTAAGCTTGTTGTGCTCGTTTGCATTTGTGGGTGCCGCTGCTTTAACAATGTGATTGATGTTCAATTTAAAAACAAATCGTTTAAGCCAAACGCCTCCATGCTCTCACGCTGAACTTTAAAGATCCACCCGATCACGTGTTTTCCCTCTTATAACTGGAAATAAATCTTGTTTTGACCAAGTCTGACTCCCATATAAATTACCCCAAATTGAAAGCGACACATCCGTTTAAAGAGCAGCCTCAATTTGAATATGGGGAAATTCGAATGTGGGTCAAAGCAACCCAGAAAAAAACCAAGGGACGTAACCGTGGCGCGTCACGGGGTCTTTAACTCTTTCCATCCCCTAATTATTCGAAACACTTTTCCATGTTCTAATTATCCTGATGACTCATTACATTCCCTATTTCTTCCAAACACTTTCCATGGTATCACGCTAAACTTTAACTCTTTCTGTCTATCCCCTCTCCAGACACCCTCCATATCCCCTGGTGCCACTAGTTCTTCAGTCCATCCTTCGTGTTCTAACGCCGATACTTTAACTCTTTCTATCCCCTAATTCTTCCACAAACGCATTCACAATCTCACGCTAAACGTTAACTCTTTCTATCCCCTAATTCTTCCACAAACACATTCATACTCTCACGCTAAACGTTAACTCTTTCTATCCCCTAATTCTTCCACAAACACATTCATACTCTCACGCTAAACGTTAACTCTTTCTATCCCCTAATTCTTCCACAAACACATTCATACTCTCACGCTAAACGTTAACTCTTTCTATCCCCTAATTCTTCCACAAACACATTCATACTCTCACGCTAAACGTTAACTCTTTCTATCCCCTAATTCTTCCACAAACACATTCACAATCTCACGCTAAACGTTAACTCTTTCTATCCAATAATTCTTCCACAAACACATTCACACTCTCACGCTAAACGTTAACTATTTCTATCCCCCAAATT
>CM065702.1:5060425-5065425 GCA_017654935.2 Phymorhynchus buccinoides
TCTTGATTTGCATTTGTCTATTCTAGTGTTTGGCAAAATGTAGTTACTGGAACCATAACGACTTGATGCCGGGGTAACTATCTTTTTTAGGTATTGCGGAGCTTGAGAGAGAGAGAGAGAGAGAGAGAGAGAGAGAGAGAGAGAGAGAGAGAGAGAGAGAGAGAGAGAGAGAGAGAGAGAGAGAGAGAGAGAGAGAGAGAAGGAAGACAGAGACAGAGGTACAGACAGATTGAGAGACAGGCAGAGAAACAGAGACAGACAGTCAGACAGGCAGAGACAAACAGAGACTACGGAAGACTACCATAAATTTAAACTGAAAGAGTAACATTCCCTTTTGCGTTCGACCAAATATTTAGACAGGTGAAACAAATGGCTGAATATTTTGTATTCCTTTTGCATTTCCTTTTCTTTTTCTTTCCTCATATGTTTGTCAAAAACACCTGTACTGTTTTACAATTATTGCGTAAACAAGTATTACGCAAACGTTTGGCTTGCCACCTGCTAAGTATAGTGTCCGTCTGTTTGTTTGTTTGTTCGCTTATCCGACCGTCTGTAAATACAGATGTGTAATGCTGAGTATGAGCAAACAAACACAATTAAAACGAACAAACAAATATGCGACCCAGCACCACGAAAGGGACATTAAGTGTCAAACTGACCATTCTGACAAAATTAATGATACAAGAATCATTCTTGCATCTTTTTTCTGTTCCAGAGCTATGAGCATTTAACCCTTTCACCGCCAGCTATTTTTCAGCCACAAAGTACCATCACACTTAACTGGGTGGAGAAAACAAAATCTGCAATATTGGGAATTCCTCTGCGGCATGCACTAAGCCTATCCTTACCTCCCAAAATTAACAAAACTGGGTCTTCTGATAACAGGCCTTGATTTGATGCATTTTAGTGACATGGGGGTTAAACCGTTGTGGTGCATAAATGCGACATTGGCGGTGAAAGAGTTAAAGTTAGTAAGGTGAGCGTCGGCCATTTTAAGAAAACGCTGTCTAAAGTCTAGCCTAGCTGAACAAAATGCATTGGACTATTCGTATTAAAACACTTACAAGCCCACTTAGAGACCATATTCAAGATTATCCTTTATAGATATGAAAGATAAGATGTTAGAGCACAAAAATACCCATAACTCAAAATTGGCAAAAAATGAGATTTTTCACTTTGCAAGCCTGTTGTGAGAAACTAGTCCAGCGACTTCATGTCCCTTTCGTGGTGCTGGGTCACATATGCGTATGGATGAATGAATGAGTGTATGAATGTGACAACGAACAAATCAAACTAACAAGCAAGCGAAGATCAAACGAACGAATTAATGAATGAATGAATGAAGTAGCATGCATATGACTTGTTTCAATGAAGTAGGTCTCCATTGAAACTGAGAGAGAGTGTGAGAGAGAGAGAGAGAGAGAGAGAGAGAGAGAGAGAGAGAGAGAGAGAGAGAGAGAGAGAGAGAGAGAGAGAGAGAGACATCAAATAAGAAATGACTTACTGTGGGACATAAATTGGCCTAATGCATAACAAATACAGGCAAGTGTGCAAGTACTCTCTCTCTCTCTCTCTCTCTCTCTCTCTCTCTCTCTCTCTCTCTCTCTCTCTCTCTCTCTCTCTCTCTCTCTCTCTCTCTCTCTCTCTCTCTCTCTCTCTCTCTCTCTCTCTCTCTCTCTCTCTCTCTCTCTCTCTCTCTCTCTCTCTCTCTCTCTCATGATTTTCATTTGTACAACATGCAGCCATTTGCTTGGAAAAATTCGGAATTTTCCCCGGGAAAATCTGAATTCTATATTTTCCCGAGAAAATTCTGACTGTTCCCGAAGTCCAAACTCCCCCGTGACATATTCATTAAAAGGCCAATGCCCCTTATGAAGGACAGATGAAACGGACAAAATCACAATGGTTGGCCCACGAGGCAGTAATGGTCTCAGTACACGTTAACATTTTTCATTCTTTTACCATGGCAACGCAGTGATATGCAAGTAACTTTATGAGTGACATATCCCTGTGCTGCCATGGGGAAAGAGTTGAAAATGTTAACGTGCACAGAGAGACCCCAATAGGAATGAGCCACGTAGGAATCGAGTCGTGTCGCTGGCATCGGGGAAGAATGAACATGTTGAAAACAAAACTCCTAGGACGGATGAAACATTAACGCTTTCGCCGCCAGCCATTTGTCAGCCAAAAAATACCATTAAACTTAAATGGGTAGAGAAAATAAAATATCTGCAATATTGCGAATTCCTCTGTGACATATACAACATTAGGCCTATCCTTACCACCCAAAAATAAGAATATACGGTTTTTGGATAACAGGTCCTGATTTGATGCCTTTTAGTAACATGGGTGTTAAACCATTGTGGTGCTAAAATGTGACATTGGCGGTGAAAGGGTTAAGATGAAGGAAGAATGTTCGATGCAGACAGCAGTAGAGACAGAAACACACGGAGAGGGGCAGACAGTAGGAATACTAGATAGACAACGAAAGAGAGAGAGGGAGAGAGAGGGAGAGAGAGAGAGAGAGAGAGAGAGAGAGAGAGAGAGAGAGAGAGAGAGAGAGAGAGAGAGAGAGAGGAGAGAGGGAGGGAGAGAGAGAGAGAGAGAGAGAGAGAGAGAGAGAGAGAGAGAGAGAGAGAGAGAGAGAGAGAGAGAGAGAGAGAGAGAGAGAGAGAGAGAGAGAGATATGAAAAGACAGAAACAGACAGGCACACAAACATACACACAGACAAAGCCACTGAGAAAGAGGAGGAGTAGAGAGGGGGTGGGGTGGAGAGAGAGAATAGAGAGAGCGGGGTGGGGGGGGGGGAGAGACAGAGACAGAGAGATACAGAGACAGAAAGACAAAAATAGAGAGATACAAATAGAGACAGAGAGATAGAGAGACAGCGACAAAGAGAGAAAGAAAGAGAGGAGATGAGAGAGAGAAATACAGAGAGAGCGGGGGAGGAAATGAGGGAGAGAGATTGATTGATTGATTGATTGAATTTTATTTATAGAGGGTAATAGAGTAAGCAATAACATGCTTTTTTACATCCAGCCCTCTGGACAGAATACATTTATAAAAGTAGAAAATGGAAAACGAAAATAAACACATACAAAGTAATATAAAGCATGCAAAAAACATCCCTATATTGTAACACATCAATAACAAAGTCAAACCTATTATTATTAACTATACTCATTATTAACATTCAAAATGTGTGAAGTAAGCGCATACACACGGGAAAATAAAACCCAATCCTACTTTTCACACTCAAAGAAGTGCACAAACATATATAAAAAAAACACCTCAATCATACTTCATCATTAAAATGTACTTATTTGAAAAGAAACCCATGCACATAATAAGTCAAACATAATATTACTTTACCTACTCATCTTAAGAGAGAGAGAGAGAGAGAGAGAGAGAGAGAGAGAGAGAGAGAGAGAGAGAGAGAGAGAGAGAGAGAGAGAGAGAGAGAGGCAGAGACAGAGAGAGAGAGTGTGGAAAGGGGCGGTGGGGTCTCTCCTCAATTGCTTTGGTCTCTGCAAGTCCCCAGCAAAATGTCACCAGCGAGGAGAATTCTGAGCAGTTTCTGCACATGCCAGAAACGTATGTCTCTTGAAAGAAAGATCAAAACGAAATGCAATTTGAGAGTTTGAGAGAGAGAGAAAGAGGGGGGGAGCGAGAGAGATGGGGTGAGAGAGTGAGAGAGAGAGAGAGGGAGAGGAGACAGAGACAGAGATACAGACAGAGGGAGAGACAGACAGAGAAACAGAGACAGACAGTCACGCGTATATATTTAGTGTCTGTTTTACTTGAGAACAGACACTAAATTCAACATTTAGTATAAGACTTAATCAATCAAACAATCAATCAATCAATCAATAAATCAATTTTTGTTTTACAATCTTGTACATATATAAATATTTAATCAAATATTGACATATGTTGTTATTAATTTTGTCCTTGTTTGTTAAGCCTTATGCACAAGCTCAATTCTTTTTGAAGCCATTAAAAGATTGATTGATTATTTAATTTGAACAATTAGCATAAAACTGAACAACAAAAGTATTCAAAATAAACAGACAATGAATAATCACACGATTTCACAATGAATTGGACCGCACAACATGGTTTCGTCACGAAGGATTAGAAAACCATGACAGTTCAAGTCGTAGAAATGAAGACATGGTCCTCCAGTTTATTGGAAAGAAGCCTGTTTCTACCGTTAACAAGTGGAGAAAGCGTGCAAGTGGTGTTGAGAGAGAGAGAGAGAGAGAGAGAGAGAGAGAGAGAGAGAGAGAGAGAGAGAGAGAGAGAGAGAGGGAGAGAGAGAGAGAGAGAGAGAGAGAGAGAGAGAGAGAGAGAGAGAGAGAGAGAGAGAGAGAGAGAGAGAGAGAGAGAGAGAGAGAGAGAGAGAGAGAGAGAGAGAGGGAGGAGAAAACTTTGAAAACTTGAAAAGTTTAACTTTATTTTTGAAGGATAAAGATTTTAGGCAACGCCTAGTCTTCCAATCTGTCCTTGGTACATATACGAACATAGAATACAAGCAAGGCAAGGCATACTGTTACGCATACAGATTTGAACATAAAGGTAGCAAAGCAGGTGATTTTATGATAAAGATAGGTTGAAATATGGATTTATAAAACTTGCATACGCACATGCATAATTGTTAATACTCGTGCGGGCATACATGCGTGTAACCATACACGCACACCAACGCACGTGTATGGTTACAGAGAGAGAGAGAGAGAGAGAGAGAGAGAGAGAGAGAGAGAGAGAGAGAGAGAGAGAGAGAGAGAGAGAGAGAGAGAGATTTGGAAGGCTTAAAGAACCAGGCCATGATGCCCATGTCATCGGGATGGGGATTACAAAAGGGAAGAATAAAATATAGCAATAAATATGAATAACACAAATAAATGATAACTCAATTAAATAGCTTAAGCAAAATCAATCAATTATGTTGAACGAAGCAATTAAAAGAAAAAAAGAATGAATGAATGGTAAATAGATA
>CM065702.1:5070425-5075373 GCA_017654935.2 Phymorhynchus buccinoides
TCAGCTTAGGGTTATTGACATGACACTGAAAATAACCAGACTTTGAGATCGAGAGCCATACAAATTAATAGAGTAGGGCTAGGATCAGCCTAGAGTTATTGTCATAAAACTGAAAGAAACCAGACTTTGACTTTTGAGAGTCATAAACACGACGAGAGTAGGGTTAGGGTTAGCCTAGGGTTATTGTCATCAAAACTGAAATAAACCAAACTTTGACATCAAGAGTCGTAAACATGAAAAGAATAGAGGGGTTAGGATCAACTTGGGTTGTTGTGAAACTGAAAAGAACCAGACTTTGAGATCGAGTGCGATAAAAAATGAATCTGATACGTCAAGGCTCATCCTATAGTCATTGTCAAGAAATTGAAATAAATCAGATTTTGAGATCGAGAATCATAAACACTTAAAGTTTAGGGTTAGGATCAGCCTAGAGTTGTTGTCATAAAACTGAACAGAACCAGACTTTGAGATTGAGTAGTAAACATAAAGAGAGTAGGGTTAGGATCAGCCTAGGGTTATTGTCATAAAACTGAAAGAAACCAGACTTTGAGATCAAGAGTAGTAAACATGAAGAAGATAAGGCTAGGATCAGCCTAGGGATGTCATGAAAATGAAAGAAACCATACTTTGAGATCAAGTCATAAACATGAAGAGGATAGGGTTAGGATCAGCCTAGGGTTGTTGTTGTAAAACTGAAAAGAATCAGACTTTGATATAGAGTCGTAAACATGACAAGGTTAGGATCAGCCAAGGGTTGTCATGAAATTGAAAGAAAGCAGACTTTGAGATCGAGGGTCATAAACATGAAGAAGATAGGGTTAAGATCAGCCTAGGGTTGTTGTGAAACTGAAAAGAACCAGACTTTGAGAGATCGAGAGCCATAAAATTGAATAGGATAGGGCTAAGGTCAGCCTAGGGTTATTGTCGTGAAACTAAAAAGAACCAGACTTTGAGATCGAGAGTCGTAAACACGTAGATGATATGGTTAGGATCAGCTTAGGTTTGTTGTCATGAAACTGAAAAGAAAGAGACTTTGAGATCGAGAGTCTTAAACATGAAGAGGATAGGGTTAGGATCAGCCTAAGGATGTTGTAATGAAACTGAAAAGAACCAGACTTTGAGATCGAGAATCATAAACATGAAGAGGATAGGGTTAGGATCAGCCTAGGTTTATTGTCATGAAGCTGAAAGAAGCCAGATTTTGAGATTGATGGTCATAAACATGAAGAGAATAAGGGTAGTATCAGCCTTAAGTTGTTGACAGGGAGGGTTGTTGTAACGAAACTGAAAAGAACCAGACTTTGAGATCAAGTCATAAACACAAAGAAGATTGGGTTAGGATCAGCCTAGGGTTATTGCCATGAAACTAAAAGAAACCAGACTTTGACATCGAGAACCGTAAACACGAAGAGGATAGGGTTAGGATCAGCCTAGGGTTGTTGTCATTAAACTGAAAAGAACCAGACTTTGAGATTAAGAATCATAAACAATGTAGGGGATAGGGTTAGGATCAGCTTAGAGTTGTCATGAAACTAAAAAGAACCAGACTTTGAGATCGAGAGTCGCAAACATGAATATGATACGGTTAGGATCAGCCTATACATGTTGTCATGAAACTGAAATAAACCAGATTTTGAAATCGAGTCATAAACATGAAGAGGATATGGTTACGATCAGCCTAGGGTAGTTGTGAAACTGTAAAGAACCAGACTTTGATACTGAGAGCCATACAAATGAATAGGATAGGGCCAGGATCAGCCTAGGGTTATTGTCATAAAACTGGAAAAAAAAACAGACTTCGAGATCGAGAGTCGTACGAAGAGGATAGGGTTAGGATCAGCCTACGGTTGTTGTCATTAAACTGAAAAGAACCAGACTTTGAGATCGAGAATCATAAACACGATGAGGATAGGGTTAGGATCAGCCTTGGGTTGTCATGAACCTGAAAAGAATCAGACTTTGAGATCGAGAGTCTGAAGAGAACATGGCTAGGATCAGCCTAGGGTTGTTGTCATGAAACTGAAAAGAAACCAGACTTTGACTTTTGAGATAGAGAGTCATAAACACAACGAGAGTATGGTTAGGCTCAGCCTACGGTTGTGTGAATGAAACTGAAAAGAACCAAACTTGGCTCATGTTCATCTTTGACTGTCAAATGATTGTGTCCGTCTGCTAACCTTTGTACTAGGCCTATAGAGACTTACCCTGCTTCCATAGCTTTTGGTCAGATTGCTAGGCTAAAGCATATTCATGAGTCTCTCAACGGTCGTGTGATGCACACGGATGAAGAAGAAAGGGGGCGGGGTCAAGGAATAGTCAACTGATAAATGAACGTGAGGATAGAAGAATGTAAACTCCATCCGTAAGTATTTCTTCAAAAGAAAGGGTTTGATGAATTTACAATGCCAAGCAATACAGAAAGAAAAAATGTTGTTTCTAATATCCGAGTAATAGCAAAACGAACAGCTTTGCTTCACAGTATACTCCCCCCCCCCCCCCCCCCCCCCCCCCCCCCCCCCCCTCCCCCCCCCCCCCCCCCCCCAAGAGAATATCGTCTGCTAAATGAAATCCATTTGACATGATACATTTCGCTTTGTTTTGAGGCCCTGTAAAGGTTTTTCCTGCCAAAAAGGCGAAACATAAAAATGTTAAGTGTGCAGTCATTTTACTTTTGTTTTTGTTATTATCATGATGAATGCATTTTTTAATTTATCTTTTTTTGACAATGCACTTGCTGTGATTTAGCAAGTTTGGCAAGGCACTTCTGTGATTTTGCAAAGGCTTCGGTGGAGTGAAGGGGTGGGGTGGAGCGTGGCCGACAGTAGCTTAGTATAGTTAGCGATTGGCAAATCGGGGGAAGGGGGAGGGTGGGGGGGGTAGCTAGAATGTTTAAAGGTGGACCCTGACGGATGAGTTTTTGCAAGAAACTATGTCGAGATCACCAGAAAGACAGCCTTTTCAAGGATCAGGAACACTCACTTTGCTGTGGTTTCCTAGAAATTAAACTGTAAAAACAGCGTGATTCCTCTTTGGCAGAGATACTGGAGAAAAGCCATTTTGGATGGGGTGGATGAAGTTCACTTATTGTGGTTGAAGCGTTTTCTTTTTTTGTAGTGCAGTAACAAACAAAATGGATCTGGTTTCCTTTGTTGTGAGTAAAACTCCTTTAGATAAACGGGTAAAGGTACAGATGTGCCGCCCCCCCCCCCCTGCATTTCTCGGTTAATTTGCAATTTTTCCGTTTTTGCCTTTCTTACCAAAACATAAAGCTGTATTTTATTAACCTTTTTAGCTAATAACCTTTTTGGAATACTAACCCTAGCCCTAACCCTAGCCCTAAGCTTAACCTTACCACCACCCAACCCTACAAGACGAAAAAACGCAATCAACCACGACTGTGACAAATGGCGCCGTACACTGCAGTACATGGGTGGGGGGGGGGGGGGGGGGTCCTATTAGATAATGGCCTAGGGTTATGGGATAGGGTTAGCATTCCAAAAAGGTTATTAGCTAGAAAAAAAAAAAAAGGTTAATGAAATACAGATTTATGCTTAGTAAGAAAGGCAAAAAACGGGAAAATACAATTAACCGAGAAATGCAGGGGGGTGGCACATCTTGACCTTAATTTTTTTTTTTTTAATGCTTGTATTGCAAAACTTTCGTGCAAACGATTTAGCAGCCATCAGAAAAGAGACAGCGCTCGCCTTCTTTTTGAGTGAAAGAAAGCATTTGACTTCCTGCCTAAAGAGGAATCGCACGATTTGACTTATAGAGAAACCAGAGCAAAGTAAGTGTTGCAGATCTCTGTAAAGGGTTTTGTTTTCCTGTGATCTCGGCGTGTTTCTTACAAAAACTCATCCGTCAGAGTGCCCCTTTAACGGTGTGCCATTCGAGGCCCTGAAGAGGTTTTTCCCGCCTAAAAGGCGAGGAGGAGAAAAATGTTATGTGTGCAGTCCTTTTATTATTTTGTTGTAATTTTTATGATGAATGCAGCCTTTTATTTATTTTTAACAATGCACTTGCTGTGATTTTGCAAAAGTTTAGCAATGCACTTCTGTGATTTTGCAAAGGTTTAGTAATGGTGGTTGTACACTTTTTAAAAAAATACCAAAATGAGGATGAGGCCCTGTCAAGGGTATTATCATCATACAATTCACGCCTCGTTTTTCTTACAACACAAAATTTGTTTTCTTCATAATTCTCTTTGCAGAAGCGTAATAATACACAACTTTAATGTAAAATCGTTTGGCTTTCAAAATTCTGCAATTTTTTTGCATGCTATTCGTATGCTATGCATAATATTTTTTGGGACATGCAAGTTTAAGCAGACGACACAAACTCCAGTGAAAGCAAGACTGCTTACGCACAGAGAGAGAGAGAGAGAGAGAGCTATTCGTATGAGAGAGAGACTGAGATGCAACGAGAGACTGAGCCGACGACAAGAGAGTGAGAGAGAGATTAGATGGAGAAGAGAGGGAGTTGAGAGAGAGATTTGTGAGAGAGAGAGAGTGAGAGATTATGAGAGAGAGAGAATAAAACGAGGTTTAGCAGACGACAGCAACTCCAGTGAAGAAAGTGTGGTGGAAGCACGCACGCACTAGGCCCTACTAGCCTAGCCTAATTAAGACAGAGAGAGACTGAGAGAGAGGTAAGAGCCCAGAGAGACGAGAGAGAGAGATGAGAGAGGAATTGAGAGAGAGAGAGATGAGAGAGAAAGGGAGAGAGAGAGAGAGAGAATTGAAATGAATGAATTCACCATTTTATTTATAGAGGGTAATAGAGAAAGAACATGCTTTTGTTGTGCTTTTGTGTGTGTGTGTGTGTGTGTGAGAGAGAGGAGAGAGAGATGAGAGAGAGAGAGAGAGAGAGAAGATCGAGAGACGAGAGAGAGAGAGAAGAGAGCAATCAGACAGACAGAGCACAGACAGACAAGAGACAGAGAGAAGGG
>CM065702.1:5085873-5088373 GCA_017654935.2 Phymorhynchus buccinoides
TCTGTCTGTCTGTCTGTCTGTCTCTCTCTCTCTCTCTCTCTCTCTCTCTCTCTCTCTCTCTCTCTCTCTCTCTCTCTCTCTCTCTCTCTCTCTCTCTGCCTCTGTCTGTCTGGCTGTCTGTCTGTCTGTCTGTCTGTCTGTCTGTCTGTCTGTCTCTCTCTCTCTCTCTCTCTCTCTCTCTCTCTCTCTCTCCTCTCTCTCTCTCTCTCTCTCTCTCTCTCTCTCTCTCTCTCTCTCTCTCTCTCTCTCTCTCTCATTGCAAACGTTGCAAATTTATTATATGCATTTGTTAGTAACCCCTTCCCCCTCTCCCACCCAACCCAACGTGCCTTCCTATGTCTCTTTGTGCTTTGTAATCACCATATATTTGTCGTTGTGTTTAAGCCTCCCCCCCCCCCCCCCCCTACTTGATTCGGGCAGAAAAGGCCTAATCAATAAACGTTTTGGATTGGATTGGATCTCTCTCTCTCTCTCTCTCTCTCTCTCACTCACTCCCTCTCTCTCTCTCTCTCTCTCTCTCTCTCTCTCTCTCTCTCTCTCTCTCTCTCTCTCTCTCTCTCTCTCTCTCTCTCTCTCTCTCTCTCTCTCTCTCTCTCCTCTCTCTCTCTCTCTCTCTCTCTCTCTCATCCACACAAGCAATTTTGTTTTAGCCAAAGACAATGATCATTTGATCACGACGTTCACAATAAATATATTTTATTAATTATATTATACACGAAAGGAAAACTGGTCTTAAAATATTTGTAAATCAGAGGGAACGTTAAAGCCAGAAGATGAATGAAAGGTGGGTTTAACGTCCGCTCAGCTATACAGAGCACATGTGGGATGAACCATCAACCAACCACCACAACCATCACTCACTGCTTGGAGCAGATCCGGGAGATACTGCAATACCAGGTCTGACTATAAGGCGATTTACGTTTTTTTTGGTTTTTTTTAAAGAAAATGAAGGTGGGGGCAACCAATTAATAGTTTCTTTGCTGTTGCAATAAAATGTACCATTTCCTGTTTGTTTCAGAGGCAGGCTGAACGGGTGTGACATCAATTCTCTGGGGCTGTTACCAGACAAACTGAAAACTGAGCTGGCCATTCACGTCAACCTGGAAACCTTGAAAAAGGTCAGCTGTGTTGACTTTGTTTTCGTATGGTTTTGTCTTGCATTGTGCATACAGAGTGTACCAGAGCGTGAAAACGTTAGATCAACCAGCGGCGTGGCAGCATTTTCGGCTCAGGTGACCTTGACCTTTGACCAACGACCTTCATGCTCGACCGTGGCCTAGATATTCCAACTACCTATCAGCATGCGAAATGTGAGGGTCCTAGGTTCTTCCGTTCAAACGCTATCGTGTTGACATAGATAGCCAGGTACAGTCAGCCCTGACACTATTAACCAGCTTCGGCTATCGCCGCTGGTTAAACATTGTGATGGCATGACTCCATCATTCCATGAGCTGGTCCAATCCCAAATGTGGCAGTTTGTATATACGCGTAGCAATTTGTGCCTATATTTGCTGGTGACATTGATAATTATTACCCCAAGAATGTCAAAGTTTCTCCAAGACCTTCGTTTTCCACATGCAGGCCTACGTCTGCACATAATCAGTCTGTCAAACCGAACAAAGAATTCAATGCAGATTGAGTTGTGTTTATAAATAATATGAATAAAAAATATATCAGTGAATTTCCTAGTGCCGTTCCCCAAGTTGTAAGGACTACAAAGTTGATGTATTTGAAAAGCAGAATATTTTGCTATGATGAAACTTTCTGTGTCCAATTCAACAAACAAACAAACAGGCACACAACAAGTGTAAAGTGACGTTATTTATTCACAAGAGACACGACAAAACATTTGGATATTTCGGCGAATGCGCCTTTATCAATAATAGACCAAGGCGCATTCACTGAAATATCCAGTTGTTTTGTTTTGTCTCTTGTGAATAAAATAACGTCACTTTACACTTGTTGTTTGTTTGTTGCATGTTCCAGTGACGTTGCAGTCTGTTTCAGTTTTCCGTGCCCAGTGTCTGTGTTTGTGAATCTCAGAAACAAGCTCTGTTATCAATAACTTTTTTTATTTTTTTATTTTTATTTTTTTAAAGCCGTATATATTTCGAATTTTAATATTCTTTATTGCATACACCCAGCCACGGACAATGATCTTGTATCATAATATTAATAAAGGACGACTTTTGGTTGGATGGTTGTTTTTGTTGTTGTTGTTGTAGTTTTAGGTTTACGTGGGCTTTGATTTTGATGGGCAATATTTCGTCACTGTTTCGAGTCCATGAGGGAGAGGGAGAGATGTGTTGCAGATAAGATAACAGATTAAGCATTGAGCATTGACACATCCCTTGTGTTTTGTTCTATGTTCTAAAAGAACGAAGTAAAATGAACAATGCTGATTTGCTTTTTGCTCCCAATGGCGGAGGGACAGAACCTATGCACAGACAGCTGTTTCGACCTGTGAAGGTCTCCCCTGTCTGCATTGTCGGCCTGTCAG
>CM065702.1:5100873-5110873 GCA_017654935.2 Phymorhynchus buccinoides
CCATCATATCCCCCCTTTCCCCTTAAATCTGTCTTTCTACTTTCACTGTCTCATTTATTCATGATTTCTACTCACACTACCTCGCCTCAATTAACCCTCTCTTTTTCATTCTGAGCTCTATTCAGATTGTTGTTGTACTCTCTCTCCCCACACAGTCTGATGAAAGCTCTACGAGCGGAAAGCTTGCTTCTTCCCTTTTTCTACCTTGATCACCAAACCCAAACCCTATTCAAGTGCTGATATCTATTTTTATCCTTAATTTGGATATCATCTCAGTAGTTGGCCCTCTCTAGTCATGTCTATTAGGTTTTGAAATTAAAATTTCAGAACATTATTATTTTGTTCATTTTACATAAGATTTTTACTATTTCTGGTTTAACTTTGTGCTGGTTTGCTTTTATTGTGGATTTTCGATTTGGTGCAAAGAAGACACCATTCTCTTGTAGAATGTCTTCTTGCTCAAGTAGACATCCACTGGACAGTCAAATTGCAGGTAAATGTCCCATATGTGCCTTCCCAGGTCGAGAGGACGTAAAATTCCAAAAAAAAAAAAAAAAAAAAAAAAAAAAAGTCAAATTGCAGGTATTAAATACTTGTAGCGGTGCCATAGCCGATGAGGTTTAACCGAGGCGTGGTCACCGCCACAGCTATCTGTATTAATAAAAAATCGGGACTTTACTGGTTTCGTACTGCCTCCGGGCATTGCCTCCAGTATTGTTCCCACCATATTTGTATTTACAAATGTCCCATATGTGTCTGATTCAGATCAAGAGGACGTAAAACACCATTTTCGTCGTCGTCAAATTGCAGGCCGATCATGCAAACTGATGAGATCTTCACAGATCGAAACAGCTGTCTTTGCATAAGGCACTGTCCCTGGGGAGGGACATTGGGAGAAAAAGTAAATCAGCACAAAAATACATAAAATTAACGTTAACTGCTTTTGTTTCTGAGGTTCACAAATACATTTTGTACAGTTTTATAAACTTTTTAACTGTACCTTTTCATCTCATGTCAGTTTTAAAACTCATTTTCCTGATGAAGAGATAATAACAAATCTCGAAAGCGTGAAAGCATTGGTGTTTTGTGGCTTTTTGAAATCGAACCCAAACCCTGTTTTAAAACCCATTTTCCTGATGAAGAGATAATAACAAATCTCGAAAGCGTGAAAGCATTGGTGTTTTGTGGCTTTTTGAAATCGAACCCGAACCCTGGTGAGTTTCCCCATTCTACCATTTGTGTCCCAACTGACTCAACTAGCCACGTGTCCACAGCACCACAGTTGTCCCCGGAATATCATTATCAGTCTGTATCGCATCAAGGAAGAAAATAATAATGCATTGATCTCGTTATGACACGAGGAGAGCCCTTGCACAGCGCTCGTCTGGCACTTGGCAGAGATCATCTCTGACAGCAGGAATTGCTTCACGTCATATAATATCCCCCCATCTCATCTTTACGCACACGCGCATACACACACACGCGCGCTCATGCACGCACGCACTTACGTATGTATATAGGCACACGGGCACGCACACACAAACACACGTACGCACGCACGTGTACACACACACACTCTCTCTCTCTCTCTCTCTCTCTCTCTCTCTCTCTCTCTCTCTCTCTCTCTCTCTCTCTCTCTCTCTCTCTCTCTCTCTCTCTCTCTCATCTCACACACACACACACACCACACACACACACACACACACACACACACACACACACACACACACACACATACACACACGCACACACGCACGCACGTGTGTACACGCTCTCTCTCTCTCTCTCTCTCTCTCTCTCTCTCTCTCTCTCTCTCTCTCTCTCTCTCTCTCTCTACACTCACACACACACACACACACACACACACACACACACACACACACACACACATACACGCGCGCGCACGCGCACACACAAACACACACACACATTTCACTCACACACACACACACACACACACACACACACACCACACACACACACACACACACATCCCAATTCAACTCACCCACCCACCCACCCACCCACTCCCTTCACATAGTCCCCACAGCACATTATTTCTGTACGCTCTGTCACCGACGACATCTAAAACTCTTTCATTCTGACGTAAAGTGTCGTCTGCTGTTTTGGGAGATTGAGCATGACAGTTATCACCATTTCCATTAACGGACAAGGAGTGCAGAGGGGAGGATAGGGGCAGGAAGATGGATGGGTGGTATTCTAAAGTTGGGGCTATCTATGCCTATATAATAAAATCTATTTCGAGGGGGGGGGGGGTGTCTGTCTGTCTGTCGATCAGAGCCGTCCTCTCTCCCCCTCATAAAACGAACAACTGAATAGTTGTATTGCAGACTCAAGGAATGAGAGTGTATTATGCCTTAAAATTGTCTTGATTACTTTTCTATGTTATGTTATGTAAGCATGATGTTTTGTTGTTGTGGTTTTTTCCCCCTCATTTTTTTTTTATATACAAAAAATGTATTACTCAAAAAGGTTAAATACTAATTTTTTTTAAATGCAAAAAAACACCCGAAACAACAGTTTCTGTAGTTTGAAAACCGTTGGTTGGAGACCCCTATAACCATGTATATTCGTGATCAGCATCACAAGGTGGAAGGCAGTGGGAGACATTTCCAAGTGCTATTCTAACAACTGCTATTCTGAAGACCTGTGTCGGGAAGAGCTTCCACGAAGCGAAGCGAGCGGGGCGTAGCTGCTGGTGAGATAAGAAAGGATTTGGAATGTGGGAGAGTGAGAGAAGAAAGGGGGTGGTGGGTGGGGGGGGGGGGGGAGATTAGGAGGTTGGGGGGTGAAAAATTGATTAAATGATTAAGACAAAAAGGAATGCACCGAGTTGACTCTCTCTCTCTGTCTCTCTCTCTGTCTGTCTCTCTCTCTCTCTCTCTCTCTCTCTCTCTCTCTCTCTCTCTCTCTCTCTCTCTCTCTCTCTCTCCCTCTCTCTCTCTCTCTCTCTCTCTCTCTCTCTCTCTCTCTCTCTCTCTCTCTCTCTCTCTCTCTCTCTCTCTCTCTCTCTCTCTCTCTCTCTCTCTCTCTCTCTCTCTCTCTCTCTCTCTCCCTCTCTCTCTCTCTCTCTCTCTCTCTCTCTCTCTCTCTCTCTCTCTCTCTCTCTCTCTCTCTCTCTCTCTCTCTCTCTCTCTCTCTCTCTCTCTCTCTCTCTCTCTCTCTCTCTCTCTCTCTCTCTCTCTCTCTCTCTCTCTCTCTCATAATCCTAGGCTGATACAAACCTAATTCCATTCCATTCCAACATGCTGTGGTTTTGTGGGGTTTTTTTAATATATAGAATATCGCTTCTCTGTGAAAATGTTCCAATGCGAACATTGAAGGGGGAGGGGGGATTGAGTACGAGATAGCGTACTACCCACCCTCCTCTATGCATGCCCTGCATGAAAACGTCAGTGTCAAGTTAGAAAGCACGGCTGTTTTTGCCCTTCACTGTATAAAGCCTCCCGGCTTGCCTTGTCTCCCCCTTGATGACTCTTTCGTCACAGAGTCAGACTACTTCCTTCCTTGTTTTGGGTGACTGTTGTCATGGAAGCCAAGTCACAAAAATGTTCAGAAATCCTTATAGGACACCGCTGCTCAAAATCTGATAAATCGAAATATTTTTGGGGGAAATGAGTATTAGAGATGATTGGCGATTTTTTATATTTTTTGTTGTTTCAATTTCAGTTTGTTACGATGAAAATATGTAAATGATTCATTTCTCTTTTATTTATATTTATAGTATGAATACAATAATCTCAGTTATTAGCTGAGCTCCATTCCCCTAATCTGAAGGACTAAAAAGTTGGTGCATTTGAAATGCAGAATAGTTTGCTTTGATAAAACTTTTGTGTTCAATGTCTGTATTTGTGAACCTCAGAAACAAACTCATTTAACTTTAACTTTACGATTTGTTCTGTGTTCTGAAAAGAAGAAAATAATGTGCTGACTTGCTTTTTCTCCCGATGGGGGAGATGGACAGTGCCTATGCAAAGACATCTGTTTCGTCTTGTATATATATCCAGTGCCGAGCTGATGAGACTCCCTAGAGTCGAAACAGCTGTCCTCGGCTGGGCTCTGCCATTGCCTCCCTAATAAGGAGTAGAAACTAAGCTAGCACTCTTTATGTTTTTTAGAACATAGATCAAGATACCAAGTTAGCATATAACTGGTTTTTGGTTTTAATGTTCGTTTCAAAGACATAGGGACAAAAACGTTTTAAACAATTTTCCTATATTATAATATATATGGTAGCATTCAAAACAATAGAAAAAATAACAAGAGGGACTGTTTGTAAATGTAACGGCAAGTATTTCGGGCTACTGTCCTTTGACCATGCCTGTCTCCTTCTGCCAGAAAGAGACACATTTGAAATACATGTAGAATGGTTACTATTCACAGATATTAAACCTAGAAGAAAATAAAAGCAAAACGATGGACATTGTATTGCACGTGCAGCATTAAAGTATAGGCCACAAGGCTCACACAGCACATCACTTTCACTATTCCCATTCCCCACCCTCACCGTATCCCATATTATATAAAAGGCTCAAATCAAATCAAATCAAATAAAAAAGAAGCCCGGTTCTGTTTGCCCTGAATGAAACCTGCAGGAGCGTTTTGTTTGTCCCTGTTTGTTGTTTGTCCCTGTTTGTTGTTTGTCAAAAGTTTGTTGTTTGTCCCTGTTTGTTGTTTCTCCCTGTTTGTTGTTTGTACCAGTTTGTTGTTTTACCAGTTTGTTGTTTGTCCCTGTTTGTTGTTTGTCCCTAGTATATTGTTGTTTGTTCTGTTTGTTGTTTCTCCCTGTTTGTTGTTTCTCCCTGTTTGTTGTTTCTCCCTGTTTGTTGTTTGTCCCTGTTTGTTGTTTCTCCCTGTTTGTTGTTTGTCCGTGTTTGTTGTTTAAAAGAAACTGTTGTTTCTCCCGGTTTGTTGTTTGCCCTGTTTGTTGTTTGCAGGAGTTTGTTGTTTTGTCCCTGTTTGTTGTTTCTTTCTGTTTTCTTGTTTGTCCCTGTTTGTTGTTTCTCCCTGTTTGTTGTTTCTCCCTGTTTGTTGTTTCTCCCTGTTTGTTGTTTGTAGAGTGTTTGTTGTTTCAAAAATTTGTTGTTTGTCCCTGTTTGTTGTTTCGAACCTGTTTGTTGTTTGTTCTGTTTGTTGTTTGTCCCTGTTTGTTGTTTACCTATGCAAACTGTTTGTTGTTTGTTCTGTTTGTTGTTTGTTCTGTTTGTTGTTTGTCCCTGTTTGTTGTTTGTCCACACACACACACACACCCTGTTTGTTGTTTCACCCTGTTTGTTGTTTGTTCTGTTTGTTGTTTGTTCTGTTTGTTGTTTGTCACCTGTTTGTTGTTTGTTCTGTTTGTTGTTTGTCAATGTTTGTTGTTTGTCCACAAACTTGTTGTTTCTACCTCTTGGTTGTTTCTCCCCCAATTGTTGTTTGTTCAGTGTTGTTCTTTGTTCTGTTTGTTGTTTCCAAGTTTGTTGTTTTTCTGTTTGTTGTTTGTCCCGGTTTGTTGTTTCGAACCGTTTGTTGTTTGTTCTGTTTGTTGTTTGTTCTGTTTGTTGTTTGTCCTGTTTGGCGTTTGTTCTGTTTGTTGTTTGTTCTGTTTGTTGTTTGTTCTGTTTGTTGTTTGTCCCTGTTACTATGTTGTTTGAACCTGTTTGTTGTTTGTTCTGCTTGTTTGTTCTGAATCATACTTTGTGGTTTGTTGTTTCAGAAAACTGTTTGTTGTTTGTTCTGTTTGTTGTTTGTCCTATGTTTGTTGTTTGTCTCTGTTTGTTGTTTGTTCCAGAAGTTTGTTGTTTGTTCCCGGGTTTGTTGTTTGTCAGACTCGTTTTGTTGTTTGTTCTGTTTGTATGGGCGGGGGGAGGGTGGGGGGGGTTTGTTGTTTGAAAAAAACTGAGAAGGTTGGAGATCGAAATAAGCAAATGAAGCAGACCAGACTGAAATCAGATGACAGGGCCATATAACGTTTGCCCCCTGTTCAAGACAAAGAACAAAGTAACAGTAAAAATCAAAACAATATTTCATCATTTATAATGGACTTCTTTTTTTTAAAGATTTTTTCAGGTTGAGATTAGCGTCCACTCGGTCAGAGAGCCTTATGGACGGGGGAAAAAAGGAAAAAAAGGGGAAGATACACTTCATACACCAAGTTGTAAATTTTGTATGATCTCCCTCTACTTTCATCAATTTAGACTTACTGAGGAAAACCAAGGGAAATAATTGTTTTACGCACGGGGCATTGTGGGTTTACTGAGGAAAACCAAGGGAGATAATTGTTTTACGCATCATTGTGGGTTTACTGAGGAAAACCAAGGGAGATAATTGTTTTACGCACGGGGCATTGTGGGTTTACTGAGGAAAACCAAGGGAGATAATTGTTTTACGCATCATTGTGGGTTTACTGAGGAAAACCAAGGGAGATAATTGTTTTACGCACGGGGCATTGTGGGTTTACTGAAGAAAACCAAGGGAGATAATTGTTTTACGGATCATTGTGGGTTTACTGAGGAAAACCAAGGGAGATAATTGTTTTACGCACGGGGCATTGTGGGTTTACTAAGGAAAACCAAGGGAGATAATTGTTTTACGGATCATTGTGGGTTTACTGAGGAAAACCAAGGGAGATAATTGTTTTACGCACGGGGCATTGTGGGTTTACTGAGGAAAACCAAGGGAGATAATTGTTTTACGCACGGGGCATTGTGGGTTTACTGAGGAAAACCAAGGGAGATAATTGTTTTACGCACGGGGCATTGTGGGTTTACTAAGGAAAACCAAGGGAGATAATTGTTTTACGCACGGGGCATTGTGGGTTTACTAAGGAAAACCAAGGGAGATAATTGTTTTACGCACGGGGCATTGTGGGTTTACTGAGGAAAACCAAGGGAGATAATTGTTTTACGCACGGGGCATTGTGGGTTTACTAAGGAAAACCAAGGGAGATAATTGTTTTACGCATCATTGTGGGTTTACTGAGGAAAACCAAGGGAGATAATTGTTTTACGCACGGGGCATTGTGGGTTTACTGAGGAAAACCAAGGGAGATAATTGTTTTACGCACGGGGCATTGTGGGTTTACTGAGGAAAACCAAGGGAGATAATTGTTTTACGCATCATTGTGGGTTTACTGAGGAAAACCAAGGGAGATAATTGTTTTACGCACGGGGCATTGTGGGTTTACTGAGGAAAACCAAGGGAGATAATTGTTTTACGCACGGGGCATTGTGGGTTTACTGAGGAAAACCAAGGGAGATAATTGTTTTACGCACGGGGCATTGTGGGTTTACTAAGGAAAACCAAGGGAGATAATTGTTTTACGCACGGGGCATTGTGGGTTTACTAAGGAAAACCAAGGGAGATAATTGTTTTTCGCATCATTGTGGGTTTACTGAGGAAAACCAGGGGAGATAATTGTTTTACGCACGGGGCATTGTGGGTTTACTGAGGAAAACCAAGGGAGATAATTGTTTTACGCACGGAGCATTGTGGGTTTACTGAGAAAAACCAAGGGAGATAATTGATTTACGCACGGGGCATTGTGGGTTTTTGTGTTGAAATCTTCTTGTATCGGTATGGCGATACTGTTGTTGTTGTTGTTGTTGTTGTTGTCGTACCCTGGCTTAAAGACTCCAGGGATCATCCCAACAGCCGAAGCACTTGAACACTATGGTACAAGCGCACCAGCTAGGGATGAGAACATTACGTGTGTGACCGTTTTTGATTACCCCGCCACGTGGGCAGCCACACTCCGACTTCAGAAGATTTTAGAGACTGATGATGTTAGGCTAGGAGCTTAGCATGGCTAAAGGCAATCCCCGCTTAACTATGCCTAGCATAACATCACTTTGATGTAGCCTTGGTGTTCTAGCCTATGTGAATTGGTCTGACGCATGTCTCAGTGTACACCCCACCAATTAAGCGTGTGCTTCCCGGAAAAGGATTTGCACCGAGTTATCAAGGCAAAATGGCAATAATAAGTATTGGAAATATATTTTGCAAAAACAATCTCTTTAGATAATTAGGCCTTTTCACAGTATCTATTTTGATTAAAATCCATCCAATATTATATTATAATTAATCAGTGTCTTTGTCATATTCAAAACTGATTTACTGGGTTTATGTTGATATGGCTAATCATTTGGTAAATCTGACACCATGGTCCACCTCAACTTCAGTAGGGTAAGACGGGGTAAAAATCCCATGGGCGGGTAAGAAGCCCATGCCAATGATCTCATGAAATAAAGAAACTTTCAGTCAAATTTGCTCATGATACGAATGCTAAACATTATAGTAGGGTGGGGCTAAAAGGCGAGGTCGGCGAAGACGCCCACCCCTGTTTTACAGTACATTGATGACGCAATGCATCCCAGAGTGCTTTGCCAGTAACGAGACGGGTGGCCTCCATTTGCACAAGAAGTTGTGGCTCGGTCACGCACGTGGTAAGTAAACAGTTCGCCTTTCCTTGATTTTAGCCTCTTAAATGTAAATCTGCGGCTGCAGTTTATTCAGTGCCAGTGGGCAAAGCACAGACAAATCAAAACAATACTTGCATTTTGTGTTGCATGGATCTATTGTGTGAACAATGATATTGGTTTGACCTAGTGATTTCCGTTGCTTTTCATTCCACACCACATGCCTGTAAAATGGGCGAATGGGGCAAAACGCCACCATACTAATGGGGCAAAACGCCTGCTCTAGGCGTTTAGCCCCACTTAAGGGCTTTTAGCCCCATCACTTGATCAAGTGCTTTATTGACTTCTCTCTTTCCTTTTGTATGGCATAATAATGAACTTTATGAATTTCTGTTTGCTCTTGTCAACAGATAATGGTGCGGGAATACAAAAGGAAGACAAAAAGGGGCAGCTATGGTGAAGGAAACTTATCTGATGCTTTGAAAGCTGTTAGCGATGGACTTTCCATTAATCGTGCAAGCAAAGACTTTGGTGTTCCTCAAAGGACTCTGAGAAGACACAGGGACAAAAAAGTTGCTGAACCGGGTGTGCTGAATTTTGGGCGTTGCAAATCATTTCTGCCATCTCAAGTTGAAAAGGACCTAAAAGAACATGTACTCAACATGCAGAGACGATTCTATGGTCTTCGTATGCGGGATCTGCAACATCTGGCTTTTGATGTTTGTGAGAAGGCTAAAATTAGCCACCCCTTCAACAAAGATACCAAGATGGCAGGAAAGGACTGGGTCAGAAACTTTATTGCCTGTCATGACCTTACTCTGCGGCAACCTGTATCCACAAGCATTGCGCGTTGTTCTGGATTGAACAAACCCCAAGTCCACCATTTTTGGGGGCCTTTACAAAGAAAGGTTGGCTGCAAAAACATACCCCCCAGCAAGGTTGTGGAACATGGACGAGACAGGGGTGACAACCGTCCAAAAGCCTGGAAGAGTTTTTGCATCAAAGGGAGCTCGACAAGTGGGCAAGGCCACCAGTGATGAACGAGGTACTCTGGTGACTCTTGTGTGTGCCTGCAGTGCAGCTGGTGTCATTTGTTTTGTTCATATCGTGTCTAAAGCTTATTCAATCTTCTTCCAAGAGCAGTAATTCAATTTTTGGTTTCGTATCAGGCTTAAAGTTTCATTTCAGTTTCATTACAAAATCAGTAGTGCACGTTTTGGGTTCATTTCATGCTGAAATTTTCATTTAAATCTTATTACAAAAGCAGTTATGCACTTGTTTGGGTTCATATGATAATTAAAAGTCTATTTCAATCTTTTGACAAAAGGAGTAATATACTTTTTAGTTCATTGCATGATTGAAGTTTCATTGTAAACTGACAAAAGCAGAAATGCAGCTTTATGTTCATGTAATGATTAACATTTCATTTTAAAATGTTTACAAACGCAGTAATGCCCTTTTAGGTTCATATCATGATATAAAGTTTCAAGTTAAATTTCTTACGCAAGTAAAAGTGCATTTTTGGTTCATATGTCGACAGTTAGTTTCTGTTTTATTTGTTTTCTTGCTTATCTGTTCAGGGG
>CM065702.1:5118605-5123605 GCA_017654935.2 Phymorhynchus buccinoides
ACACCAGAAGTTTGCCCGGCCGTCACTGGCCATGTCCAGCTTCGTAAATCAATCGCAAGAATCTGAAGAGGGCGACTTGCTTGGAGGTGCCCATGAGTGGGAGTTGCCACAGGTCTTTTCTTTGCTACACAGCGTGGACAGCGATTGATATACTGTTCAACATCCCTGTGCATTCCAGGCCAATATACCCGTTGGCGCAGCAAGCTAACGGTACGGTCCATTCCTTGATGACCCATCTTGTCATGAAGCTCATGCAAAATGTGGGGTCGTAGCGTTGACGGTAGGACTAGTTGATCGACATCTCCCCACGTCGTATCCTTGACATTGCGGTACAGCACACCGTCTTTCATCTTAAACCTTGAATGTTGTTTCAACATGGGT
Source organism: Phymorhynchus buccinoides (assembly GCA_017654935.2). Taxonomy (NCBI): domain Eukaryota; kingdom Metazoa; phylum Mollusca; class Gastropoda; order Neogastropoda; family Raphitomidae; genus Phymorhynchus; species Phymorhynchus buccinoides. The sequence continues at coordinate 5,118,987 of CM065702.1, forward strand.
TTTACAATGTCATCTACTCTCCCGCAAGGCTTGTTTGGCCAAGATCTGATGATTGGTTCTATGGAAGGATCTTCCATCTGTTTGGCAATGAGATCTTCTGTAGACAGATTTGGCAGCATTTCTGTCCCCATGGCAGATGTATCTATGTCTGGTTTTCTTTTCGGGCCTTCGACAGTCTCCGAACTCTGACACCAGACTTCCTGTGAGGTTGCAACTTCAGGTGGAATCGGTGTTCCATCCTGAGGAAGAACTGTGTGAGATGGGATCCTTGACAAAGCATCTGCTCAGTTGATCCTTCCTGGCCGATATTTGACGTCAAAGTCAAATTGTGCCCATCTCTGCTCAAGTGCGCCAAGTTTGCAAGACTTGAAATGTACCAAGGGATTGTTATCTGTATAGACCTCAAACTTAGATCCAAGGAGATAACCCCTAAACTTCTCTGACACTGCCCTTTTCAGTGCTAACATCTCCAGTTTGAAACTGCTGTAGTTTGCTTCATTCTTCTCTGTGGGACGCAGTCGGCGGCTAGCATATGCAATAACTCTTGTAGTTCCATCTGGCTGTTTCTGACTTAGGATAGCCCCAAGTCCCTCATAGCTTGCATCAGTCTCCAAAATGAAAGGCCTCGAGAAAACTGCAAATGCCAGTACCTCAGAACCAGTAAGAGCATCTTTAAGCTGCTCGAAAGCTCTCTGATGTTCTTCTTGCCAAACCTGCTTGATAGAAGTTGTCCTCCCTTTCTTTCCGTTTGCATGCTGATTCACCAGTGAGTGAAGGGGTCCTGCAATGCGCGCATAGTTCTTTACAAACCTCCTGTAGTATCCCGCAAATCCAAGGAACGAGCAGAGTTCCTTGACATTGTTCGGAACAGGCCAATCCCTAATAGCTTTTGTCTTTTCTGACTGACAACTGACTCCTTCAGCCGAGATAGTATGCCCAAGATAACTGACCTCGTTCCGCAACAACTGACACTTTTCCAGCTTGATCTTTAGCCCCGCTTCTTCAATTCTTTTCAAAACCCTCTCAAGATGCACTAAGTGTTCTTCAAAGGTTTTGGAGAAAACCAACAAGTCATCTAGGTACACTAGCAAGAAACTGAACAAGAAATATGACATGACTGAATTCATCAGCCGTTGGAATGTAGCTGGTGCGCCTGTCAATCCAAATGGCATCCTGGTGAATTCGAAGAGACCAAATGGTGTTGTGAAAGCTGTCTTTTCTTGGTCTTTTGGATCCATGGCAATCTGGTGATACCCACTAGCAAGATCAAATGTTGAGAAAAATTGAGCTCCTGACAGTGCATCAAAAGTCTCTTGGATCCTGGGCAAGGGATATGCATCCTTGACCGTCTTGTTGTTGAGCCGCCGATAGTCTACGCACAGGCGTACTTTCCCATCCTTCTTCCTTACCACGACAATCGGAGCTGCATACGGACTATGACTCTCTTTCGCGATTCCTTTCTCAACTAAGTCTCGGATGTGTTCTTTCACTTCATGAAAATCACGAGGTGGGATGGACCTGTAAGACTGCGCAACTGGAATGTCATCAGTGGTTAGAATTCGATGCGTCTCTCTATCCGTGTATCCAATGTCCCCATCATCAGAAGACAAAACATGCCCATATCGTCTCAACAAATCAAGAACCTGTTGCTTTTGTTCTTCTGTCCCTGCAAAATCTGGCAATGGTATATCCTGATGACAACTGTTTTCCGCTGTCGAATCTGACTCAATCCCTTCCTCAACTACAATCTGTCCAGAAACAACCTCAACTCGCGCAGCGTCACTCGAATCGATCGAGTCAACAGCATGCAACATTGCAACGGGGGTACGCGCTTCAAGGAAGATATCTTCTTCGGATAGATTGGCTATCCGAATGTATCGAGAGGAATTATCCTCACCAACCAGCGTTGGGACAACAATCAACCCTAAGGGTAAAGAAAAGTTTGATGGCTCTGCTAATAGCTTCCTATATGGTTGTGCTACTCCACTTATCCTAACTGTGGCTAAGCTACACCCGGGTACCCTAGTTTTCCCTACTACCCTAGCTATTCCCTTGACCGAAGTATGTTGTGAGTGGACTTCATGGATGACCGGCTGTAAACACAGTGGCATACCAGCAGAAAAACGTTTATCCTGGAAAATTACCTGTAAGACATTCATACCCAGGATAGCAGGCGTTTTCAGCTTACGTTCAGTCAAGCATGGGTTAACATCTTTAACAACAAGAAAACATGCATCGCAACATTTACCAAACACTTCAACTTTCCCTTGTAACAGCCCTACATACGGAATGTCTAATCCATTGGCTGCTTTCACAGACAGCCAGTTTGCTTCCTGCAATTCCCTATCGCCCAAATTATGTCTGTACCATGATTCTGTAACTGTACTTATCTCACTGCCCGTGTCTAGCAAAGCGTCTAACTTCTTATCTTCAAGGTACATTTCAGCCCTAGGGCACTGGCCCGTCAAATTCCTAACTGTTGCCTTGTCCCCAGCCTCTGCCGTTTGGCTCCTCACGGAAGAGGCCGCTAGTTTCCCTGATACTGGTTCCTTGCGCCTTCCTCATCCCTTTTCCTCTTCCGGCAGTCTCGCTTCATGTGGCCTGGTTTGTTGCAGTAGTAGCAAACCAGACTAGTTCCGCCCATGCTTTGGCGGTGAGGGGGTGTTGACGGACGTGCAGCAACCTGTTCCACCAATGTTGCCATGGTGGTTTGCATTGAATCCAAGGCCTTTGTCAATGCGTTGACCTTTTCTTCTAGACCTCTGTCAACTGTGGGGGTTGGTGGGCACAGGTGCTGTTGGAAGACAGCAGAGTTGTCTTCTCTCGGCTCACCCTCTTCTCTTGTCCAGCGGAGGGCCTCGTCTTTTATACTATCAAAGGTAACATCATCGCGCTCCCGCACCAGCCGGCGCAGCTCCCGCTTCAGAGGTGTTGATGTGAGTCCCTCTATGAAGCGGTCCCGCAACATTTCATCTTCAACTGCATCGTTGTCTTTCTCGTTGAGCCTGCTCTGTAATATGCGCAGTCCTTGAGCGAACTCAAGGACTGATTCTCCTGGCTGCTGTACTTTTGAGTGGAATGTTGACATCAAGGCCGCCTTCGGTCGACTGTCCCCAAATGTCTGATACAATATCGCTAAGATCTTTTGTGGCGTGTCGTTGTGGTCCTCTCCACAAGCAAGAACTTCTCGCCTTGCTTTCCCGTGGAGATGGCGGAGGATGAATTCGGCTCCCATGGCATCCGACATGGAGTACGCTCGGAAGACTCTGGTCACCTCTATCAGGAAGTCTTCCGCTGGGCCGTCCGACAGTTCTCCCGAGAAGTGTGGAAGCTTTGGAGGTCCCCACCAGCGTCCGCCTGTGGCTTGGTGTTCACCGTTGTCCATGTTGTCTGAGGGCCTGGTCCTTTCTGGGCTTCCACTGGGCTTCGCGTTAGACTGTGTGCTGCTGAACTATGAAAAAACACCTTACCTGTGATCCTGCTCGCAGCGCCATTTGTTGAAAGGGTAAAAAGGGGGGTAAGGGGGTTTTGCAGGGTTGTAGAGGAGGGGAAGGAACTTAGAGGTCTCTTTCTCTCCAATTAACCACAGGGCCACATGGAGTGGTTTATTTGGTGTTTATTTCAAGCTCAGCAGAACACACCTGTAAGACATAAAAAAAAACAAATAACTAACTTGCAAACATAAAACATTGCCACGGTAACATAACTTTTCCTGGACTATTAATCCATACAAACTGTAATACCCAGTTCCCAGTTACACAATGACAAGTATGGTATAGAACCAATTATCATGTTTGCCTTTCTACTACATGTCTTACAGCTGACACTAATCACTTCCAATGCACATTGCCTTCCCTTTAACCTTCAGGGAATCTTTACTGGCTAAACAAGCCAACACAACCAACAATGACAAGCCACACCTGGACACAATTGGAGAGTTACCACACCCTCACTCTGTCTTGTGGTCAATGTCATTTTATGACAATGGAAAAATGTTTGTGTCAAAATAACATAAAACTAGACATTAACTGGTAATTAGTGAAGAACGAAGACGTGATCATATTCTTACCCAAGAACTTTATTATAAGAAATAAATTCCTTACAATGGACAGAAAACTCGACTTTAACTGGTAACTGATGCGTAAGCACAACCTGTTTAATTCTATTCCAATTAAACCAAAGCCAGTTTCCCCACATAACATATCAAACTGCAATTGTTGCTTTAATCCAATCTGAATTGAATTGATTTGACATAGCATGCATAAGTGTTTTCGTACAATCCTAGTCACCAGTCAATTAAACCAAAACAAACCCTTTTTGGCTCACGTCGTTTTTTAAAACAAAGTGAGTCTATAGTATCGTACATGTTCGGTTGTGTGTCTGTGTGTATGTATGTGTGTATGTGTGTGTGTGTGTGTGTTGCGTCCATGGCCCCGACCTTTAACCTTAACTCAAAACCTTAACGTTGTCATTTTCTCTAAACATATAAGGCGTTAGAGGGTTAAAGTTAGCAGGATACTTGATTTTGACGTGAGCCTTCAAGTCACGACGATCAAAGCAGTCGGATACATTGATAAAGAACAAAATAAAGATAATCATTTGTTGCAGAGATTACTGTT
>CM065702.1:5128605-5138315 GCA_017654935.2 Phymorhynchus buccinoides
ATAATGACTGACGAGACACATCCTTTACATGACGACATTGACAGCAGACGATCGGACAGAAGCGACAGACTGCGAGCCCCACGTGTATGGCAAGCCAAATGGGGTTTTATTATCTACTCTATTTTAGCCTATTCAATACGAAAAAGAGCTATTGAATACACACCTAAATGTCAATGTAAATATTAAATAGAAATAGTAAATAATCCAAAATATAGAACCTTATTTCATTCTGCCTATTCGTCTGTACAATAGCTCTTTTTCGTATTGAATGCTTAAATAGAGTAGATAATAAAAGCCATACACGTGCAAGACTAGCACCTTGCATTTATTCCCTCTGCCATTCGTCTGTACAATCAGAATGCAGACTGACTAGATTGACCGGTATATGTGCACGGTGGTGTTGGTGTGTGTGTGAGTGTGAGCGTGCTGGGGTGTGTGTGTATGTGTGTGGGGGCGGGGTAGAGGAGAAGGAGGAAAGGGGGGTTGGGGGAAAAGGGGGTGGGTTAGGGGGGAGCGGGGCAGGGGGACGGGATAATGTTTTAATCATACATTTTCCTTTTAATTATCTGACACTGGTGTATGCTTTTGCTTTATAAATTCCTTTGTGATGTTCGATTTATGCATACTGCTTCTTAATATCTTATCTTTTGTATGTGTGATCTTAATATCTTATATGTAAATTTAATTAATATTTACATTTTATTCATTGGACGATGTTAATGTATTTACTGTTTTCTTCTGTCCTAATATTTTATTTAAATTTAATCAATGTCTACATTTTATTCATTGGACGATGTTAAATGTTTTTGCTGTTTCCCTCTGTGATGTTTGAGTTATATATAATGTATGTTTTAGTATTGTTTGTTTATCGAGCCTGTGAATGTGTTTTGTAATTTCCCCAGGGATCATTAAAGTTATTGATTGATTGTTTTCTTTACTTTCTTCACGTTTGTTGTTACCTCTATTTCATTGGTTTAAGCTTTATTGTTGCATTGTTTGTGTCTTTGTAAAAAGCCCAAAGAAGATTTGAACAAAACCTAGTGCTGTCTATGGTAGTCATATTGGATTATTATTTATACACATTTTTTGTGAGTTGTCATTTAGTGCTCCCAGTTCCAAACACAATGTCTCTATGCCTCATGTGTGTGTGTGTGTGTGTGTGTGTGTGTGTGTGTGTGTGTGTGTGTGTGTGGTGTGTGTGTGTGTGTGTGTGTGTGTGTGTGTGTGTGTGTGTGTGTGTGTGTGTTTTTAAAACAGGCAACTGGTATCGTGTGCTCATACCGATGGTTGATATGGACCTTCCAAGGTATGCAGGGATGTCCATCGACCGTGTCACGGATGGAGTAAGTCATTTACCTGTTTATTCTGTCCGTCGGTGTGCCTTTGTTTTGGCAGAATGTCAATCTCTCTCTCTCTCTCTCTCTCTCTCTCTCTCTCTCTCTCTCTCTCTCTCTCTCTCTCTCTCCCTCTCTCTCTCTCTCTTTGGTATTTTTTATTTTCCTTGCCATGTTTTGCCTGAGGGCATGGTGTAAAAAAGCTGTCTCAGCTTATCCAATTTCCCTCATTAAAAAAGTTCGTATAAAAAAAGTTCGCATCTCTCTCTCTCTCTCTCTCTCTCTCTCTCTCTCTCTCTCTCTCTCTCTCTCTCTCTCTCTCTCTCTCTCTCTCTCTCTCTCTCTCTCGCTCTCGTTCTCTCTCTCTCTCTCTCTCTCCTTCTCTCTCTCTCTCTCTCTCTCTCTCTCTCTCTCTCTCTCTCTCTCTCTCTCTCTCTCTCTCTCTCTCTCTCTCTCTCTCTCTCTCTCTCTCTCTCTCTCTCTCTCTCTCCTTATATAAAATATGTATGTGTATCCCTCTGTCTCTATCTCCCTCCCTCCCTTGGGTTACACAATCAACTGATTGTGTAATAACTTGCAGCAAAAAGAATGTATAACTGAACTGAGATATATCCAATATTGTTTTGTGTGTGGGTTGTTTTTATATATTTTATTTTTTTTATATTTTATTTATATAGAAATAATGGCTATGTTTCTCAGCAAGACAAAAAGGTATCATGGTGAAAATATACTATCGATTGTCGATGCATAAAAATAGTTACGAATTATTATGTCAAAAAGGCTCTCTCACACACATAAACTAGTAGTCTGGGGAGTCGAGCAAAAAAGGATGCCATAAATAGTGTCAAATGATTTGGTTTTTGGGAGATAAATCACGGGCTATATTACTTTAATTTGACGAGTGTCAAAGTCATCAACCTTTTAGCTTGGCAAAAGCATTAACGGGCATAGTTGGGAATCTGCATATCATCCATAAAGCATACTTGTTTGCTACAGATCCATGAATGTTAGTACATGTATGTAAATTTGTATGCAAGATGTATTGAATTCTGGCATGCGAAAAAAGTTGGGATTTTGAAGATGCCATTGCATCGATTACCTTACCAATCTTTTAAATGTTGCTACACTGTCATAACAATAGCAGGAACACAGGATATCGTTTTCAAGAAGTGTTGGTAGGAGAATCGTTGAGAGATAAACTAGTTAGTAAATAGACCTATATATAAGACAAAATGGATTAATGGGAGAAAGAGATCAGTTCGTAGGCCTACTTTTTAAAGCTGATCTAATGTTTTCTCCATGCATGCAGAAATCCCCTGACGGATGAGTGTTTGCAAGACACGCGTCGAGATCACCACAACGACAGCCTTTTCAATGATCAGAACACTCACTTTGCTCTGGTTTCCTAGAAATCAAACAGTCAAAACACATTTCAGGGAAAAAACAACATAACGACAGAGAACTAGAGGCTTTCACTCAGTTGGCCTCACACCTAGACCTCTACGACAGTTGGATAATCCTGCGCCCCACAGAAAAACAATACACATGGAGTCGTAATCACCCCTTCACAGCAAGACGCCTCGACTATATCCTTACATCAAACAATCTACTGCCATAAGCAGCCACACAACCCAGCCACCCTCAAGCGAACAACTCTGCCTGCACAAGGTCATGCAGCCAGCACACAGCACGAGAAGAGGAGCCTAGCCTAGCCTGACTGCTCGACCAAAGACAACTGTGAAGAAACAAGACAAGAAGGAAACATGGGCCTACAAGTGGAAAGAGCATGAGAGTGAGAGTGTGAGAGAGCGAGTGAGAATGTGAGTCTAATTTTGCTAGGCCAACTAGAATAATGCATGCATAAACCATGTCCATGTGCATACGAATTAAGAAAAACACACATCATGAATGATTCCCCAAATCTGCTCCTTCTCACGGGAAGTAGAAAAGCAGTCAAACTCTGATCTCGAAAACACACACCAGAAAACAGTCAAAATGGCGATTCGTCCTTTGCGGTGTTATCGGAGAGAGAAGTCATTTTGGACGGGGTGGGTGGAGGCCACTCAAGAGTGATTGAACTTTGTCTTCTTTGTGGTGCAGTAAAACAAAATTGGAGCTATTTCCTTTGTTGTGACCGAAACTCGTTTTGGTAAACTGTATCAAAATAGCTTATAAATAAAAGGCTTGCATTGTGGTCATTTCGTGCAAATGATTTGGTTTGACTCAGGCGGCCATTAGAAAAGACAAGTTTCTTGCATAGTCTTTCACTGAAATAATCTGACTTCCAGTACCTCCGCATAGGAGGAATCGCCTATTTGACGGTTTGATTTCTAGGAAACTAGAGCAAAGCGAGTGTTGTTATCTCTGTAAAGGGTGTTTTCCTGGTGATCTGATCTCAACGTGATTCTTGTGCAGCCTCATCCGTCAGGGTGTCCCTTTAATCTGCGGATTTGCTTGGTTATTTTGCGTTTAGGCGTCTGTCGACTGTTATACCTAAATGTATAAAAGCATCGTTTCAATTGATACATCTCAGAGGAACGTTTGTCATACCCTTTCTGCGTTTTCCAGATAGAGACTGAATTCCATCTGATATGGCATGGACGGGTGTAACACAGTGCACCATAGGCATGGTACATTTGTGTTTAGTAGTAGTTGTCTTTGTTAGATTGTTTCATATACTAACTACAATTCGGTACAACACAGTAGCATGCCAGTTTAATTAAGCAGTATGATTCACTGCAATGCAACGTCATGTCGCTAATGCTTCCTATTGTTTCAACAGAGCAAAACCATAATCAATCAGACTCACTACTTCACAAACGATGGGAAAGAATGCCAACAGAGGCAAGGGGTTCCATGTGATGTCCGTGACCAGGTTCAATGCTTCGCCGATTTCCAAAACAATGTCACTGCTACAGCTTACATGATCGCTAGAACTGACAAGTATGTCCTCTCTCTCTCTCTCTCTCTCTCTCTCTCTCTCTCTCTCTCTCTCTCTCTCTCTCTCTGAATGATCAATGATCCAGATGAAGCTTTTGGAATATGGTACCATAGTTTCCTCAATATGTGTTTACAAACACGCTCCTTTTAAAACAGTACGTATCAGAAATAACCATAAAAAAACTTGGATATCAAAGGACATAGACGCTGCCATTAAGGAAAGAGGGGCGTTTGACGTCAGGGAATGAATATGATTTTTAAAAACAAAGAAACTTAGTTAATTAATTTAAAACGATCTGCGCAAAGAGCATACTTTAAAAATCTTATTTGTTCTAGATCAGATAGCAAATCCATATGGAAAGCAATAAATCTATTAACCAATACAAATGTAAATGCCAGCATCTCATCCCCCAAACACCTATCCACCGAAGACATGAATATACACTTTTGTAACATTGCAAATTCAATTATAACATCAGATAGATCCTCTGAAAACAATTGAGATATTCTACAGAATGTCTGTGAATCTAAGCATGTTAATGATTGCTCTAACATTCCGTTTGTGAGTGCACATGAAGTTTTCAATTATCTTAATCACTTAAAACAGACCAATATTCGAGGCGTTGATGGAATTGATTCTAAAATATTGAAATTGTCAGCTCCTGCAATAACTAAAACTTTGACCTAAGTTTATAATTTATGTATTGCTAAAAATCGTTTCCCTAAAGCATTTAAAGTAGCCAAAAGTATACCTATCCACAAATCGGGTGACTATGAAGATCCTTCTAATTACAGGCCCATTTCTATTCTGTCAGTGCTGTCTAAACCGTTGGAACACCACATAAATAAACATATTCTTAATCACTTTAATTCTTTTGGTCTGTTTCATACAAATCAATCAGGCTTTAGAGCTAACCATTCATGTCATACGGCCCTAACTAACCTAGTAGACCAATGGCTTATTAACATAAACGACGACAAAATCACGGGTGTTCTTGCTAGTGACTTTATGAAAGCCTTTGATGTTGTCGATCGTATTATTTTACTAAAAAACCTGAAGATATATGGCTGTCAAGTGTGCTCGCAGTTTTACGCAGAGCTCCACAAGTGAGAAAGGTTCTGAGGAGGTAGACTGTGATCTGAGATTCGAGGAAATCTCCGGAAGGAACTCACACCAGACCACTCCAGTCAAGATTACAATACAAAGGGACATTTATTTTGTAAACAGACAATACCAATCAAAACAATAAAAAAAACACACGGTTATATTCAAATATCAAACGCAATAACTAACACTTGGGCTTTAACTAATCGCTCAAGGCAACTTAGATTAAGTTGTCTTACTACTTCTTCTTTTCGTGACCCCATTGGTCAAGACAAGCACTTGTATGCACCACTTTCACAATTGCAAGACAACTAAGAACAAATTCATTTTATGCACAAACTTCAAATAAACTAGAAGAATGAACACTAACTTTTTTTTTTTTTTTTTTTTTTTTTTTTGGTAGGTCAGAGTTGGATTTTTCCCTATGCGACCGCCTCATGAAAGGCAACGCGAGGCAAAGCCTCCCAATCCTGGGTAGTCCATAGAGTATCGTAGGGAATGAACACTTCAGCCTATAGGCTAATGTACATTTTTTTTTCATGCATTATTTGCTGACCTACTCTCTCTCTCTCTCTCTCTCTCTCTCTCTCTCTCTCTCTCTCTCTCTCTCTCTCTCTCTCTCTCTCTCTCTCTCTCTCTCTCTCTCTCTCTCTCTCTCTCCACGGAGTGGGTCCGCAGTTTGGCATTCTTCTTTTTTCTTGCTTCTGTTTGGGCGAATTTCTTGCTACTTTCTGGCAGTGCTGGACTCTGCTTTTTGTCTCTGTAGGCTAGCCTACGTTCCCGCGGCACAATTTGGCCGGCTGCGATCAGAGGGTGTGCTGAGATGTTTTCTGTTGTCTTGCTACACTGCATTAGGCCTAGGCGGTCGTCTGCTCGCGTTGGTTTTCCATTTGGGTTGGGCTCCCTCTCGCTCTCTTGCTCTCTCTGAGTGCGGGCTTCGTAGGGGTTGGCTGAACGGGTGTTATCTGACTTTGTCAGTAGGCGAGGCCTACTCTTCCCACACTCACACTTCACACCATGCGCTAATGTGTTCAGACCCATCAAAGTTTTCATCATCCCTCCTTGATCTTCTCTTTTTTTCAGTGTGCCTTTTTGTTTTATTTATTTGGCTGCACACATTAATTCTCTCTCCCTCTCTCCTCTCTCTCTCTCTCTCTCTCTGTCTCTCCCTCTGTCTCTCCCTCTCGCTCCTCCTCTCCCCCCACCCTCTCTCCTCTCTCTCTCTCTCTCTCTCTCTCTCTCTCTCTCTCTCTCTCTCTCTCTCTCTCTCTCTCTCTCTCTTTAGCTGAAAAATAGTAAACATTAGTGGCATACATTTATAACCATTATAAAAACCGCGTGCTGTCTAGTGATACACACACACTCGCCTTCTCTCTATCTATTTCTCTCTCTTACTTTTCTCACTTTTTCTTCCCTAATTATTCGTTAAGCAGGTGTGATCTAAGTTTTAATTCCCTTTCCCAAATCAGTTCGATTTTTTGTCTTGCGCCATATCTGTATTTGCTGATACAGAGCTTTGCTAGTGTGATGAGGTGGTTTACCACCCGCCTGTGTTTTGCTATCAAGATTGAGGGTTCGTGGTAACCTAAGATTGCTATTTGTTCAGTAATATTTATAGTCCGATTACATCTGACTTGTATTTCGTTTGCGACTTGTGACCATACCGGTTTTATTTCTTTACATTGATAAAAGAAGTGTTCGATGTAGTCTTTTTCCCCATTTCTGCAGGCATCACACGTTTCACTTTGTGCTATGCCCATCTTTTTTAATAAGATGTTTGTGGGATAAATGTTGTGCATTATTTTCCATTGGAGGACTCGGAGACGAGTTTCTTTATAAGCTGTGAAGTTTGTTTCCCATTCCTTATGGTCTAGGTTGTAATCATATTTTCGTTTCCAAAAGTTTACCGAGCATGGCTGGATTTTGGGGGTTAAATATTTTCTCAGTTCCTGTGTTGTGTATATGTGTATTGGTTTTATATTTATGCAAATGTCTCGTATGTCTTGTTCAATGATGGTGTCGAGATCTAGAACTCCTTTTGTGCGAGCTGATTCCAAAGCACTCTTCACTGCGTTGTATTCAAATTGCCTGTGTGGTGATTGTCCCAGTTTATTTTCCATTTCTTCAAAACTAATGATTTCTAGAGTTTCTGTTAGGATGTCTTTAATTATAGTTATTCCTCCTGTTATCCAGTCTCTAATATGCAGATTCCTGTTTTTGAATTGGAGGTTTTGATTGTTCCAAATCAGAGAGTTTTGGTGTGTCTTTTCGGGGTAGCTCTGGGGATCTCTTTGTTTAAGGTTCAGCCAGAGTTTGAGTGTTTTGACCCAAAAAGTATTGTTGTTGCCTATTCCAGTTAATTTGTGTTCAAGACAAAAGGTGTGTAATATCTCTAGTCCTTCCCAAGGTGGTCGTATTCTATGGTGGGGAATATTGTCCATTTCCCTTTATTGTGTACAATCAGTTTTACTATCCATCTTAAATATAAGGCTTCTTGGAATGTTTTCATGTCCATCATTTTAAGGCCACCCTGCTTGTACTCTTGGTTAATGACTTTGCGTTTGACTTTTTCAAAGGCTTTCCTATTGCTGGTTTTCTTCTTCCATATGAAGGAATATAAAATATGGTTTATATTATGTAGCACTCTATCTGGCAGACCAATTGATTGCATAATATAGATGAACTGAGACATAAGAAGGGTTTTTGAAACCAGAATTTTCCCAAATATGCTTAGGTTTCTCCTGTTCCATGTATTGATTGTTCTTTTTAAAACTTCGATTCTTTGCTGCCAGTTGCGATCATTTTCAGATGCTGTTGTTTTGTTGCTGAAATATATTCCAAGGATTTTTATTTCATCAGTCCAGGTCAAATTGTAAGGTTTATCGTCCAGGTGTTTTGTTATCCCAAGCCACATTGCTTCTGTTTTTCTGAGCGACATTCGAAGGCCCGAAATGGCAGCAAAGGCATGGAAAATTTGTAGAGCTTTTGCTAAGTCGGGTTTGTCTTTAAGGTACAGTGTTGTATCATTGTAAAGAAACTGAAAAACAAACTCTCACACACTTTGTCTCTCTCTCATCCACGCGCGTTCTTAACCAGAGTTTAACTTGGACTTTAACACACTAACACAACTTTCCGATTATCACCCCTTTATTCTTAAACTAAACAAGAACAACTTTGGTCCCTTTGTATGAGTAAAAAAATGTTCGTCTTGGGACAGGCACTGACAGGATAATTTTTACAAACACACCGTTCCTCGTGACACCAACTAAAAAAACTTATCTGTCTCCGCGAAGCACCGTCTTCTCCACCGAGGTCACAAACTTGGTTGCACCTCCTCCCCAAACGTTCTCCAACCAAACGTTTACAAGTCCGTTGGTGCCCTTGGCACCAACACTCAACCAGCGGCTCCCTCAGAAGCGCGAGGCTGGTCTCCCTTCCTCTCTCCGGCTCCACAGGTCGAAGGTCCACCCAACAGGAAGGGGTTACAGGTCTCCCTTCCTCTCTCCGGCTCCACAGGTCGAAGGTCCACCCAACAGGAAGGGGTTACAGGGGGGACTGGGCCACACACCCTGCAAGGGAACTGAAAAGGCTGTCAATATTCTAGCCCTACTTGAATTAGCTTCGCGGACAGAATTTTCCGTGATTAGTTTCGGTGTGAGTGTGTTTAACCATGTACTGGCCTTTACAAAACTTAGAACTTTAGACAAACACACCAGCACCGAAACTGTAACTTTCTCTCAAAAAGAGTATACAATTTTTAAGACACCATAATGTCTTTGCAAATGTAAATAAAGAAAACCTACAATTTTGAAAACCCTGCAAAATTTAGAAACCCAATTTAAACTTTATGAATGAAATACAACTTTGAAATAAGTACACTTCTTTAAATCCTAGCAATTTAGAAAACAACAACCCAAAATTTACTTTACCCGGACTTCCGAAAAACCCGGTTAAAAAAAAGACTTTAAAAGGGCGCAGCCTTCTAGCTCAACATCGCCAGACACAGTGCCGTGCACAACCAGACAGTGTCCTATTTGGCTGCTGGCTGTGTGAGCAGTCGAGCGAGTTACCCAATAAGTTTACGAAATTCACGTGCTACACGTGTTATAAAGAAACAGCTCTACAAAACTTGGTTTTACCAAGGGTAAAGTATATCTCCGACAAGGAGTTACTTTTTAAATCTGCAACACGCATTTTAGTTTTACAACATAATATATTTACCAAATTTTATACATTAATAAATTGACATATTATATCGTCAATTTCGGAATTATGCCTTTCCTGACAGTACCCCCCCCCAAAAAAAAAAGAACGCTTGCGATCTTTAAATA
>CM065702.1:5138815-5151315 GCA_017654935.2 Phymorhynchus buccinoides
CCGACACGGTGGAAGAAACGGGCGAAAGGCCTAATAGGCCAAGTGCATCCAATACTGCGAGCGACGCCCCAGCAAACGAGGAGGCAGAAGTTGATAAAACTAGGCCTACACAGCAGCAGCAGACAGCACTGCCGTCTGCTAAGCCATCTACACAGGGTTTGACACAAGCCACACTGCCATTTCATCGTGACAGTAGGAACAGATCCCACACCCCAGCGAGTAAACGAAATCACTCACCTTCACCACCGCGCAAGACTCCCCCCAAGAAGGAGAGGGTGAATGCCAAAAAGTCGTCGCAAGAGGAGAGAGGAAACGATCAAATGGAAGGCACGGAGCAAGCCACAGACATAACCTAGAGGCGTGGCTTCCCCAGTGTCTTTCTGGTAACGGCCGCACGGACAATGGACTAACGAGACACTAATCAACGATTAGGATCTTAATGTTTCAGGATGGATCGTCTCAGGGCGATTACAATTAACACCAGAGGTTTAAAGAATAAGAAAAAACGATATTTGATATTTAAATTTGTTAGACAAGGAAACTACGATGTTATAGCATTACAAGAGACTCACATAACAACTAGAGAAGAAGCGGATCAGTGGGAACTAGAGTGGGGTGGAAAATTATTCTACTCCAAAGGCACAGAACACAGTAAAGGGCATGTTACGTTAGTGAGCAGAAAACTAATGCAGGATGCAGAACTCATACACGAAGAAGAAAGGGTGTTAGTTGTTAAAGTAAAGTTAGAAGGAAAGGACTTGTTTTATGAATGTTTACGCACCGACCAATTACGTAGACAAACGACAATTCTTTGCCTCTATGGGTCGAAAAATCGATGTTCATGAATCTAATACAACCGATGTTATAATAATGGGTGACTTTAATTCTGTATTAAATAATACATTGGATATAATATCAGGCGAAAAACACAATAGACACGAAGTTGAAGACTTTAATCAAATGATCATAGATACAGATATCCACGACACATGGCGTCTGCAGCATGCAGATATCAAAGAATACACGTGGCATAGAAGCAACCCTTTCATAGCCAGGCGTATAGACTATGTCTTTGTGTCATCATCATTGCTAACTTTTGTTGACAATACCGACATTATTTCGGTCCCTCTTAATGATCATAGGGCTGTTGAAATGACACTCAAATTTCATAATTTTAAAAGAGGTCCATCTTACTGGAAATTTAATAACAGTTTACTTAAAGATGTTAAATATGTAGAGGACATGAACGCTTTCATAGAAAACCTAGACGAATCACTTAACAACTTATCTCCCCATGACAAATGGGAGTTAATGAAAATCAAAATAAAAAAACACAATAGATTATAGTAAGCAAAAAGCATTAGAAAAACAAAGAAAAGAAATAATTCTTTTAAAAAAGCTTAACGACATAGAGAAACTACTTGGGAACCTCCCAAACAATCAACTGGAGGCAGAAAAAAATCAAATCAAAACAGAACTGGAGATAGTAAGTCTAGCAAAAGCACGTGGAGCACAGATACGATCACGAACAAAATTCATAGAGGAGGGAGAAAAGAATACCGCGTATTTTTTTGCACTGGAAAAACACAGAGCAGCTAATAACAGTATTAAGTTATTAATAACTGATGATGGGAGAGAACTAACACAACAAAAAGACATTATAGAAGAACAAGTCCTATTTTATGAAACGCTCTATAAGCAAGATGATGATCTACTCAACGAACACGAGTCGTATATCGATGAGTTCTTAGGGTCAGAGGCACAACACCCTACACTTGATGAGCACGCACAACAATCATGCGAAGGCAACATTGGTGAGAAAGAAGCAGCCCAAGCCCTAAAAGAAATGAAAAACGGATCAGCACCAGGGTGTGATGGCCTTACTACAGAATTTTATAAATGTTTTTGGATAAAAATTAAATATAATTTATTACAGTCATTTGCATACTCCTACACGCGGGGACACATCTCACAAACACAACAAAGAGGAATCATTACTATTTTACACAAAGGAAAAAACCTTAGCCGTGAACGTCTTAATAATTGGAGACCTATCACCCTTTTAAACACAGACTACAAAATTTTAACAAAACTTTTGTCGAACAGGCTAAAAGCTGTAATACATGGCATAGTAGATGAAGACCAGTGTGGGTTTATAAAAGGAAGAAACATCGCAACTATACTACGAACAACCGACGATATAATCAGCTACCTTAATAGGAAAAAATTACCAGGATTGCTCTTAGCAGTAGACTTTACTAAAGCATTTGATACTACCACTACTCACAAAAAGTTAAGGATCACTATGAGAAAACAGGTGCGCAATAAACTCCGTTCGCTCCTGTTATTTTTTTCTCAGTCAAGCCAAATTGTTATGAATTCTTGTTCAGCTGTAAGTGGGCGATGTTGTGTTAGTGGAAACATTGCACGTGATTCTCTATTACTGAGCTTGGCAGCAAAAGAAAAAGCGGAAACTTGCGAAAAAGGACCTTGTTTTGGATCGTTCTGCATGAACACATTGCACAAGCCAGATGGAAAAACCATTATGCACGTGCAAGCACTGCTGTTTATGTGTGAGATGCTGTCTCTTGCTTGGCTTTATAAGAAGACATACCACCAGTATTAGGCCTGATTTGACAATGCCTCCACGACGAAAATTGAGCGAGTTGGATAGGGGACGAGCTGTTGCATGGTTCCAAGATGGTGTTCCCAAGCGAGAAGTGGCCAGGCGACTTCAGGTGTCCATCTCGGTCATTGTCAGACTGATTCAACGCTTCACAGCCACTGGGAGGGTCCATGAAAGACGCAGATCTGGTCGACCGAAGAAGACAACTCCATGTGAAAATCGTCTCATTGAACGACAAGCCCTGCAGACAAGAACAGCCTCTTCCAGCATCATTCGAAGGCAGCTGAGGGTGGCTACTAACATCAACATCAGCCAGCAGACCATACGGAACCGCCTTCATGGGTTTAACCTCCGTTCTCGTCGCCCAGCTGTACGGCCACGCTTAACTCCAGCCCATAGGGCAGCACGCCGCGCCTTCTGCAGACGTCACGTGAGGTGGACACGTCAGCAATGGTCCCAGGTCCTGTTCAGTGAGGAATCACGCTTCACCCTGAACCACAACGACGGCCGACTGAGGGTCTGGAGGCGCCCAGGGGAACGCTTTATTGACGCCACTGTCCAAGAAAAGGTGGCCTTTGGTGGAGGTTCTGTAATGGTCTGGGGGGCCTTCAGCCTTCACCACAGAACACCCTTGTATCATGTACAGGGTAACCTGACTGGCCTCCGATACCGGGATGAGATCCTTCGACCGCTGGCTGTGCCTACACTGCAGCAGATGGGACCGCCGGCTGTCTACCAGGATGACAACGCTCGCCCCCACAGGGCAAGGGTGGTCAACGACTTCCTGCAGCAGTCTGGAGTCAACAGAATGGAGTGGCCAGCATGCAGTCCCGACCTCAACCCGATTGAGAACCTCTGGGATGAGCTGGATCGCAAAGTGAGGAGCAACCACCCCCCTCCCAGGGATGCCCAGCACCTCTACCAGATGCTGCAGGCTGAGTGGCAGGCGCTTCCACAGAGGATCTTCACCACCCTGGTCAACTCCATGAGGACTCGCTGCGTCGAGTGCCAGAACAGCCATGGCGGATACACGCATTACTGAACTTTTGGGAGCATCAGAATGCCCTGTCTTGTGATTTCAATGACTTTGAGAAATCAAATTTCGATACGTACCCACTTTGATCAAATGTACAGACCAAACGATTGCTCGAAATTGAAGGCAATTGTGTATCGTTATCACTAAAGCATTGAATTAAATGTTGGCCAAAATTCAACGCATTGGCTTTCTTATTTGGAAAGTTATGAATTAGTTTGCAAGTGATCCTTAACTTTTTGTGGATAGCTTATATCAAAAAAACTTATTTTAGACAGTTTAAAACACTTCAATTTTGGTCCAGAATTTCACCATTGGATTCTCACTATTATGTCTAAATCTGAAAGCTGCATCAATCACTTTAATTGGATATCCAGGCCTTTTCAAATAGAACGGGGCATTAGGCAAGGATGCCCCTTATCACCCCTACTATTTGTTCTAGCCGTAGAACTGTTAGCTATTAAAATCAGAAATAGCGAAATAAAAGGAATCAGAATTGAGCACAAACAATTTTTAGAAACAATTAAAATACAGCAATTTGCAGATGATTGTCAGGAAAGGCATAATTCCGAAATTGACGATATAATATGTCAATTTATTAATGTATAAAATTTGGTAAATATATTATGTTGTAAAACTAAAATGCGTGTTGCAGATTTAAAAAGTAACTCCTTGTCGGAGATATACTTTACCCTTGGTAAAACCAAGTTTTGTAGAGCTGTTTCTTTATAACACGTGTAGCACGTGAATTTCGTAAACTTATTGGGTAACTCGCTTGACTGCTCACACAGCCAGCAGCCAAATAGGACACTGTCTGGTTGTGCACGGCACTGTGTCTGGCGATGTTGAGCTAGAAGGCTGCGCCCTTTTAAACAGTCTTTTTTTTAACCGGGTTTTTCGGAAGTCCGGGTAAAGTAAATTTTGGGTTGTTGTTTTCTAAATTGCTAGGATTTAAAGAAGTGTACTTATTTCAAAGTTGTATTTCATTCATAAAGTTTAAATTGGGTTTCTAAATTTTGCAGGGTTTTCAAAATTGTAGGTTTTCTTTATTTACATTTGCAAAGACATTATGGTGTCTTAAAAATTGTATACTCTTTTTGAGAGAAAGTTACAGTTTCGGTGCTGGTGTGTTTGTCTAAAGTTCTAAGTTTTGTAAAGGCCAGTACATGGTTAAACACACTCACACCGAAACTAATCACGGAAAATTCTGTCCGCGAAGCTAATTCAAGTAGGGCTAGAATATTGACAGCCTTTTCAGTTCCCTTGCAGGGTGTGTGGCCCAGTCCCCCCTGTAACCCCTTCCTGTTGGGTGGACCTTCGACCTGTGGAGCCGGAGAGAGGAAGGGAGACCTGTAACCCCTTCCTGTTGGGTGGACCTTCGACCTGTGGAGCCGGAGAGAGGAAGGGAGACCAGCCTCGCGCTTCTGAGGGAGCCGCTGGTTGAGTGTTGGTGCCAAGGGCACCAACGGACTTGTAAACGTTTGGTTGGAGAACGTTTGGGGAGGAGGTGCAACCAAGTTTGTGACCTCGGTGGAGAAGACGGTGCTTCGCGGAGACAGATAAGTTTTTTTAGTTGGTGTCACGAGGAACGGTGTGTTTGTAAAAATTATCCTGTCAGTGCCTGTCCCAAGACGAACATTTTTTTTACTCATACAAAGGGACCAAAGTTGTTCTTGTTTAGTTTAAGAATAAAGGGGTGATAATCGGAAAGTTGTGTTAGTGTGTTAAAGTCCAAGTTAAACTCTGGTTAAGAACGCGCGTGGATGAGAGAGAGACGAAGTGTGTGAGAGTTTGTTTTTCAGTTTCTTTACAATGATACAACACTGTACCTTAAAGACAAACCCGACTTAGCAAAAGCTCTACAAATTTTCCATGCCTTTGCTGCCATTTCGGGCCTTCGAATGTCGCTCAGAAAAACAGAAGCAATGTGGCTTGGGATAACAAAACACCTGGACGATAAACCTTACAATTTGACCTGGACTGATGAAATAAAAATCCTTGGAATATACTTCAGCAACAAAACAACAGCATCTGAAAATGATCGCAACTGGCAGCAAAGAATCGAAGTTTTAAAAAGAACAATCAATACATGGAACAGGAGAAACCTAAGCATATTTGGGAAAATTCTGGTTTCAAAAACCCTTCTTATGTCTCAGTTCATCTATATTATGCAATCAATTGGTCTGCCAGATAGAGTGCTACATAATATAAACCATATTTTATATTCCTTCATATGGAAGAAGAAAACCAGCAATAGGAAAGCCTTTGAAAAAGTCAAACGCAAAGTCATTAACCAAGAGTACAAGCAGGGTGGCCTTAAAATGATGGACATGAAAACATTCCAAGAAGCCTTATATTTAAGATGGATAGTAAAACTGATTGTACACAATAAAGGGAAATGGACAATATTCCCCACCATAGAATACGACCACCTTGGGGAAGGACTAGAGATATTACACACCTTTTGTCTTGAACACAAATTAACTGGAATAGGCAACAACAATACTTTTTGGGTCAAAACACTCAAACTCTGGCTGAACCTTAAACAAAGAGATCCCCAGAGCTACCCCGAAAAGACACACCAAAACTCTCTGATTTGGAACAATCAAAACCTCCAATTCAAAAACAGGAATCTGCATATTAGAGACTGGATAACAGGAGGAATAACTAGAATTAAAGACATCCTAACAGAAACTCTAGAAATCATTAGTTTTGAAGAAATGGAAAATAAACTGGGACAATCACCACACAGGCAATTTGAATACAACGCAGTGAAGAGTGCTTTGGAATCAGCTCGCACAAAAGGAGTTCTAGATCTCAACACCATCATTGAACAAGACATACGAGACATTTGCATAAATAGAAAACCAATACACATATACACAACACAGGAACTGAGAAAATATTTAACCCCCAAAATCCAGCCATGCTCGGTAAACTTTTGGAAACGAAAATATGATTACAACCTAGACCATAAGGAATGGGAAACAAACTTCACAGCTTATAAAGAAACTCGTCTCCGAGTCCTCCAATGGAAAATAATGCACAACATTTATCCCACAAACATCTTATTAAAAAAGATGGGCATAGCACAAAGTGAAACGTGTGATGCCTGCAGAAATGGGGAAAAAGACTACATCGAACACTTCTTTTATCAATGTAAAGAAATAAAACCGGTATGGTCACAAGTCGCAAACGAAATACAAGTCAGATGTAATCGGACTATAAATATTACTGAACAAATAGCAATCTTAGGTTACCACGAACCCTCAATCTTGATAGCAAAACACAGGCGGGTGGTAAACCACCTCATCACACTAGCAAAGCTCTGTATCAGCAAATACAGATATGGCGCAAGACAAAAAATCGAACTGATTTGGGAAAGGGAATTAAAACTTAGATCACACCTGCTTAACGAATAATTAGGGAAGAAAAAGTGAGAAAAGTAAGAGAGAGAAATAGATAGAGAGAAGGCGAGTGTGTGTGTATCACTAGACAGCACGCGGTTTTTATAATGGTTATAAATGTATGCCACTAATGTTTACTATTTTTCAGCTAAAGAGAGAGAGAGAGAGAGAGAGAGAGAGAGAGAGAGAGAGAGAGAGAGAGAGAGAGAGAGAGAGAGAGGGGGGGGGAGGAGAGGAGGAGCGAGAGGGAGAGACAGAGGGAGAGACAGAGGGAGAGAGAGAGAGAGAGAGAGAGAGAGAGAGAGAGAGAGAGAGAGAGAGGGAGAGAGAGAGAGGGAGAGAGAATTAATGTGTGCAGCCAAATAAATAAAACAAAAAGGCACACTGAAAAAAAGAGAAGATCAAGGAGGGATGATGAAAACTTTGATGGGTCTGAACACATTAGTGCATGGTGTGAAGTGTGAGTGTGGGAAGAGTAGGCCTCGCCTACTGACAAAGTCAGATAACACCCGTTCAGCCAACCCCTACGAAGCCCGCACTCGAGAGAGCAAGAGAGCGAGAGGGAGCCCAACCCAAATGGAAAACCAACGCGAGCAGACGACCGCCTAGGCCTAATGCAGTGTAGCAAGACAACAGAAAACATCTCAGCACACCCTCTGATCGCAGCCGGCCAAATTGTGCCGCGGGAACGTAGGCTAGCCTACAGAGACAAAAAGCAGAGTCCAGCACTGCCAGAAAGTAGCAAGAAATTCGCCCAAACAGAAGCAAGAAAAAAGAAGAATGCCAAACTGCGGACCCACTCCGTGGAGAGAGAGAGAGAGAGAGAGAGAGAGAGAGAGAGAGAGAGAGAGAGAGAGAGAGAGAGAGAGAGAGAGAGAGAGAAGGTCAGCAAATAATGCATGAAAAAAAAAAGTACATTAGCCTATAGGCTGAAGTGTTCATTCCCTACGATACTCTATGGACTACCCAGGATTGGGAGGCTTCGCCTCGCGTTGCCTTTCATGAGGCGGTCGCATAGGGAAAAAATCCAACTCTGACCTACCAAAAAAAAAAAAAAAAAAAAAAAAAAAAAGTTAGTGTTCATTCTTCTAGTTTATTTGAAGTTTGTGCATAAAATGAATTTGTTCTTAGTTGTCTTGCAATTGTGAAAGTGGTGCATACAAGTGCTTGTCTTGACCAATGGGGTCACGAAAAGAAGTAGTAAGACAACTTAATCTAAGTTGCCTTGAGCGATTAGTTAAAGCCCAAGTGTTAGTTATTGCGTTTGATATTTGAATATAACCGTGTTTTTTTTTTATTGTTTTGATTGGTATTGTCTGTTTACAAAATAAATGTCCCTTTGTATTGTAATCTTGACTGGAGTGGTCTGGTGTGAGTTCCTTCCGGAGATTTCCTCGAATCTCAGATCACAGTCTACCTCCTCAGAACCTTTCTCACTTGTGGAGCTCTGCGTAAAACTGCGAGCACACTTGACAGCCATATATCTTCAGGTTTTTTAGTAAAATAATACGATCGACAACATCAAAGGCTTTCATAAAGTCACTAGCAAGAACACCCGTGATTTTGTCGTCGTTTATGTTAATAAGCCATTGGTCTACTAGGTTAGTTAGGGCCGTATGACATGAATGGTTAGCTCTAAAGCCTGATTGATTTGGATGAAACAGACCAAAAGAATTAAAGTGATTAAGAATATGTTTATTTATGTGGTGTTCCAACGGTTTAGACAGCACTGACAGAATAGAAATGGGCCTGTAATTAGAAGGATCTTCATAGTCACCCGATTTGTGGATAGGTATACTTTTGGCTACTTTAAATGCTTTAGGGAAACGATTTTTAGCAATACATAAATTATAAACTTAGGTCAAAGTTTTAGTTATTGCAGGAGCTGACAATTTCAATATTTTAGAATCAATTCCATCAACGCCTCGAGTATTGGTCTGTTTTAAGTGATTAAGATAATTGAAAACTTCATGTGCACTCACAAACGGAATGTTAGAGCAATCATTAACATGCTTAGATTCACAGACATTCTGTAGAATATCTCAATTGTTTTCAGAGGATCTATCTGATGTTATAATTGAATTTGCAATGTTACAAAAGTGTATATTCATGTCTTCGGTGGATAGGTGTTTGGGGGATGAGATGCTGGCATTTACATTTGTATTGGTTAATAGATTTATTGCTTTCCATATGGATTTGCTATCTGATCTAGAACAAATAAGATTTTTAAAGTATGCTCTTTGCGCAGATCGTTTTAAATAATTAACTAAGTTTCTTTGTTTTTAAAAATCATATTCATTCCCTGACATCAAAAGCCCTCTCTTTCATTAATGGCAGCGTCTATGTCCTTTGATATCCAAGGTTTTTTTATGGTTATTTCTGATACGTACTGTTTTAAAAGGAGCGTGTTTGTAAACACATATTGAGGAAACTATGGTACCATATTCCAAAAGCTTCATCTGGATCATTGATCATTCAGAGAGAGAGAGAGAGAGAGAGAGAGAGAGAGAGAGAGAGAGAGAGAGAGAGAGAGAGAGAGGACATACTTGTCAGTTCTAGCGATCATGTAAGCTGTAGCAGTGACATTGTTTTGGAAATCGGCGAAGCATTGAACCTGGTCACGGACCTCACATGGAACCCCTTGCCTCTGTTGGCATTCTTTCCCATCGTTTGTGAAGTAGTGAGTCTGATTGATTATGGTTTTGCTCTGTTGAAACAATAGGAAGCATTAGCGACATGACGTTGCATTGCAGTGAATCATACTGCTTAATTAAACTGGCATGCTACTGTGTTGTACCGAATTGTAGTTAGTATATGAAACAATCTAACAAAGACAACTACTACTAAACACAAATGTACCATGCCTATGGTGCACTGTGTTACACCCGTCCATGCCATATCAGATGGAATTCAGTCTCTATCTGGAAAACGCAGAAAGGGTATGACAAACGTTCCTCTGAGATGTATCAACTGAAACGATGCTTTTATACATTTAGGTATAACAGTCGACAGACGCCTAAACGCAAAATAACCAAGCAAATCCGCAGATTAAAGGGACACCCTGACGGATGAGGCTGCACAAGAATCACGTCGAGATCAGATCACCAGGAAAACACCCTTTACAGAGATAACAACACTCGCTTTGCTCTAGTTTCCTAGAAATCAAACCGTCAAATAGGCGATTCCTCCTATGCGGAGGTACTGGAAGTCAGATTATTTCAGTGAAAGACTATGCAAGAAACTTTGTCTTTTCTAATGGCCGCCTGAGTCAAACCAAATCATTTGCACGAAATGACCACAATGCAAGCCTTTTATTTATAAGCTATTTTGATACAGTTTACCAAAACGAGTTTCGGTCACAACAAAGGAAATAGCTCCAATTTTGTTTTACTGCACCACAAAGAAGACAAAGTTCAATCACTCTTGAGTGGCCTCCACCCACCCCGTCCAAAATGACTTCTCTCTCCGATAACACCGCAAAGGACGAATCGCCATTTTGACTGTTTTCTGGTGTGTGTTTTCGAGATCAGAGTTTGACTGCTTTTCTACTTCCCGTGAGAAGGAGCAGATTTGGGGAATCATTCATGATGTGTGTTTTTCTTAATTCGTATGCACATGGACATGGTTTATGCATGCATTATTCTAGTTGGCCTAGCAAAATTAGACTCACATTCTCACTCGCTCTCTCACACTCTCACTCTCATGCTCTTTCCACTTGTAGGCCCATGTTTCCTTCTTGTCTTGTTTCTTCACAGTTGTCTTTGGTCGAGCAGTCAGGCTAGGCTAGGCTCCTCTTCTCGTGCTGTGTGCTGGCTGCATGACCTTGTGCAGGCAGAGTTGTTCGCTTGAGGGTGGCTGGGTTGTGTGGCTGCTTATGGCAGTAGATTGTTTGATGTAAGGATATAGTCGAGGCGTCTTGCTGTGAAGGGGTGATTACGACTCCATGTGTATTGTTTTTCTGTGGGGCGCAGGATTATCCAACTGTCGTAGAGGTCTAGGTGTGAGGCCAACTGAGTGAAAGCCTCTAGTTCTCTGTCGTTATGTTGTTTTTTCCCTGAAATGTGTTTTGACTGTTTGATTTCTAGGAAACCAGAGCAAAGTGAGTGTTCTGATCATTGAAAAGGCTGTCGTTGTGGTGATCTCGACGCGTGTCTTGCAAACACTCATCCGTCAGGGGATTTCTGCATGCATGGAGAAAACATTAGATCAGCTTTAAAAAGTAGGCCTACGAACTGATCTCTTTCTCCCATTAATCCATTTTGTCTTATATATAGGTCTATTTACTAACTAGTTTATCTCTCAACGATTCTCCTACCAACACTTCTTGAAAACGATATCCTGTGTTCCTGCTATTGTTATGACAGTGTAGCAACATTTAAA
Source organism: Phymorhynchus buccinoides (assembly GCA_017654935.2). Taxonomy (NCBI): domain Eukaryota; kingdom Metazoa; phylum Mollusca; class Gastropoda; order Neogastropoda; family Raphitomidae; genus Phymorhynchus; species Phymorhynchus buccinoides. The sequence continues at coordinate 5,150,262 of CM065702.1, forward strand.
AGATTGGTAAGGTAATCGATGCAATGGCATCTTCAAAATCCCAACTTCGCATGCCAGAATTCAATACATCTTGCATACAAATTTACATACATGTACTAACATTCATGGATCTGTAGCAAACAAGTATGCTTTATGGATGATATGCAGATTCCCAACTATGCCCGTTAATGCTTTTGCCAAGCTAAAAGGTTGATGACTTTGACACTCGTCAAATTAAAGTAATATAGCCCGTGATTTATCTCCCAAAAACCAAATCATTTGACACTATTTATGGCATCCTTTTTTGCTCGACTCCCCAGACTACTAGTTTATGTGTGTGAGAGAGCCTTTTTGACATAATAATTCGTAACTATTTTTATGCATCGACAATCGATAGTATATTTTCACCATGATACCTTTTTGTCTTGCTGAGAAACATAGCCATTATTTCTATATAAATAAAATATAAAAAAAATAAAATATATAAAAACAACCCACACACAAAACAATATTGGATATATCTCAGTTCAGTTATACATTCTTTTTGCTGCAAGTTATTACACAATCAGTTGATTGTGTAACCCAAGGGAGGGAGGGAGATAGAGACAGAGGGATACACATACATATTTTATATAAGGAGAGAGAGAGAGAGAGAGAGAGAGAGAGAGAGAGAGAGAGAGAGAGAGAGAGAGAGAGAGAGAGAGAGAGAGAGAGAGAGAGAGAGAGAGAGAGAGAGAGAGAGAGAGAGAGAGAGAGAGAGAGAGAGAGAGAGAGAGAGCGAGAGAGAGAGAGAGAGAGAGAGAGAGAGAGAGAGAGAGAGAGAGAGAGAGAGAGAGAGAGAGAGAGAGAGAGAGAGAGAGAGAAATGCGAACTTTTTTTATACGAACTTTTTTAATGAGGGAAATTGGATAAGCTGAGACAGCTTTTTTACACCATGCCCTCAGGCAAAACATGGCAAGGAAAATAAAAAATACCAAAGAGAGAGAGAGAGAGAGAGAGAGAGAGAGAGAGAGAGAGAGAGAGAGAGAGAGAGAGAGAGAGAGATTGACATTCTGCCAAAACAAAGGCACACCGA
>CM065702.1:5156315-5173506 GCA_017654935.2 Phymorhynchus buccinoides
CTATCATGTATGTTTCCATCTGATTTTCAATTCCTTTTTGTATTTCTGATTTTCAATCAGAAGTTTCAATCATTTTTATTTCATCTTTGTTTATGTGTGTTGTGTACAAACACAACGTTTTCATTTACAAACAAGAGGCAAAGCCTACAAGGCTCACGTCTGATTGTTATTACCATAGCAGGCATGGGAATTCCCATGACAATTCCCATGCCTGTATAGAGAGAATACTGTTATGTAGACACTTGTGCATCTGAAAACAGAATTAATTTTTATTTTACTGTGTAAATTAAAATTATTTCTATGCACCCCTACCCCTTTCTTTAAAATTTAATTATATGTATGCGTATGTAACATAGTGGAGCCCTATTTTTATTTTTGGCAAACAAGTAAAATTGAAAAGCATATTGACCAAGCTTTCAGAAAAAAACATAGTGACCAATCCCCCCCCACACACACACCCCCCGCCGGGGTAAGGGGGGTCTACAGACACCTGTAGTAGGCCTAGTCTTTGCCTGTGGGTCTAAGCCTCTTACTCTTAGAAAATTAATAATTGAAGTTGCGTGATCTGTTACTGTTTTAAACTGATTGTTCATGCGATGAAAACTTGTTCCACATCATCTACATTTCTGTAAGATATTTTATATTAGTCCTAATATTTTATTTTCGTTTCGTTAATTCACCCCCCCCCCCCCCCCTCTGCCACAAAGCAAAGGTCAAAGTCACAGCCAGCAAGCTCATCCATGTTTATCTTCCCCTGTACAGTCTTTGCTCATGGTGATCAATCGTCTAGGCCTAACAAAGGATTCGTACGTCGAAGGCAGTGAAATCGACGAACCCTGGATTTTCCGTCTGAAATGAATTAAATGAGGTCGTCTTGATTATGAGGTAAGGCATGGACTCTAGGCCTAGGCCTTGTTGCCGGAAGTGCAGTAGGCTAAGTTATGCGCAGAGATGATGAGCAAATGAACACGAACAACCGTTACTCAAAGGCGCAAATAAAGCTAAACAACCGGGCCGTCAACGCACACACTCGGTACATCCATTTGTTACAGAAAATATAAGTTGACGACGTTAAAATGTACCTATTTGTACACACCTGAAGTCTTGTGTTTCTTTTTAAAGAGCGTTTTTGTATATCTAATGGAGAGTCTTCTTTCCAGTATCTCCTACTCGGTACAACACAACAGTAATCTCTGCAACAAATGATTTTCTTTCTTTTGTTCCTTACCGATGTATCTGACTGCTTTGATCGCCATGACTTGAAGGCTCACGTCAAAATCAAGTATCCTGCTAACTTTAACCCTCTAACATCTTATGTTTTTTTGAGAAAATGACAACGTTAAAGTTTCAGTGGAGAGTGAGAGTCTTCTTTAGTTTGAAGAGTGTGACTGAGTCAAGGTTAAAGGTTGCACAACAGTAATCTCTGCAACAAATGATTATCTTTATTTTGTTCTTTATCAATGTATCTGACTGCTTTGATCGTCGTGACTTGAAGGCTCACGTCAAAATCAAGTATCCTGCTAACTTTAACCCTCTAACGCCTTATATGTTTAGAGAAAATGACAACGTTAAGGTTTTGAGTTAAGGTTAAAGGTCGGGGCCATGGACGCAACACACACACACACACACACATACACACATACATACACACAGACACACAACCGAACATGTACGATACTATAGACTCACTTTGTTTTAAAAAACGACGTGAGCCAAAAAGGGTTTGTTTTGGTTTAATTGACTGGTGACTAGGATTGTACGAAAACACTTATGCATGCTATGTCAAATCAATTCAATTCAGATTGGATTAAAGCAACAATTGCAGTTTGATATGTTATGTGGGGAAACTGGCTTTGGTTTAATTGGAATAGAATTAAACAGGTTGTGCTTACGCATCAGTTACCAGTTAAAGTCGAGTTTTCTGTCCATTGTAAGGAATTTATTTCTTATAATAAAGTTCTTGGGTAAGAATATGATCACGTCTTCGTTCTTCACTAATTACCAGTTAATGTCTAGTTTTATGTTATTTTGACACAAACATTTTTCCATTGTCATAAAATGACATTGACCACAAGACAGAGTGAGGGTGTGGTAACTCTCCAATTGTGTCCAGGTGTGGCTTGTCATTGTTGGTTGTGTTGGCTTGTTTAGCCAGTAAAGATTCCCTGAAGGTTAAAGGGAAGGCAATGTGCATTGGAAGTGATTAGTGTCAGCTGTAAGACATGTAGTAGAAAGGCAAACATGATAATTGGTTCTATACCATACTTGTCATTGTGTAACTGGGAACTGGGTATTACAGTTTGTATGGATTAATAGTCCAGGAAAAGTTATGTTACCGTGGCAATGTTTTATGTTTGCAAGTTAGTTATTTGTTTTTTTTTATGTCTTACAGGTGTGTTCTGCTGAGCTTGAAATAAACACCAAATAAACCACTCCATGTGGCCATGTGGTTAATTGGAGAGAAAGAGACCTCTAAGTTCCTTCCCCTCCTCTACAACCCTGCAAAAACTCCTTACCCCCCCTTTTTACCCTTTCAACAAATGGCGCTGCGAGCAGGATCACAGGTAAGGTGTTTTTTCATAGTTCAGCAGCACACAGTCTAACGCGAAGCCCAGTGGAAGCCCAGAAAGGACCAGGCCCTCAGACAACATGGACAACGGTGAACACCAAGCCACAGGCGGACGCTGGTGGGGACCTCCAAAGCTTCCACACTTCTCGGGAGAACTGTCGGACGGCCCAGCGGAAGACTTCCTGATAGAGGTGACCAGAGTCTTCCGAGCGTACTCCATGTCGGATGCCATGGGAGCCGAATTCATCCTCCGCCATCTCCACGGGAAAGCAAGGCGAGAAGTTCTTGCTTGTGGAGAGGACCACAACGACACGCCACAAAAGATCTTAGCGATATTGTATGACATTTGGGGACAGTCGACCGAAGGCGGCCTTGATGTCAACATTCCACTCAAAAGTACAGCAGCCAGGAGAATCAGTCCTTGAGTTCGCTCAAGGACTGCGCATATTACAGAGCAGGCTCAACGAGAAAGACAACGATGCAGTTGAAGATGAAATGTTGCGGGACCGCTTCATAGAGGGACTCACATCAACACCTCTGAAGCGGGAGCTGCGCCGGCTGGTGCGGGAGCGCGATGATGTTACCTTTGATAGTATAAAAGACGAGGCCCTCCGCTGGACAAGAGAAGAGGGTGAGCCGAGAGAAGACAACTCTGCTGTCTTCCAACAGCACCTGTGCCCACCAACCCCCACAGTTGACAGAGGTCTAGAAGAAAAGGTCAACGCATTGACAAAGGCCTTGGATTCAATGCAAACCACCATGGCAACATTGGTGGAACAGGTTGCTGCACGTCCGTCAACACCCCCTCACCGCCAAAGCATGGGCGGAACTAGTCTGGTTTGCTACTACTGCAACAAACCAGGCCACATGAAGCGAGACTGCCGGAAGAGGAAAAGGGATGAGGAAGGCGCAAGGAACCAGTATCGGGGAAACTAGCGGCCTCTTCCGTGAGGAGCCAAACGGCAGAGGCTGGGGACAAGGCAACAGTTAGGAATTTGACGGGCCAGTGCCCTAGGGCTGAAATGTACCTTGAAGATAAGAAGTTAGACGCTTTGCTAGACACGGGCAGTGAGATAAGTACAGTTACAGAATCATGGTACAGACATAATTTGGGCGATAGGGAATTGCAGGAAGCAAACTGGCTGTCGGTGAAAGCAGCCAATGGATTAGACATTCCGTATGTAGGGCTGTTACAAGGGAAAGTTGAAGTGTTTGGTAAATGTTGCGATGCATGTTTTCTTGTTGTTAAAGATGTTAACCCATGCTTGACTGAACGTAAGCTGAAAACGCCTGCTATCCTGGGTATGAATGTCTTACAGGTAATTTTCCAGGATAAACGTTTTTCTGCTGGTATGCCACTGTGTTTACAGCCGGTCATCCATGAAGTCCACTCACAACATACTTCGGTCAAGGGAATAGCTAGGGTAGTAGGGAAAACTAGGGTACCCGGGTGTAGCTTAGCCACAGTTAGGATAAGTGGAGTAGCACAACCATATAGGAAGCTATTAGCAGAGCCATCAAACTTTTCTTTACCCTTAGGGTTGATTGTTGTCCCAACGCTGGTTGGTGAGGATAATTCCTCTCGATACATTCGGATAGCCAATCTATCCGAAGAAGATATCTTCCTTGAAGCGCGTACCCCCGTTGCAATGTTGCATGCTGTTGACTCGATCGATTCGAGTGACGCTGCGCGAGTTGAGGTTGTTTCTGGACAGATTGTAGTTGAGGAAGGGATTGAGTCAGATTCGACAGCGGAAAACAGTTGTCATCAGGATATACCATTGCCAGATTTTGCAGGGACAGAAGAACAAAAGCAACAGGTTCTTGATTTGTTGAGACGATATGGGCATGTTTTGTCTTCTGATGATGGGGACATTGGATACACGGATAGAGAGACGCATCGAATTCTAACCACTGATGACATTCCAGTTGCGCAGTCTTACAGGTCCATCCCACCTCGTGATTTTCATGAAGTGAAAGAACACATCCGAGACTTAGTTGAGAAAGGAATCGCGAAAGAGAGTCATAGTCCGTATGCAGCTCCGATTGTCGTGGTAAGGAAGAAGGATGGGAAAGTACGCCTGTGCGTAGACTATCGGCGGCTCAACAACAAGACGGTCAAGGATGCATATCCCTTGCCCAGGATCCAAGAGACTTTTGATGCACTGTCAGGAGCTCAATTTTTCTCAACATTTGATCTTGCTAGTGGGTATCACCAGATTGCCATGGATCCAAAAGACCAAGAAAAGACAGCTTTCACAACACCATTTGGTCTCTTCGAATTCACCAGGATGCCATTTGGATTGACAGGCGCACCAGCTACATTCCAACGGCTGATGAATTCAGTCATGTCATATTTCTTGTTCAGTTTCTTGCTAGTGTACCTAGATGACTTGTTGGTTTTCTCCAAAACCTTTGAAGAACACTTAGTGCATCTTGAGAGGGTTTTGAAAAGAATTGAAGAAGCGGGGCTAAAGATCAAGCTGGAAAAGTGTCAGTTGTTGCGGAACGAGGTCAGTTATCTTGGGCATACTATCTCGGCTGAAGGAGTCAGTTGTCAGTCAGAAAAGACAAAAGCTATTAGGGATTGGCCTGTTCCGAACAATGTCAAGGAACTCTGCTCGTTCCTTGGATTTGCGGGATACTACAGGAGGTTTGTAAAGAACTATGCGTGCATTGCAGGACCCCTTCACTCACTGGTGAATCAGCATGCAAACGGAAAGAAAGGGAGGACAACTTCTATCAAGCAGGTTTGGCAAGAAGAACATCAGAGAGCTTTCGAGCAGCTTAAAGATGCTCTTACTGGTTCTGAGGTACTGGCATTTGCAGTTTTCTCGAGGCCTTTCATTTTGGAGACTGATGCAAGCTATGAGGGACTTGGGGCTATCCTAAGTCAGAAACAGCCAGATGGAACTACAAGAGTTATTGCATATGCTAGCCGCCGACTGCGTCCCACAGAGAAGAATGAAGCAAACTACAGCAGTTTCAAACTGGAGATGTTAGCACTGAAAAGGGCAGTGTCAGAGAAGTTTAGGGGTTATCTCCTTGGATCTAAGTTTGAGGTCTATACAGATAACAATCCCTTGGTACATTTCAAGTCTTGCAAAGTTGGCGCACTTGAGCAGAGATGGGCTGCACAGTTGGCACAATTTGACTTTGACGTCAAATATCGGCCAGGAAGGATCAACTGAGCAGATGCTTTGTCAAGGATCCCATCTCACACAGTTCTTCCTCAGGATGGAACACCGATTCCACCTGAAGTTGCAACCTCACAGGAAGTCTGGTGTCAGAGTTCGGAGACTGTCGAAGGCCCGAAAAGAAAACCAGACATAGATACATCTGCCATGGGGACAGAAATGCTGCCAAATCTGTCTACAGAAGATCTCATTGCCAAACAGATGGAAGATCCTTCCATAGAACCAATCATCAGATCTTGGCCAAACAAGCCTTGCGGGAGAGTAGATGACATTGTAAAACCCATGTTGAAACAACATTCAAGGTTTAAGATGAAAGACGGTGTGCTGTACCGCAATGTCAAGGATACGACGTGGGGAGATGTCGATCAACTAGTCCTACCGTCAACGCTTCGACCCCACATTTTGCATGAGCTTCATGACAAGATGGGTCATCAAGGAATGGACCGTACCGTTAGCTTGCTGCGCCAACGGGTATATTGGCCTGGAATGCACAGGGATGTTGAACAGTATATCAATCGCTGTCCACGCTGTGTAGCAAAGAAAAGACCTGTGGCAACTCCCACTCATGGGCACCTCCAAGCAAGTCGCCCTCTTCAGATTCTTGCGATTGATTTACGAAGCTGGACATGGCCAGTGACGGCCGGGAAAACGTCTTGGTGATGACGGATGTATTCACCAAGTTCACAATAGCGGTTCCAACAAGGAATCAAGAGGCCAGTACTCTCGTTCAAGTTCTCGTGAAGGAATGGTTTCACCGATATGGAGTACCAGAAAGAATCCATAGTGATCAAGGTAGGGATTTCGAATCAAAGCTGGTGAAAGAGTTATGTCAGCTGTACGGCATTAAGAAGACCAGGACAACTCCATATCATCCCCAAGGAAACGGTCAGTGTGAGCGTTTCAATCGCACACTTCATGACCTGCTCAGGACCTTGTCGACAGAACAAAAGAAGAAATGGCCCATGTTCTTACAGGAAGTTGTGCAGGCGTACAACAATACGCCTCACTCTGCAACAGGGTTCAGCCCTTACTACCTTCTGTTTGGGCAGGATCCACACTTGCCAGTGGACACATTGTTGGGACGAGAGGCAGACTCTGCATCACATGCGACTGACTGGGTTCGTCAGCACCGAAACCGCCTTCAGTGTGCTCACTCTAAGGTTAAGGAACTTCAGCTCAGGATTGCCAAAGAAGATAAGCAGGATCAGCTTTCTACAAAGGACAACTCTTTGGCAGTTGGTGACCTTGTATACCGGCGAAATCGGGGAACAGGACGTAGGAAGTTAGAAGATAGGTGGCTTCCAGAGCTACATCTTGTAACGGCTGAACCTTTTCCAGGAATTCCGGTGTATGTAGTGCGTCCGCATGGAGGAGGCAAAGAGTCCACGTCGAATCGTGCAGATCTACTGCCAGCTACTGCTCCTTTCCACTATCCTGAAGTGGAAAGAGAACCAGAACGTCCGGCTGCGGCGTTGAATATGATGAAGGATGACATTGAGGAAGAAGAAGAAGAAGAACAGTGGGTATGGCTTCCATTTCCTGGAACCCCCTACCCAGGACCTCAGCCCACGATGTCTGTTCGAAGGAGTGAGAGGACGACAAAAGGAATTCACTCAAATCCCACAAACCAGCCACGTAGTGCAACTAGGAAATAGATAAAAGTTGTATCGGTCCTGAAGTTAGTTGTTGCTGTAGTAAAGGATTAATAAGTCAGAAATCAAAGTATGGTAATCCAAGTGTGGTATGGGTTTGGCAATAAAGTTAAATAAACTTTAATTCTCGTCTCAGTATCCGTTCATGTAAGTCATTAAAACATATAGGAATATGTTTTAACAGCTACCTTTTACAAATGTCTTCATTGGGGTTGGGATTTCATTGCTTGCACATTTCTTTCTGTTATCTGTGTTGATGTTCTTCGAGAACTATTCTCACCATTGACATAGAACACACAGGGTACGTCTAGCAGCAATGAGGACATTGCTTTCGAAAAGCAGGGGGTGGATGTTATAATGTGAACTTTTCGTTCAATTTTGACACGAAAAGTACACCATAGGCCTAAACCTGGTTGGGATGAATGACTAAGGAATAAGTGGTTATTCCATTTCAGGTGGTAGTATGTAAAATTCGACCAATGAGAAACATAAGGAAGTAGATCCTTTTTCTGATCAACCAAAAAACAGGAAGTCTGGCTTGATGATTAATTTCATTATTAAATTAACTTAATTGCAGCAAATAATAATTGAATATACGTTAGAATGTTCTCTTTATGTTGTTGATCAGGAACTAGACGAAAATGGTAGTTTAATTTTGACTATAAGGTGTTAAAGTTTACATGTGTTGGAGAATTGACCAATAGATAATCAGGTCATTTAAAGTCATTGTTGGGTATGCTATATAAGTTGTAGCCCTAGGCCAAATCAGTCTCTCTGACCTGCTATCTCGATCACTACCTGTACATCCTCCTTTGGGGAGTGATCATCCTTGTTGGGCTGTGAGTATCAGTATTTTTCGACTTTGATTTATTTCATGATGGTGGTGTATAACAAATTAAATTCGGACTTAGGATTGCAACTATTTCGCTGAGATGCTAATTCATTTAGAGCTTAGAGAGCTTGGGATGGCTTCTTTATAATTCATTATAAAACTAACGAAGTAAGTCTACAGAAATGATGAAATTGATCTAGGTGCATGATAGACTGAATCCTTGTGGAAAACAGTCCTAGTAAAAGAATGCGAGGAATTAGTGTGTTGATTTTACAAATCTGTGTAAGTACGGGTTTTAAAGATTGGAAAGGTCAGTAAAGAAATCTGAGCTTCGAATCTGTAATACATGTCGTAGAGGAACTTCGACTAAAATCGGTAACAAACGTCATAATTGGATGACCGGTTGAAACACGTGGCGGACCGAGATTTCTAGATTTGAATGAGTAGGTCGCAAGTCTAGTGCATCGTTCAATCATTCTTTGGGTTAGCAAGACTATTGATTGTAAGACACGTGTAGCCAGTTTCTCTCTCTCTCTCTCTCTCTCTCTCTCTCTCTCTCTCTCTCTCTCTCTCTCTCTCTCTCTCTCTCTCTCTCTTTTTTCTTTGTGTGTAACGGTTTTCTTTAAGACTAAAACTATGGCTCGTTTTGTGGATCAAAAGTAGCATTTTGTTGTTGTTGTAGACAAGTAGATTTTATTGTCGTTTTTGGGTTGGATATTTTGGTTTTGTCATGTTTTAGTTTTTCTGTCGTGTTTCATGTGTAATGCTTGAAATTTAAGTGACTTTCATTGGCTAATGAAAGTCCATGAGAGGCTTTCTCTTTCTTTGTCACATAGAAGTGATAAAAGCTTAGAAGAGACTCTATGCTATTTTGTGTTGTCTATCATGTATGTTTCCATCTGATTTTCAATTCCTTTTTGTATTTCTGATTTTCAATCAGAAGTTTCAATCATTTTTATTTCATCTTTGTTTATGTGTGTTGTCCATAAACACAACGTTTTCATTTACAAAAAAGGGTTTATTTTGGTTTAATTGACTGGTGACTAGGATTGTACGAAAACACTTATGCATGCTATGTCAAATCAATTCAATTCAGATTGGATTAAAGCAACAATTGCAGTTTGATATGTTATGTGGGGAAACTGGCTTTGGTTTAATTGGAATAGAATTAAACAGGTTTTGCTTACGCATCAGTTACCAGTTAAAGTCGAGTTTTCTGTCCATTGTAAGGAATTTATTTCTTATAATAAGGTTCTTGGGTAAGAATATGATCACGTCTTCGTTCTTCACTAATTACCAGTTAATGTCTAGTTTTATGTTATTTTGACACAAACATTTTTCCATTGTCATAAAATGACATTGACCACAAGACAGAGTGAGGGTGTGGTAACTCTCCAATTGTGTCCAGGTGTGGCTTGTCATTGTTGGTTGTGTTGGTTTGTTTAGCCAGTAAAGATTCCCTGAAGGTTAAAGGGAAGGCAATGTGCATTGGAAGTGTTTAGTGTCAACTGTAAGACATGTAGTAGAAAGGCAAACATGATAATTGGTTCTATACCATACTTGTCATTGTGTAACTGGGAACTGGGTATTACAGTTTGTATGGATTAATAGTCCAGGAAAAGTTATGTTACCGTGGCAATGTTTTATGTTTGCAAGTTAGTTATTTGGTTTTTTTTATGTCTTACAGGTGTGTTCTGCTGAGCTTGAAATAAACACCAAATAAACCACTCCATGTGGCCCTGTGGTTAATTGGAGAGAAAGAGACCTCTAAGTTCCTTCCCCTCCTCTACAACCCTGCAAAAACTCCTTACCCCCCCTTTTTACCCTTTCAACAGATTTATAGCAAAGGGTGTTTAATTTATACTCAATTCTGTCTGCGACAGGAAGCCAGTGCAAAGAACGGAGAAGTGGGCTAACGTGATCAAACTTTTTTTTCCTAAGGACAAGACGAGCAGCTGTGTTTTGAATACGCTGGAGACAAGATAGAGAAGAGGCTGATAGGCCAGAAAGGAGAGCATTACAGTAGTTGAGACGAGATAGGATGAGGGAAGTAACAAGTTTTGCTGTGGCTTCATCTGAGAGATATTTACGAATATAGCCGATGCGGCGAATTTGATAGTAGCAAGACTGACAGGTCTGAGTCAGGAAAGTCTGCATGGAAAGAGTATTGTCCAAAGTGACACCTAAGTTTTTGACAGAGTCTGAGAGGGGAATGATATTGTTACCCAGTTGGATTGACTCTATGGAAACAGAGGCTAGTTTGTTTTTTGTTCCAACAAGCATTGCTTCGGTGTTTTCACCATTTAATTGAAGTTTATTTTGAACCATCCAATTTTGAATATCAATATAGCAGTTGTTACTTTCTGAAAGAATGGAATCTATATCTTCAGGAGCTGTACTATTTTGGAGCTGTGAGTCATCTGCATAGAAGTGATGTTTCATGTTGTGCTGGTCGATGACATTGGCAAGAGGTGACGTATACAAAGTAAACAAGACAGGACCAAGCACAGACCCCTGGGGCACTCCACAAGAAAGCCTAACCTGTTCAGACTGACGACCATTGACCAGAACTGATTGAAAACGATCAGAGAGGTAAGAGGAGAACCAAGAAAGAGCGGGGCCATTAATCCCAAAAGTATGTTCAAGACGAGACAGAAGAATGGAGTGGTCTATGGTATCGAATGCAGCAGAGAGATCAAGAAGTGTCAAAAGAGAGATCTGACCAGCATCAGAAGCATGTAGGAGGTCATTGACGATTTGAAAGAGGGCCGTTTCAGTACTGTGATTGGCTCTATATGCAGACTGGTAAGGATGGTGAAGATTGTTTGAGGATAGATGATCATTAAGTTGTTTCAGAACAGTCTTCTCTAGGAGGTTGGAGAGAAACGGGAGGTTAGATACAGGTCTGTAGTTTTTCAAATTATTGGGATCCAGATTGTTCTTCTTGAGAAGGGGCCTTACAAGAGCGGTTTTGAAAGCAGACGGGAACACACCTGAAACTAAAGAAGAATTGATGATGTTGGTGATTGATGGCAGAAGGTGTTGATAGATTTGTGAGAAAAGAGAGGCTGGGATGGGGTCAAGATCACAGGATTTAAAATGCATGTCTTTCAGAGTAGAAAGAACTTCGGTCTCAGACACCGGCTTGAAAGAGAGAAGGGGGACACCAGTGAACGATGGGTCTGGAATAGTTGGTTGAAAAGGCATAGAGTCGATTTTTGACTGTAGATCGATAATCTTGGTGGAGAAGAAGGAGGAAAAGGCTTCTGGCAGTTTGTCGGGACTGATATTTGATGGCAGAGGACTTGATTTTTTAGTCCCTAGGAGATCAGACATGGTGGAAAACAGGACCTTTGTTGTGCTGGCTTCAAGAATTTTAGATGAAAAATAGTTTGTTTTTGCCTTGGCCAGAAGAAGAGTGAAGATGTTGAGGAGAAACTGATATATCTGACGATGTATTTCTAGTTTTGAGGCCCGCCACTGACGCTCAGCCTTACGACTAGTGCGTTTACTTACTCTAAGTTCAGGCGTGTACCAGGGAGCGCAGGGGCGATCGGGCACAACACGAGTGGATGGGGGAGCGTGTTTATCAAGCAAGTTACTCATAGTAGAATTAAAAGTCGAGGCAGGATCGTCTGAAACGCTTATGTTAGAAAGGAGTTCTGTTGCCTCTGAACTGAAAGTATCGATAACTATAGACTTGAGATTGCGGCGTGTAACCGTACGTTTATTTCTGGGAGTTTTGGACAGATTCAGAAAGGCGAGGATGGCAAAATGGTCAGAGGAAAGGATCTTAGAAACTGACACTGATGAAACAAGTTGGTCGGAATCACGCGCGATAAGCCAGTCAATGATGTGGCCCTTGTTGTGTGTAGGCTCGGTTACAAGCTGAGAGAGGGAGTGGTTAGCAAGTGAGAGGCAGAGACGCTTTGTGTGAGAGGACTGTTGGTTATCGAAGTGAAAATTAAAATCACCTAGCACAATAAGAGGACTGCGGTTCAGAGAATAGGAGTCAAGGAGGGCTTCAAATTCGGGATGAAACATTGAATCAGTGAGATTGTTAGTTCTGCTAGGGGGAGGGCGATAGATACAGGAGAAGACAACAGATTGACCAGACATGCTAAGAACAACTTCTACAGCCTCGAAAGACAGATGGGGGAAGGGGAGGGTTGTGTTGAAGGAAAGGGATTTATCTAACACGTCTCTATACAGTACAGCGAGGCCCCCACCTAAAGAAGAACGGGGGAAGGATTTAATTTTGTAGCCAGGAGGAGTTAGCTGCTTTAGTTTAGGTTCATGTCCATTACTTTTGAGCCACGTTTCGGTTATAAAAACTAAATCAAAGTCATGCTAAAAAACATAGTCAGCAATATAGTCCGCTTTGTTCTCAGGACAGACAGACTGGGCGTTAAATACACATACACTAAAACTGTCAGAAGATTGAACAGAGTTCACTGACACAGATGACACGTCACACTGGTGGCTGGGTGCTGTAGGGGGAGGTGGAGACGGAGATCTGGGCGTTGAAGGCAGCAGTAGAGAAGCAAAGGGCTGGTTAGAATACACATCAGAGTCAGAGTCACAGTCATTGGTCACGCAGTTGTCAACACATGGTTCAGGAACACAACACGGGAATGTAGGGGTGAAGGATAGAACAGGCACAGAGTCACAGTGCTGGAAGGCTGATGAAGGAGAGGTTGTGGCAGATGAAGCAGGAGACGAAGGAGAGTTGAGGGGTGGCACAGGAGTGGAGTCGTCATGGTCGTCAGGCAGGCAGAAGAGGTGGAGAGAGGCAGACATCTAGGTGGTGAGGGTGGAGTAGGACGGCAAGAGAGAATTGGATTTGAAAGCACACCGGATAGTAATGGTGGTGTTCTGCGCGCTTGAGCGACGAACTATATCTTTCGATCTTCACTTGCGGCTTAGTCTGATCGATCGATTTGCTTGCACGGTCTGGGACCCATTCACTCAGAAGAGTATAGACAAGGTGGAAGCAATCCAACGCAGGGCTGCCAGATTTGTCTTAAATAGATACCATAGGACAGCCAGCGTTACCGACATGTTACAGAGGCTCAGATGGAATCCACTGCAGCAACGCTGACAAGCCACCAGACTCGGCTGGTGGCCCCACTCAGGGGTCATCAGTCTAACAACCAAGCAAAAGCCCCCCCCCCCCTTCCTTCTCCCCTCCCCCCCCCTCCCCTGCAGATTCCCATCAAGCCAGGCGTTTTTCCTTTTGTCTGTCCTCTCTCCTCTGTCTTTAATCTTCGGCCTCCTGGCCCTTTCTTCCTGCATATGTAGATGAACCTCCCAGGTTCCATGGCATAATAATCAGTGTGTTGATTGTGACTACGTACTGCAAAGAAGAAGAAGAAGAAGGGCTTTATGCCCTCTGCGGCCTTTCGGCCATGTGGGCATCAGTGGAAGGGAGCAAAAATAGCTCGACTTTCCCACTTGTACAAAAAATTCCCCCTCCTTCTAGAAGCAGAAGCCACTCTGTACTAAGACCTCTAGTTTCGGTTTGTTCAACGCCGAAGTTGCTGTTTTGTTTTTACTCTTTTGTTTTTGCTTTTATATATTTTCTGCATCATCATAATTTTTGGGAGAAAATAATTAATTTAGGCCTAGTCCATAAACCAAGAAAACGTATAGTAGCAAAAATCGTCAGCAGAATGAAGTTGGCTGTTGACAGTACAATCGCATACGGTTGCTGTTTGCATAGTCTTAACCAACAACACGTTTTGACTTTTTTTTAATAAATATTTGTTTTTAATACCTTTTATGCCGCGAAAGTGCTAAAACAAAGTTGTCATCATCATCGATGATCATTAAAAAAACAATTTGAATACGTTTATAAGCTCTATTTTTTATATCCACCGATTACGCTAATATCTATCGATATTTGCGCAAACGATGGATCCATCAATTGCGCAAGCAAATCGATCGATCATGCTAAGCCGGAAGTTAATGATCGAAAGATATAGTTCGTCGCTCAAACGCGCAGAACAGGCGAGACATGAGATGGCGTTGGTGTGATTTTCCCATTTACCCGGGGTTTATTTTTACGGGGGTACCTTTTTCTAGGTAGTGACACACCAAGTCCGAGTGCACGAAGTTGGGAGACGGTATCTGGCGCAAGGCGGGAGGTCGGAGGGATGGCTAGGAGTTCGGCACGCGTGTACTTCATGCGTGTAGCGTCGTTTCTGGTCTGGCACGGCTCATTGGCGTGCGCGTGCTGGCGGTCGGTTGGAAGAGCGCGGTTGAAAACGGCTGGGGCATGGCAAAGGCGCTGTTCTTGCCTGGCCGGATGAAGCAGCTGACCAGAGACGGTATTCATGTCGAGATAGCATGAGACTTAGCATGATGCTAACTTAGAAGCTCTTCCAAAAGTCCTATTAAATCCTATTAGCCGTTTTATCGAAGCCGGTTTGCAAGAGTGAATGCGCTTGTTTATCTCTAGCGCGCGGAGTCGCGAAAAGTGATCTACTCACTTCCGAGCCGATGGGGCTGAATGTTTGCCTGACGACAAGTAATGGGCAAGGAACAACCAAAGATGTGCGTGCAGCTTGCAGATTTCGCATTGAATCTCTGACACACAATTTTCTCACTGATTTTTTTAAATTAATCAGCTCTACTTTTACACAACACTGTGTGTTTCTCATCACAGATCACAATCTTATTTGTTTGGCTCAGTTGTGATTATTTATTCGATCACAAACCCTGCAACTGAGCAAACTCATACTGTCTTGCACGAAAAAGCCACAGAACATAACTTTTTTCATTAGCTTAGGCGGTTCCTTTTCTATTATGTTTCATAATTTTTAAAAAATTAAAATAATTTGTATGATTCAATCTCATTCCCAGTATGTTGCACTACCAATTATTCACTGATTCTCATGTTCCCTCCCATGTGCCTGTAATCTTTAGGACTGCAGGATGTAAAGGAGAAATTTGCTATTCACGCTTAAAAAAAAAAAGGTTTATTTTGGATTTTCAAAGGGTATACAAACAGCAAGTTTGTAACAAGAAAGTGTACTGCATACTGATATTTCTCCTGGGGCGTTGAAATGGTGTGCACATTATGAAATGTGTAGTAAGAAAATGTACTTTACTTCCACCCCTCTCCCAGTGCTTGAAATAAGAAAGTGTGCATAAGCCATCACCCCAACAACCTGGGATAGTGCACCCAGTACTCAGAAGTGAAATAGTACACGCTAAGACATTGTTTGGCCTGCGCTAGATCTATTTATTTAAAAACAAATAATAACAAAATAAATAATAAATAATGTTTTAAAAGAACTTAATCAGCTTTAAAGCCCAAAACAAGTCACTCTTTCCATTACAACACAACTGTTGTAAGTAGGCCTACAACATAAAATTAAATTACATGGTTATGGAATCCACAACAATTTACTTAAATGGATAGAAGACTTTTCATTTAACAGAACTCAGTATTGTAATAGTAAAGATGTGAAATCAGTCTGTAGGCTGCACATGTTAGCAGTAGTGTTCCTCAAGGTAGTATTCTAGGTCCTTTTTTTAAAAACTTATTTTATGGATGCCTAGAGAGAGAGAAAAATAGAGATTTTACGCCTTCTGAAACAATGGATGCCTAGGTGTCTGTCACTGTTTTACAGCTTCTATCACCTACCACCACTGAAAACAAATTTCAGTCCAGCCCTGTAGTTCTAAGTAGAATAGCAGTAGCTTTATCTGCTATGTGAAAGTCATAGTCAGCTGACTCAGTCAGTGACACACACACACACACACACACACACACACACACACACACACACACACACACGCGCGCGCGCGCGCGCGCGCGCGCGCGCGCACACACTGTGACACACACACGATACATTGTTTGTCTTTTTTTTTATATAGATGCCTAGGTGTCGGTCACTGCTTCACAGCTTCTATCACCTACCACCAATGAAAACAAATTTCAGTCCAGCCCTGTAAAAGTAGAATAACAGTCGCTTTATCTGCTATGAAAAAGTTA
This sequence comes from Phymorhynchus buccinoides, assembly GCA_017654935.2. Classification (NCBI taxonomy): domain Eukaryota; kingdom Metazoa; phylum Mollusca; class Gastropoda; order Neogastropoda; family Raphitomidae; genus Phymorhynchus; species Phymorhynchus buccinoides. The sequence continues at coordinate 5,172,568 of CM065702.1, forward strand.
TAGTCAGACACAACTGACTCAGTCAGTGACACACACACACACCCATGATAAATTGTTTGTCTTTACAATATACGACTGTATACCCTCTCGACCTTCACGCGCCTCTGTGTGTGCGTGTGCGTGTGTGCGTGCGTGTGTGTACGTGCGTGCATTCGTGTGTGTGTGTGAGTTGTGTTGTGTGTGTATGTGAGTTGTGGTGTGTGTGTGTGAGTGAGTTGGTGACCCAGTATTTCTCACCACCACTATCAAGCACATTTTTGTCGCTTTTTATTTTTTTTTTATCTGGAAGGACCAACGTCCTAGTCGTGGATTTTAAAAAGGCCTTTGATAAGATTTATCACTATCTCCTTATGAATAATTTCGCCACTATGGGATCAGAAGTTCAGTCAATAGATTAATTGAGAGCTTCCTTGCAGGCAGGCAGGAAAAAATAGTTGTTGATTGAGCTGCATCCGAAGCTATCCCTGTAGAATCAGGAGTCCCCCAAGGATCTGTGCTTGGGCCGACCCTTTTCCTGTTGGCATCAATGGTCTTTCGAGGCAACTATCTTCCAACTTCCTTTCTCTTTGTGGACGACTCTGTCACCGAGCTGTGGACCCTCCCAGAGACCTCAATGATCTCCAACCAGACCTAAATGAATTAGCATCATGGGAAAACAAATGGATGTCCTTCCATCCCGACAAATGCAAGAGCCTCCATGTGATTAGGAAGAAAAATCCCCTGATAAAGAACTACCAACTATATGGCCAGGACCTGGATTGGATAGAGATGAAAATAAATGTCTGGGCTTTACAATATCACAAGACCTTAGATGGGACACCCACATCTCAAATGTGCGCAGCAAAGTCAGTAAGACCCTTGGCTTCCTCCATCGCAACTTAAAAGTAGAGTTAGTCAACATCAAGGAATTTGCATGTAAGGCAAGTAGTAAAAGGCTTA
>CM065702.1:5174006-5190593 GCA_017654935.2 Phymorhynchus buccinoides
TCTTTCTCTCCAATTAACCACAGGGCCACACGAAGTGGTTTATTTGGTGTTTATTTCAAGCTCAGCAGAACACACCTGTAAGACATAAAAAGAAACAAATAACTAACTTGCAAACATAAAACATTGCCACGGTAACATAACTTTTCCTGGACTATTAATCCATACAAACTGTAATACCCTGTTCCCAGTTACACAATGACAAGTATGGTATAGAACCAATTATCATGTTTGCCTTTCTACTACATGTCTTACAGTTGACACTAAACACTTCCAATGCACATTCCTTCCCTTTAACCTTCAGGGAATCTTTACTGGCTAAACAAGCCAACACAACCAACAATGACAAGCCACACCTGAACACAATTGGAGAGTTACCACACCCTCACTCTGTCTTGTGGTCAATGTTTATGACAATGGAAAAATGTTTGTGTCAAAATAACATAAAACTAGACATTAACTGGTAATTAGTGAAGAACGAAGACGTGATCATGTTCTTACCCAAGAACCTTATTATAAGAAATAAATTCCTTACAATGGACAGAAACTCGACTTTAACTGGTAACTGATGCGTAAGCAAAACCTGTTTAATTCTATTCCAATTAAACCAAAGCCAGTTTCCCCACATGAAATGTCAAACTGCAATTGTTGCTTTAATCCAATCTGAATTGAATTGATTTGACATAGCATGCATAAGTGTTTTCGTACAATCCTAGTCACCAGTCAATTAAACCAAAATAAACCTTTTTTGTAAATGAAAACTTTGTGTTTATACACAACACACATAAACAAAGATGAAATAAAAATGATTGAAACTTCTGATTGAAAATCAGAAATACAAAAAGGAATTGAAAATCAGATTTAAAATGGAAACCTACATGATACACAACACAAAATAGCATAGAGTCTCTTCTAAGCTTTATCACTTCTATGTGACAAAGAAAAGAAAGCCCCTCATGGACTTTCATTAGCCAATGAAAGTCACTTACATGCCAAGCATTACACATGACACATGACAGGAAAACTCAAACATGACAAAACCAAAATATCCAACCCAAAAACGATCATAAAATCTACTTGTCTACAACAACAACAAAATACTACTTGTGATCCACAAAACGAACCATAGTTTGAGTCTTAAGGAAAACCGTTACACACAAAGAGAGAGAGAGAGAGATCGAGACGAGAGAGGAGATGAAGAAGAGAGAGAGAGAGAGAGAGAGAGAGAGAGAGAGACGAGAACTGGCTACACGTGTCTTACAATCAATAGTCTTGCTAACCCAAAGAATGATTGAATGATGCGCTAGACTTGCGACCTACTCATTCAAATCTAGAAATCTCGGTCCGCCACGTGTTTCAACCGGTCATCCAATTATGACGTTTGTTACCGATTTTAGTCGAAGTTCCTCTACGACATGTATTACAGATTCGAAGCTCAGATTTCTTTACTGACGTTTCCAATCTTTAAAACCCGTACTTGTAACATAGATTTGTAAAATCAACACACTAATTCCTCGCATTCTTTTACTAGGACTGTTTTCCACAAGGATTCAGTCTATCATGCACCTAGATCAATTTCATCATTTCTGTAGACTTACTTCGTTAGTTTTATAATGAATTATAAAGAAGCCATCCCAAGCTCTCTAAGCTCTAAATGAATTAGCATCTCAGTGAAATAGTTGCAATCCTAAGTTCGAATTTAATTTGTTCCACATCACCATCATGAAATAAATCAAAGTCAAAAACTACTAATACTCACAGCCCAACAAGGATGATCGCTCCCAATAGGAGGATGTACAGGTAGTGATCGAGATAGCAGGTCAGAGAGACTGATTTGGCCTAGGGTTACAACTTATATAGCATACCCAACAAAGACTTGTAATGACCTGATTATCTATTGGTCAATTCTCCAACACATGTAAACTTTAACACCTTATAGTCAAAATTAAACTACAATTTTCGTCTATTTCCTGATCAACAACATAAAGAGAACATTCCAACGTATATTCAATTATTATTTGCTGCAATTAAGTTAATTTAATAATAAAATTAATCATCAAGCCAGACTTCCTGTTTTTCTGATTGGTTGATCAGAAAAAGGATCTACTTCCTTATGTTTCTCATTGGTCGAATTTTACATATTACCACCTGAAATTGAATAACCACTTATTCCTTAGTCATTCATCCCAACCAGGTTTAGGCCTATGGTGTACTTTTCGTGTCAAAATTGAACGAAAAGTTCACATTATAACATCCACCCCCTGCTTTTAGAAAGCAATGTCCTCATTGCTGCTAGATGTACCCTGTGTGTTCTATGTCAATGGTGAGAATAGTTCTCGAAGAACATCAACACAGATAACAGAAAGAAATGTGCAAGCAATGAAATCCCAACCCCAATGAAGACATTTGTAAAAGGTAGCTGTTAAAACATATTCCTATATGTTTTAATGACTTACATGAACGGATACTGAGACGAGAATTAAAGTTTATTTAACTTTATTGCCAAACCCATACCACATTTTGATTACCATACTTTGATTTCTGACTTATTAATCCATTACTACTGCAACAACTAACTTCAGGACCGATACAACTTTTATCTATTTCCTAGTTGCACTACGTGGCTGGTTTGTGGGATTTGAGTGAATTCCTTTTGTCGTCCTCTCACTCCTTCGAACAGACATCGTGGGCTGAGGTCCTGGGTAGGGGGTTCCAGGAAATGGAAGCCATACCCACAGTTCTTCTTCTTCTTCCTCAATGTCATCCTTCATCACATTCAACGCCGCAGCCGGACGTTCTGGTTCTCTTTCCACTTCAGGATAGTGGAAAGGAGCAGTAGCTGGCAGTAGATCTGCACGATTCGACGTGGACTCTTTGCCTCCTCCATGCGGACGCACTACATACACCGGAATTCCTGGAAAAGGTTCAGCCGTTACAACATGTAGCTCTGGAAGCCAACTATCTTCTAACTTCCTACGTCCTGTTCCCCGATTTCGCCGGTATACAAGGTCACCAACTGCCAAAGAGTTGTCCTTTGTAGAAAGCTGATCCTGCTTATCTTCTTTGGCAATCCTGAGCTGAAGTTCCTTAACCTTAGAGTGAGCACACTGAAGGCGGTTTCGGTGCTGACGAACCCAGTCAGTCGCATGTGATGCAGAGTCTGCCTCTCGTCCCAACAATGTGTCCACTGGCAAGCGTGGATCCTGCCCAAACAGAAGGTAGTAAGGGCTGAACCCTGTTGCAGAGTGAGGCGTATTGTTGTACGCCTGCACAACTTCCTGTAAGAACATGGGCCATTTCTTCTTTTGTTCTGTCGACAAGGTCCTGAGCAGGTCATGAAGTGTGCGATTGAAACGCTCACACTGACCGTTTCCTTGGGGATGATATGGAGTTGTCCTGGTCTTCTTAATGCCGTACAGCTGACATAACTCTTTCACCAGCTTTGATTCGAAATCCCTACCTTGATCACTATGGATTCTTTCTGGTACTCCATATCGGTGAAACCATTCCTTCACGAGAACTTGAACGACAGTACTGGCCTCTTGATTCCTTGTTGGAACCGCTATTGTGAACTTGGTGAATACATCCGTCATCACCAAGACGTTTTCCCGGCCGTCACTGGCCATGTCCAGCTTCGTAAAATCAATCGCAAGAATCTGAAGAGGGCGACTTGCTTGGAGGTGCCCATGAGTGGGAGTTGCCACGGGTCTTTTCTTTGCTACACAGCGTGGACAGCGATTAATATACTGTTCCACATCCCTGTGCAGTCCAGGCCAATATACCCGTTGGCGCAGCAAGCTAACGGTACGGTCCATTCCTTGATGACCCATCTTGTCATGAAGCTCATGCAAAATGTGGGGTCGAAGCGTTGACGGTAGGACTAGTTGATCGACATCTCCCCACTTCGTATCCTTGACATTGCGGTACAGCACACCGTTTTTCATCTTAAACCTTGAATGTTGTTTCAACATGGGTTTTACAATGTCACCTACTCTCCCGCAAGGCTTGTTTGGCCAAGATCTGATGATTGGTTCTATGGAAGGATCTTCCATCTGTTTGGCAATGAGATCTTCTGTAGACAGACTTGGCAGCATTTCTGTCCCCATGGCAGATGTATCTATGTCTGGTTTTCTTTTCGGGCCTTCGACAGTCTCTGAACTCTGACACCAGACTTCCTGTGAGGTTGCAACTTCAGGTGGAATCGGTGTTCCATCCTGAGGAAGAACTGTGTGAGATGGGATCCTTGACAAAGCATCTGCTCGGTTGATCCTTCCTGGCCGATATTTGACGTCAAAGTCAAATTGTGCCAACTGTGCAGCCCATCTCTGCTCAAGTGCGCCAAGTTTGCAAGACTTGAAATGTACCAAGGGATTGTTATCTGTATAGACCTCAAACTTGGATCCAAGGAGATAACCCCTAAACTTCTCTGACACTGCCCATTTCAGTGCTAACATCTCCAGTTTGAAACTGCTGTAGTTTGCTTCATTCTTCTCTGTGGGACGCAGTCGGCGGCTAGCATATGCAATGACTCTTGTAGTTCCATCTGGCTGTTTCTGACTTAGGATAGCCCCAAGTCCCTCATAGCTTGCATCAGTCTCCAAAATGAAAGGCCTCGAGAAATCTGCAAATGCCAGTACCTCAGAACCAGTAAGAGCATCTTTGAGCTGCTCGAAAGCCCTCTGATGTTCTTCGTGCCAAACCTGCTTGATAGAAGTTGTCCTCCCTTTCTTTCCGTTTGCATGCTGATTTACCAGTGAGTGAAGGGGTCCTGCAATGCGCGCATAGTTCTTTACAAACCTCCTGTAGTATCCCGCAAATCCAAGGAACGAGCGAAGTTCCTTGGCATTGTTCGGAACAGGCCAATCCCTAACAGCTTTTGTCTTTTCTGCCTGACAACTGACTCCTTCAGCCGAGATAGTATGCCCAAGATAACTGACCTCGTTCCGCAACAACTGACACTTTTCCAGCTTGATCTTTAGCCCCGCTTCTTCAATTCTTTTCAAAACCCTCTCAAGATGCACTAAGTGTTCTTCAAAGGTTTTGGAGAAAACCAACAGGTCATCTAGGTACACTAGCAAGAAACTGAACAAGAAATCTGACATGACTGAATTCATCAGCCGTTGGAATGTAGCTGGTGCGCCTGTCAATCCAAATGGCATCCTGGTGAATTCGAAGAGACCAAATGGTGTTGTGAAAGCTGTCTTTTCTTGGTCTTTTGGATCCATGGCAATCTGGTGATACCCACTAGCAAGATCAAATGTTGAGAAAAATTGAGCTCCTGACAGTGCATCAAAAGTCTCTTGGATCCTGGGCAAAGGATATGCATCCTTGACCGTCTTGTTGTTGAGCCGCCGATAGTCTACGCACAGGCGTACTTTCCCATCCTTCTTCCTTACCACGACAATCGGAGCTGCGTACGGACTATGACTCTCTTTCGCGATCCCTTTCTCAACTAAGTCTCGGATGTGTTCTTTCACTTCATGAAACTCACGAGGTGGGATGGACCTGTAAGACTGCGCAACTGGAATGTCATCAGTGGTTAGAATTCGATGCGTCTCTCTATCCGTGTATCCAATGTCCCCATCATCAGAAGACAAAACATGCCCATATCGTCTCAACAAATCAAGAACCTGTTGCTTTTGTTCTTCTGTCCCTGCAAAATCTGGCAATGGTATATCCTGATGACAACTGTTTTCCGCTGTTGAATCTGACTCAATCCCTTCCTCAACTACAATCTGTCCAGAAACAACCTCAACTCGCGCAGCGTCACTCGAATCGATCGAGTCAACAGCATGCAACAATGCAACGGGGGTACGCGCTTCAAGGAAGATATCTTCTTCGGATAGATTGGCTATCCGAATGTATCGAGAGGAATTGTCCTCACCAACCAGCGTTGGGACAACAATCAAACCTAAGGGTAGAGAAAAGTTTGATGGCTCTGCTAATAGCTTCCTATATGGTTGTTCTACTCCACTTATCCTAACTGTGGCTAAGCTACACCCGGGTACCCTAGTTTTCCCTACTACCCTAGCTATTCCCTTGACCGAAGTATGTTGTGAGTGGACTTCATGGATGACCGGCTGTAAACACGGTGGCATACCTGCAGAAAAACTTTTATCCTGGAAAATTACCTGTAACACATTCATACCCAGGATAGCAGGCGTTTTCAGCTTACGTTCAGTCAAGCATGGGTTAACATCTTTAACAACAAGAAAACATGCATCGCAACATTTACCAAACACTTCAACTTTCCCTTGTAACAGCCCTACATACGGAATGTCTAATCCATTGGCTGCTTTCACAGACAGCCAGTTTGCTTCCTGCAATTCCCTATCGCCCAAATTATGTCTGTACCATGATTCTGTTACTGTGCTTATCTCACTGCCCGTGTCTAGCAAAGCGTCTAACTTCTTATCTTCAAGGTACATTTCAGCCCTAGGGCACTGGCCCGTCAAATTCCTAACTGTTGCCTTGTCCCCAGCCTCTGCCGTTTGGCTCCTCACGGAAGAGGCCGCTAGTTTCCCTGATGCTGGTTCCTTGCGCCTTCCTCATCCCTTTTCCTCTTCCGGCAGTCTCGCTTCATGTGGCCTGGTTTGTTGCAGTAATAGCAAACCAGACTAGTTCCGCCCATGCTTTGGCGGTGAGGGGGTGTTGACGGACGTGCAGCAACCTGTTCCACCAATGTTGCCATGGTGGTTTGCATTGAATCCAAGGCCTTTGTCAATGCGTTGACCTTTTCTTCTAGACCTCTGTCAACTGTGGGGGTTGGTGGGCACAGGTGCTGTTGGAAGACAGCAGAGATGTCTTCTCTCGGCTCACCCTCTTCTCTCGTCCAGCGGAGGGCCTCGTCTTTGATACTATCAAAGGTAACATCATCGCGCTCCCGCACCAGCCGGCGCAGCTCCCGCTTCAGAGGTGTTGATGTGAGTCCCTCTATGAAGCGGTCCCGCAACATTTCATCTTCAACTGCATCGTTGTCTTTCTCGTTGAGCCTGCTCTGTAATATACGCAGTCCTTGAGCGAACTCAAGGACTGATTCTCCTGGCTGCTGTACTTTTAAGTGGAATGTTGACATCAAGGCCGCCTTCAGTCGACTGTCCCCAAATGTCTTATACAATATCGCTAAGATCTTTTGTGGCGTGTCATTGTGGTCCTCTCCACAAGCAAGAACTTCTCGCCTTGCTTTCCCGTGGAGATGGCGAAGGATGAATTCGGCTCCCATGGCATCCGACATGGAGTACGCTCGGAAGACTCTGGTCACCTCCATCAGGAAGTCTTCCGCTGGGCCGTCCGACAGTTCTCCCGAGAAGTGTGGAAGCTTTGGAGGTCCCCACCAGCGTCCGCCTGTGGCTTGGTGTTCACCGTTGTCCATGTTGTCTGAGGGCCTGGTCCTTTCTGGGCTTCCACTGGGCTTCGCGTTAGACTGTGTGCTGCTGAACTATAAAAAAACACCTTACCTGTGATCCTGCTCTCGCAGCGCCAGTTGTTGAAAGGGTAAAAAAAGGGGGGTAAGGGGGTTTTGCAGGGTTGTAGAGGAGGGGAAGGAACTTAGAGGTCTCTTTCTCTCCAATTAACCACAGGGCCACATGGAGTGGTTTATTTGGTGTTTATTTCAAGCTCAGCAGAACACACAGCCCAACAAGGATGATCGCTCCCCATAGGAGGATGTACAGGTAGTGATCGAGATAGCAGGTCAGAGAGACTGATTTTGCCTAGGGTTACAACTTATATAGCCTACCCAACAAAGACTTGTAATGACCTGATTATCTATTGGTCAATTCTCCAACACATGTAAACTTTAACACCTTATAGTCAAAATTAAACTACAATTTTCGTCTATTTCCTGATCAACAACATAAAGAGAATATTCCAACGTATATTCAATTATTATTTGCTGCAATTAAGTTAATTAATAATAAAATTAACAATCAAGCCAGACTTCCTGTTTTTCTGATTGGTTGATCAGAAAAAGGATCTACTTCCTTATGTTTCTCATTGGTCGAATTTTACATATTACCACCTGAAATTGAATAACCACTTATTCCTTAGTCATTCATCCCAACCAGGGTTAGGCCTATGGTGTACTTTTCGTGTCAAAATTGAACGAAAAGTTCACATTATAACAATATTTAATTTTTACGCTCTTTTTGTGTCATATTGCCAATTCGTGTATTGTTCAACTTTAAAGATCTTCATATTAAAACTGATAAGGTCAATATAAACAAGTTTAGTTGCTCCAAGACAATAAGTATGTGGACTACATGCTTGATTTATTACATAAGCCTGTTCCATTCCCAAGTGCCTCAAAATCACTTGTGAAGTTGGTAAAAATAGCGCTTTTGTGTGTACAGAATGATAACATGAAATTTGTAAATAGGCAAATTTCATATCTTTGGTTATAATTGACCTACAGAACTGGTTTTGGTATCATTAGAATCAGAACGTCAAGCTCCTTCTAATTATTGCACTTTGTAGTCTAGAAAGTACTTTTTTTTCAACCTTGACCTTTGACCTTGAAATATGAACTTTTTTGCTTTGCTATATTGTGCGACCTGTTATACAGAATTACTTCGAATTTTGTCTGATGGTACATTGCGTTAGTCTGACATGCCCAGTTGGGTAGCTATTGGTAGCTATTGCCTTACTGACCTTGACCTTGACCTTTGACCTTGAAAACTTACATTTTTGTCTTTCGGATATCTGAAGTGTTCTGTACAGAATTAGTTCAAATTTCGTTGGGCAGTTTATTATTAGAAGTTGATATGCCCTGCTAGGTAATAATTAGTAACTATTGGTAACTTTTTAAGCCTTCTTAAGCCTTTCTCTTATTCAAATAATACCAAGAAGATGTGCTCTGGGCTTCAGCATTAAATAACCAAGTAGATTTTGAGCACATACCCCTGCCACCACATCGTCACCAAAGGTTTTAGCTAGCTGGCCAGACTGAGCATAATAAAGTAGTTTTTTTTCCAATGAACATTTACTTCCATGCAAAAAAATATTGCATTAAGCTAACAAGCAGACACCACTTTATCCACAGAGCTGTTTAAATTGACTGTCGATGCTCTAAGGGCAGTTATCCAGTTCGTTTTGTAAAACGACTGCCTTTACAAAACTTGACTCAACTCGCCATGACGTCGTGTTGCGTCATTCTGCTAGAACGTCGAAAAACCCTGCATGCTTGGTCTCTTTGACAGAAACTCTAAATTGGTCACTGTTGATCTAGGCATTTATTTTAACTGAACTTTGCAGAAAAGATATTGATCTTTCGAATGAATATGGAATGCAAGTGTTTGGTGAGAATACCTGGACAAACCTCCATTTGAAGGACTTTATTTAAAGCTTTCTCTTGGAATTTAGCGAATCAGAGTTAGCGCAAATCACTAGATCTACAATAAGCCTTCCCTAACGCTGGTATGCAGTTATTTTTAACGCCCCAAACTCCGACCTATTTAGAGTTTAGTTTTCCTGCACACACTGTTGTAAGTGTTGTCTAAAGAACTTCTTCCGACGTCAGGATCAGCACAGTCACAGTGGGTATGTTAATTCAACAGTTCGTTTTCAACATTTCTTATTAGTACTAGTACAAAATAACAACACAGGAAAAGAGACAAAGGATAAAATGTTTCTTCTGTTAAGGTTTTTTTTCCACCAGTGTAATATGCACCGATATATCATCAGTTAAAAATCGGTAAAATAATTAGATCTAATTTTACTAAGCGGACAGCGTAATGACGCCAGTTTTGAGTTGCTACAGTCACAGATGAAAGAAGTAACCCCATTTCAATTGAACCATGATCGTTTTGATTTGAACAGTGATCAAAATCGATGGATCCAAGGTGAGCAGCGAGTAGACTAAGGCAGTGGTATAGTTTGTTTTACTCTGTCAGTAATGGATTGTTTTCATCCCTTTTATCCCCCGAAAACCGAGTGTGGATGACTATATGGCATGTTCTTTAAAAACTGTCGCACACATAATCTCAACTGTTATTTAAGCCAGGGTACAAGGGGAAAAAGAAATGAAGATGATAGTGATAATGTTGATAGCAATGATGTTGATGTTGGTTGTGGAGACAAGGGGCATCAATTGCCCAACAACTAATTCCTTCCAACCGACAGGTTGCTGCACATTTTATGTGAGAATGAAGGTTCAGAATGTCAGGAAACAGTCCCAAATGGTCCCAAAAACAACGTGTATTTCGTTGTGAATAATTCAGCGAACATTGATAGACGACAACAAGGAAAAAAGTCTGTCTATTATGACGACCGCGGAGCTTGGTCTAGTGGTCCAGTCTCAAAAACTTTATACTTAAAGACTGACGATGACCTAAGACACATTCTGCAAAGAGGGGGTCAGTTTGTTGAACAGAAACAAGTGGGAAAAAAGAAATGCTTTGACGTAATTCAGCCGAAGCCAAGCTCTGAAGACATTGTTACCTTACATAGATACTATGTAAAAAGCAAAGCTTCAAAAGGCTATGAAAAAAGGGTGTCTTGGCTGGCAGGTCACCATGGAAAAGTAGCTGTATATGAGTACAAGGGCATAGGTGGGTGCCCACAGCAACATGGTAAAGCAAAGTCATGTCATGTTGGTCCGTATGTCAGACTTCACCCAACTGTGATGGCAGACATAAAGAGAGATCTTGGTAAGAAAACTGGTACTCTATACAATGATCTCATCGGTTCTCTTGGCGATGATGCACCCAGAAATAGAAAACAAATTTACAATGTCAAGCAGAGAGAGAAATCAAGTCATGGCCACTCACGGGGTTCGAACTTTGCAGATCAAGTGGCTGCTGTTGAGGATCTGCAACACAGTCTTCCATTCATTCAGATGATCACAAAGCAGCAGGGAAAGGTCCCCGCGATTGTGCTGTACTCACAGGAACAACTATTTGATATTAAAAGATTCTGTACACCGCACACCAATTGTCTTTCCACAGTTCTAGGCATAGACAAAACATACAACCTGGGACAGGTGCATGTGACTGCTACAGTGTACAAGAATTTGTTACTCCTAAGACGCAGTACAGGAGAGCATCCGCTGTTTTGTGGGCCGCTGTTTTTACATGGAAACAGTGATGTTGACACATTTATGATTTTCATGCAGCATTTGGCGGCAAAACTCACAGAATGTGACCAGGTTCCCACGTTCGGTAGTGATGAAGAAACGGCACTGAGAAAGGCAATTGCTATTGCCTTTCCAGATGCCATTCGAATGGCGTGCACTTTACACATGAAAAAGAACCTTTCAAAGAAACTTTCGGACAAAGTTGGCTTTTCAGCCAAAGATAGAAAAAGAGTTATTTCCGCGTTGTTTGGACGCACTGGAGCAATTTCTTCGGCCAAAGATTTGGCTGAATTGTCCGATTCTCTCGAATTCCTCTTGGAGCGTTTCCCGGGTGTTCCGCGAAAACACATAGAGAAACTGATGCCATTGCTCACAGAAAACGTCCGAGGCCTAGAAAAAACAAATCTACAGTTAGAAAATGTCCTCTGGACAAACAACAACTGTGAAAGCATAAACCATGTCCTCAAGCAGGCTTTCGATTGGAAATCGCTGAAACTGTCTGATTTGGTAAAAAAGTTTCATTCTGTTGTTTGTGCTCAAATTAGTGAGTCAGAAAGATCATTACATGACACTGGAGAGTTCATGCTTGATCCGGAATACAGAAAGTTCTTTGTTCCCAGGGACACGTGGCTTTTTGAAAGCCAGAAAACCAGAGGGAAGCGATTTCTCAAATTTTTGAGGACACCCAAGAATGCAGACTCTCTTTTGGTGAGAAGCCAAATGGCCAATGCCTCTGCGGTTGAGCCAATGCACAAAGGCAAAAAACCTGGTCAGAGAAAACGTGCGAGAAGTGTGAAAACAATCAGCACGCCTCAAAAGAAAGCCTCAAAAGGAAAAGTGCCCGAAAGAAATGCAGATGAGCTTCATGCCAAGAAACTGAAGCGATGATGATGATTATGTTGATGACGATGAAGATGTTCATGATAGATTAGCTACCTACTCAGAGTATATGGCAAGAATAAATCCTTCAGGATATTTTGATCTGCTACTGCTGATCTTCATATATCCCTAATGTGAAGGACTGAAAAGCCTATTATTGAAAAAAGTGAAATAAGTTACTTTAGAAACGAATATATCTTTTGGTTTGCTTTTTTAATTATTGCCTTCTTATTTACTCTGAGTAGGTAGCTAATCTATCATGAATAATCCACAGTAGGAAACAAACTTCTTTACAGATGATGTTGATAATGAAGATGACAATGCTGATGCACCTCTATTGTGTATGTGTGTGTATGTATGTGTGCATGAATGTGTGTATATATGTATGTATGTTAATAATTTGGTATTTATATGACGATGATGGTGATGATGACTATGATGACGATGAAGACTACAATGAAATTACAGATGAAGATATTGATTATGAAGATGACAATGCTGATGCACCTCTATTGTGTATGTATGTATGTGTGCATGCATGTGTGTATATATGTATGTATGTTGATAATTTGGTATTTATATGACGATGATGGTGATGATGATGGTGATGATGACTATGATGACGATGAAGACTACAATGAAATTACAGATGAAGATATTGATAATGAAGATGACAATGCTGATGCACCTCTATTGTGTATGTATGTATGTATGTGTGCATGCATGTGTGTATATAGGGGAAGACGGGGTAAAAAGCGCATGGGCGGGTAAGAAGCCCACCCCAATTATCTAATGAAATAAAGAAAATTTCAGTCAAATTTGCCCATGAGACGAATGCTAGACATTAAGGCTCGTCTCATGGGCAAAATGAGACTGAAATTTGCTTCATTTCATGAGATAATTGGGGTGGGCTTCTTACCCGCCCATGCGCTTTTTACCCTGTCTTCCCCTATGTATGTATGTTGATAATTTGGTATTTATATGACGATGATGGTGATGATGATGGTGATGATGACTATGATGACGATGAAGACTACAATCATATTACAGATGAAGATGTTGATAATGAAGATGACAATGCTGATGCACCTCTATTGTGTATGTGTATGTATGTATTTGTGTGTGTGTGTGCATGTGTATATATATGTATGTATGTTGATCTGTGTATGTATGTTCATCTGTTGAACTCTTAATGCACTGCATTGAGTGATTGTTTTGCTGAGCAGCCTGTCCATCTCCTTGGGATTGAATTTGTATTCGTATTCGTCCAGTTTGTTAACTACAATATTGCAGTGTTATTAGTTATTAGTTTATATTCTTTAATTGTTGATAAATGTGTTTATTGTTGTTGTGGTTTTTGTTGTTGTTGATAAATGTGTTTATTGTTGCTGTTTTTCTTATGTGCACCTGGCTGCAATTTCTCAGTTATGAGATAATAAAGATGATTTGATTGATTTGATTTGATTTGATAATTTGGTATTTATATGACGATGGTGATGATGATGGTGATGATGACTATGATGGCGACTGATGAAGACTTCAATGACATTAATTACAAAGAACATATTTCTTCATGTTTTGTTTGTTTCAACTTGATTTAGGTAACATTGATCTTCATTTTCTTACACTTTTGATCATGAAGATGATGGCCTTGATAATAAATACAGAGCTCATTGTTTTTCAATAACAGGTCTTTGTGGTGATTTCCTATGTTTGCCATAATTATGAAATCAAACACACTTTACAAAACACACACGCTCGCACGCACGCATGCACTGATGCACACACACACACACACACACACACACACACACACACACACACACACACACACACACACACACACACACACGCACACACGCACTCATACATGCACGCAAACAAAGCCCTAAGTGCTTACAAATAACAGAATATAACATACATCGCGGGCGGCGAGATATTTCAGTCTCATTTTGCCCATGAGACGAGCGTTAATGTCTAGCATTCGTCTCATGGGCAAATTTGACTGAAATATTCTTTATTTCATGAGATAATTGGGGTGGGCTTCTTACCCGCCCATGCGTCTTCCCCCTATGGTAAGCACATACCACCAAGGAAAATCAAAACAAAAGCATAAGGCAAAGTTAATGACAAAATTTATAACTTTGCCTTATGCCTTTGTCGAATAACCAAAACACAACACATATAATAAATTAAGTTACTATTTGTATAAAATCCATTCAACACAATTTTCAAGTAGAAATAATTGTGGATAGACTAGAGAGAGAGATGATGATCAGAAGAGGAAGCATCAGGAAAGTCATGAAACAGCACAAGTGAAACGTAATTTTCCTTTAAGTTTAATTTTCCAACATTTATAACAATTTTTCAATCTGAATATGGACTACAAATGTCATTTAAGACTTCTTTTCGGTTCTTTTTGGTTCTTTTCGGTTCTTCTCGGTTCTTTTTGGTTCTTCTCGGTTCTTTTCGGTAAAAAGCAGTACCGGTTTTCCACCAGGAAGATTTGGAATGATTTCGGTAGAAAGCAGGAAAGCGATTGGCTGCGCGTACAAAGTAGTTTTCTTTCGCTGTTCGAACAGTCGCCACCACGTGAAAGCCTACTTGCCATTGTTGTTAGTACCATTTGTTGACTCCATCAGTAACTGATAATCCGGGCAGCAAGTCTAGTCTACTGATTTGTTCACAGTTGGAAACCCCCCACGTCGTAAGTGTCATAATCATCAAATTGTTGGTCTTTTTTTTCTCTCAAAAGGAGCCAGAATGGTCAGCTCATTTATTGACCGTGAGCCCTCAACTCAAGAGAAGAAGAAGGTCAGGTCAGGTCAGGTAATGAGGGCAACTAGGCCTCGCGGCCTCTGAAGTGCCCTTTCAATATAGTTTTTGTAGTATTGAGCACAGCTGTGACGGTTTTTGATGACACAATCAGTCATGTTGGTATCTCAATTCTGTCAATTTACTATTTAGGGTCTGTCCAGGACTGGCAGGAGGTTTTTAAACTGGTTAAGGTTTGGTGCAAGCTTGATTTGTGCAGAGAGGTTATTCCAATACTTGGCAACTCTGTTAGCAAAAAAATGTTTTCTAATGTTAGTTCTGCTGTATTGTATTCGTATTTTTAATTCACAGCTTCTAGTTTTCGAATAGTTCGAGAGCTGAAACAATCTTTTGTTAGTAAAGTCAGTATTGTTACAAATTTTATAAACATTGCTTAAGTTGCCTATGTTGACATACATGTATATGAAACATAAGCACTTGATGGTCACTTTTGCCTAGGAGACATGAGTGAGTAATGTCAGATATCAATTGGTCATCATTTACTAAGATCAAATCTAATATGTTAGACTTTTGACCTTCCCTTGTTCGTGTTGGTTTATTAACCATGTGAAATAAATATGCGTCTCTTGTGGCTTCAATAAAGTCATTTTCTCTTTCAGTCTTTGTGATGTCCACCGGCCATCCCACTTTATATCTGGAAAATTAAAACCCCCCATGATACAAACCTTATCATATTTCTGTATCTCATTGTCTTGAATTAAGTTACATGTATTTAGTTCCAGTAAATTCTCGTCCGTCGTGTTAGGACTTTTGTACACACAACCCACTAACACCTTATCTTTTTCCTTTGTTTGAAAATGGCACCATATTGCCTCTTTAAATTTGCTTTTATTCAAAGTGGTACATTCCTGATTGGGATTTTCATTGTGAAACATTTCATAGGTGTCCAGCCCATATTCCGACAGTACAAAATCACTTACTTTTTGGGGCACAGTTTCTGTAACAGCAATGATTTTTGGTTTAACTTCATCAATTAGTAAGAGAAGTTCGTCTTTCTTATTTAACAGACCATCAGCATTTGTGTATAAAACCGTTAGACCTGGCTCCGTGTCCTTGCTAAAACAGTTAGAACTATGTACATTGCTAGAACAATACTATGTACATTGCTAGAACAATTAGAATCATTAAAACAGTCGCTAGTAAAAATGCTACCTTGATCAACATTCACCCTTAAATTTACATTAGAGTTAAGAGCTTTAAAATCTGGTTTATTTTCTTTACATGTACTGCTAAAACTATGTACACAAGTCTTTTTGTTCGGTAATTTTTTGTCTCCCTGTTCTTGACTGGGCGCTTTCTGAACTATTGCCCCATTCCTGATCACAAGATCAGGTTCCCCTCCACTCCTACGGGCCTTCAGTTTGTCTCTCAGAGCCTTGTTCTGTCTCCTTTCAAGTGGCGTCAAATCAGGGTTTATATAAACCCTGTCTTCTGGCTTCTTTACCCCTTTGTTTAGTTGTGGAGCATTTCTGAGGATTTGTGATTTGGCCTCTTGACTTCTCACTTTTATTCTCAGAGGTCTCGGTTTCTTCCCCTCCGCCTTCCCAAGCCTAACAGGCTCTTCTATCTCCACCTCTTTCAGAAGAAGCAGACGACGCTATATATAATGCAAGGAGAAGAAGAAGAACTTTTGACTAAATGACTTCTAAGTTCTCGAAGAAGAAGAATGACTTACTGGTTTTTATGATTCGCTCAGGGAAAAAAAGACGAAGAGAAAACTGTATAAGGTATAACTACAAGGTAGAAAATGAGGCCTTCACCAGCGCCCATGTCATCATTATTAAGATGATCTTTGGCAAAAGGAA
>CM065702.1:5191093-5256093 GCA_017654935.2 Phymorhynchus buccinoides
AAGGGAAGGTCAAAAGGCAAACATATTACTCAATATTAGATTTGATCTTAGTAAATCACTAAATGATGACCAATTGATATCTGACATTACTCACTCATGTCTCCTAGGCAAAAGTGACCATCAAGTGCTTATGTTTCATACGTATGTCAACATAGGCAACTTAAGCAATACAGATCAAAGTCTTAAATTCAATTTTAATAAAGCGAACTTTGCACAAATGAAAGACGAGATTGGTTTACAGACATGGGAGCACTTATACAGCTTGAGTGTTGACGACTGTTGGCAAAACATTAGAAATAAAATACATAACTCAATGGATACTCACATTCCTAAGGCAAAAGCAAATGTTTCTCAGAAAAACAAGAAGCATAAACCTTATTGGATGTCACTGGGGTTGAGGAAGAGTATCAAGAGGAAATCCAAAATCTATAGAAGATATTTAGAAAATGGCAAGTCAAAAGCGAGTAAACGCTATAAAAAATATGTGGAAACAAGGGATAACTGTTCAAAACAACTAAAGAAAGAAAGAAAAATTCATGAGAAAAATATTGCCGATAATTGTAAATTTAACCCAAAAATGTTTTGGAAATATATAAATTCACAGCTAAAAACGAATACAGGTATTGGTCCACTAAGGGATCAACATGGAAATCTAGTTACAACCGATGAAGACAAAGCAAATGTTCTTCATGACTTTTTTTGCTAGCGTTTTTACTAAAGATACAGAGTCACTACCAAAACTAACTAATGAGCCACCTGCTTACTGTACAGATGTGAGAGTTACCGTTGAAGCGGTTAAAAAAAAGTTGAAAGAATTGGACGTTAACAAGGCCCAGGGGCCTGACAAGGTACCAGCCAGAGTTCTAAAAGAGTTAAGTGAGGAACTAGCAATGCCTCTTACAATCTTATTTAATAAGAGTTTGGAGACAGGTTCACTCCCATCAGAATGGAAAACAGCTGAAGTCACAGCTATTTTTAAAAAAAAGGTACTAAAACTAACCCTGGTAACTACAGACCAGTCAGCTTAACTTGTATAGTATGTAAGATTTTAGAGCAATTTATAAGAGACACTATAGTAAACCATATGACAGATTTTAATTTGTATTCAGATTGTCAACATGGCTTTAGGAGTGGCAGGTCTTGCATGACACAGTTAGTCGAGGTTATGGACGATTTTACTAAATTTATTGAACAAAAAGAAGCATTTGATATAATTTATTTAGACTTTCGAAAAGCGTTCGACTCTGTACGTGTACCTCACCAAAGTGTGTGGCAAAGACTACTTTTGAAACTAAAATCATACGGCATAACGGGAAATATTTTGCTGTGGGTGGGAGACTTTTTAACAGGTAGAAAACAGAAAGTAAAGGTGGGGGATAAATCTTCATCAAACACGGACATTTTGAGTGGCATCCCTCAAGGGAGTATTTTGGGACCTATTTTATTTACTATTTTTATAAATGATTTGCCCGACCAAGTTGAAAGTGTTTGCAAAGTATTCGCAGACGACACTCAAATTTATAATTCTTCTCATGAATCGGACATAATACAAAAAGATATAAATAAGCTTATTGAATGGTCTGAGAAGTGGAAATTGTATTTCAATGCTGCCAAATGTAAAGTAAATGCATTTAGGATTCAAAAATCCACAGAGGGAATATGAAATAACTCATGGCACAGATAGACATAAATTAGAGACATGCACAGAAGAAAAAGACTAAGGGGTGATCTTTGATCCTAATCTTAAGTTTGACAAACATATCACAACAGCTGTTGGCAAGGCAAATAAAATGCTGGGGCTGATTAGGAGGACTTTTTCAGGAATAAAAAATAATGTGTTTATAAACCTGTATAAAAGCTTGGTGAGACCACATTTAGAATATGGGAATCAAATTTGGAACCCATATCTCAAAAGATAGTCTGTGTCAATCGAAAGATGCCAGAGGAGAGCTACCAAACTGATAAAATCTCTTAAAAATAAAGACTATGGTGAAAGGCTACGCAGGCTGGATTTGCCATCCTTGAAATACAGGAGGCTGCGAGGAGACCTGATAAATGTTTATAAAATTTTTAACAATACTGACTTTACTAACAAAAGATTGTTTCACTTTCAGCTCTCGAACTATTCGAAAACTAGAAGCTGTGAATTAAAAATACTAATACAATACAGCAGAACTAACATTAGAAAACATTTTTTTGCTAACAGAGTTGCCAAGTATTGGAATAACCTCTCTGCACGAATCAAGCTTGCACCAAACCTTAACCAGTTTAAAAACCTCCTGCCAGTCCTGGACAAAGACCGTAAATTGACAGAATTGAGATACCAACATGACTGATTGTGTCATCAAAAACTGTCACAGCTGTGCTCAATACTACAAAAACTATATTGAAAGGGCACTTCAGAGGCCGCGAGGCCTAGTTGCCCTCATTACCTGACCTGACCTGACCTTCTTCTCTTGAGTTGAGGGCTCACGGTCAATAAATGAGATGACCATTCTGGCTCCTTTTGAGAGAAAAAAAAGACCAACAATTTGATGATTATGACATTGGACAAGTCAAATTCATCGAGAAGGGGCGTAATAAGGGCCGAGAGGCCTATGCATAGCCCTACATCACCTACCTACCATGACACTTACGACGTGGGGGGTTTCCAACTGTGAACAAATCAGTAGACTAGACTTGCTGCCCGGATTATCAGTTACTGATGGAGTCAACAAATGGTACTAACAACAATGGCAAGTAGGCTTTCACGTGGTGGCGACTGTTCGAACAGCGAAAGAAAACTACTTTGTACGCGCAGCCAATCGCTTTCTTGCTTTTCTGCTTTCTACCGAAATCATTCCAAATCTTCCTGGTGGAAAACCGGTACTGCTTTTTACCGAAAAGAACCGAAAAGAAACGAAAAGAACCGAGAAGAACCGAGAAGAACCGAAAAGAACCAAAAAGAAGTCTTAAATGACATTTGTAGTCCATATTCAGATTGAAAAATTGTTATAAATGTTGGAAAATTAAACTTAAAGGAAAATTACGTTTCACTTGTGCTGTTTCATGACTTTCCTGATGCTTCCTCTTCTGATCATAATCTCTCTCTCTCTAGTCTATCCACAATTATTTCTACTTGAAAATTGTGTTGAATGGATTTTATACAAATAGTAACTTAATTTATTATATGTGTTGTGTTTTGGTTATTCGACAAAGGCATAAGGCAAAGTTATAAATTTTGTCATTAACTTTGCCTTATGCTTTTGTTTTGATTTTCCTTGGTGGTAGGCCGGGAACACGGGGTAAAAAGCGCATGGGCGGGTAAGAAGCCCACCCCAATTATCTCATGAAATGAAGCAAATTTCAGTCTCATTTTGCCCATGAGACGAGCGTTAATGTCTAGCATTCGTCTCATGGGCAAATTTGACTGAAATTTTCTTTATTTCATGAGATAATTGGGGTGGGCTTCTTACCCGCCCATGCGCTTTTTACCCCGTCTTCCCCTATGTGCTTACCATAGGGGGAAGCGCATGGGCGGGTAAGAAGCCCACCCCAATTATCTCATGAAATAAAGAAAATTTCAGTCAAATTTGCCCATGAGACGAATGCTAGACATTAACGCTCGTCTCATGGGCAAAATGAGACTGAAATATCTCGCCGCCCGCGATGTATGTTATATTCTGTTATTTGTAAGCGCTTAGGGCTTTGTTTGCGTGCATGTATGAGTGCGTGTGTGCGTGTGGTTGGTGTGTGTGTGTGTGTGTGTGTGTGTGTGTGTGTGTGTGTGTGTGTCGTGTGCATCAGTGCATGCGTGCGTGCTAGCGTGTGTGTTTTGTAAAGTGTGTTTGATTTAATAATTATGGCAAACATAGGAAATCACCACAAAGACCTGTTATTGAAAAACAATGAGCTCTGTATTTATTATCAAGGCCATCATCTTCATGATCAAAAGTGTAAGAAAATGAAGATCAATGTTACCTAAATCAAGTTAAAACAAACAAAACATGAAGAAATATCTTCTTTGTAATTAATTTCATTGAAGTCTTCATCGCCATCATAGGGGAAGACGGGGTAAGAAGCGCATGGGCGGGTAAGAAGCCCACCCCAATTATCTCATGAAATAAAGAAAATTTCAGTCAAATTTGCCCATGAGACGAATGCTAGACATTAACGCTCGTCTCATGGGCAAAATGAGACTGAAATTTGCTTCATTTCATGAGATAATTGGGGTGGGCTTCTTACCCGCACATGCGCTTTTTACCCCGTCTTCCCCTAGTCATCATCACCATCGTCATATAAATACTAAATTATCAACATACATACATATATATACACATGCACACACACACACAAATACATACATACACATACACAATAGAGGTGCATCAGCATTGTCATCTTCATTATCAACATCTTCAATCTGTAATATGATTGTAGTCTTCATCGTCATCATAGTCATCATCACCATCATCATCACCATCATCGTCATATAAATACCAAATTATCAACATACATACATAGGGGAAGACAGGGTAAAAAGCGCATGGGCGGGTAAGAAGCCCACCCCAATTATCTCATGAAATGAAGCAAATTTCAGTCTCATTTTGCCCATGAGACGAGCGTTAATGTCTAGCATTCGTCTCATGGGCAAATTTGACTGAAATTTTCTTTATTTCATTAGATAATTGGGGTGGGCTTCTTACCCGCCCATGCGCTTTTTACCCCGTCTTCCCCTATATACACACATGCATGCACACATACATACATACATACACAATAGAGGTGCATCAGCATTGTCATCTTCATTATCAATATCTTCATCTGTAATTTCATTGTAGTCTTCATCGTCATCATAGTCATCATCATCACCATCATCGTCATATAAATACCAAATTATCAACATACATACATATATACACACATGCATGCACACATACATACATACATACACAATAGAGGTGCATCAGCATTGTCATCTTCATAATCAATATCTTCATCTGTAATTTCATTGTAGTCTTCATCGTCATCATAGTCATCATCACCATCATCATCATCATCATCACCATCATCGTCATATAAATACCAAATTATCAACATACATACATATATACACACATGCATGCATACATACATACATACACAATAGAGGTGCATCAGCATTGTCATCTTCATAATCAATATCTTCATCTGTAATTTCATTGTAGTCTTCATCGTCATCATAGTCATCATCACCATCATCATCACCATCATCGTCATATAAATACCAAATTATCAACATACATATATACACACATGCATGCACACATACATACACACACATACACAATAGAGGTGCATCAGCATTGTCATCTTCATTATCAGCATCATCTGTAAAGAAGTTTGTTTCCTACTGTGGATTATTCATGATAGATTAGCTACCTACTCAGAGTAAATAAGAAGGCAAGAATTAAAAAAGCAAACCAAAAGATATTTCGTTTCTAAAGTAACTTATTTCACTTTTTTCAATAATAGGCTTTTCAGTCCTTCACATTAGGGATATATGAAGATCAGCAGTAGCTGATCAAAATATCCTGAAGGATTTATTCTTGCCATATACTCTGAGTAGGTAGCTAATCTATCATGAACATCTTCATCGTCATCAACATAATCATCATCATCGCTTCAGTTTCTTGGCATGAAGCTCATCTGCATTTCTTTCGGGCACTTTTCCTTTTGAGGCTTTCTTTTGAGGCGTGCTGA
Organism: Phymorhynchus buccinoides; assembly: GCA_017654935.2. Lineage (NCBI taxonomy): Eukaryota > Metazoa > Mollusca > Gastropoda > Neogastropoda > Raphitomidae > Phymorhynchus > Phymorhynchus buccinoides. The sequence continues at coordinate 5,196,815 of CM065702.1, forward strand.
TTGTTTTCACACTTCTCGCACGTTTTCTCTGACCAGGTTTTTTGCCTTTGTGCATTGGCTCAACCGCAGAGGCATTGCCCATTTGGCTTCTCACCAAAAGAGAGTCTGCATTCTTGGGTGTCCTCAAAAATTTGAGAAATCGCTTCTCTCTGGTTTTCTGGCTTTCAAAAAGCCACGTGTCCCTGGGAACAAAGAACTTTCTGTATTCCGGATCAAGCATGAACTCTCCAGTGTCATGTAATGATCTTTCTGACTCACTAATTTGAGCACAAACAACAGAATGAAGCTTTTTTACCAAATCAGACAGTTTCAGCGATTTCCAATCGAAAGCCTGCTTGAGGACATGGTTTATGCTTTCACAGTTGTTGTTTGTCCAGAGGACATTTTCTAACTGTAGATTTGTTTTTTCTAGGCCTCGGACGTTTTCTGTGAGCAATGGCATCAGTTTCTCTATGTGTTTTCGCGGAACACCCGGGAAACGCTCCAAGAGGAATTCGAGAGAATCGGACAATTCAGCCAAATCTTTGGCCGAAGAAATTGCTCCAGTGCGTCCAAACAACGCGGAAATAACTCTTTTTCTATCTTTGGCTGAAAAGCCAACTTTGTCCGAAAGTTTCTTTGAAAGGTTCTTTTTCATGTGTAAAGTGCACGCCATTCGAATGGCATCTGGAAAGGCAATAGCAATTGCCTTTCTCAGTGCCGTTTCTTCATCACTACCGAACGTGGGAACCTGGTCACATTCTGAGAGTTTTGCCGCCAAATGCTGCATGAAAATCATAAATGTGTCAACATCACTGTTTCCATGTAAAAACAGCGGCCCACAAAACAGCGGATGCTCTCCTGTGCTGCGTCTTAGGAGTGACAAATTCTTGTACACTGTAGCAGTCACATGCACCTGTCCCAGGTTGTATGTTTTGTCTATGCCTAGAACTGTGGAAAGACAATTGGTGTGCGGTGTACAGAATCTTTTAATATCAAATAGTTGTTCCTGTGAGTACAGCACAATCGCGGGGACCTTTCCCTGCTGCTTTGTGATCATCTGAATGAATGGAAGACTGTGTTGCAGATCCTCAACAGCAGCCACTTGATCTGCAAAGTTCGAACCCCGTGAGTGGCCATGACTTGATTTCTCTCTCTGCTTGACATTGTAAATTTGTTTTCTATTTCTGGGTGCATCATCGCCAAGAGAACCGATGAGATCATTGTATAGAGTACCAGTTTTCTTACCAAGATCTCTCTTTATGTCTGCCATCACAGTTGGGTGAAGTCTGACATACGGACCAACATGACATGACTTTGCTTTACCATGTTGCTGTGGGCACCCACCTATGCCCTTGTACTCATATACAGCTACTTTTCCATGGTGACCTGCCAGCCAAGACACCCTTTTTTCATAGCCTTTTGAAGCTTTGCTTTTTACATAGTATCTATGTAAGGTAACAATGTCTTCAGAGCTTGGCTGCGGCTGAATTACGTCAAAGCATTTCTTTTTCCCCACTTGTTTCTGTTCAACAAACTGACCCCCTCTTTGCAGAATGTGTCTTAGGTCATCGTCAGTCTTTAAGTATAAAGTTTTTGAGACTGGACCACTAGACCAAGCTCCGCGGTCGTCATAATAGACAGACTTTTTTCCTTGTTGTCGTCTATCAATGTTCGCTGAATTATTCACAACGAAATACACGTTGTTTTTGGGACCATTTGGGACTGTTTCCTGACATTCTGAACCTTCATTCTCACATAAAATGTGCAGCAACCTGTCGGTTGGAAGGAACTAGTTGTTGGGCAATTGATGCCCCTTGTCTCCACAACCAACATCATCATCATTGCTATCAACATTATCACTATCATCTTCATTTCTTTTTCCCCTTGTACCCTGGCTTAAATAACAGTTGAGATTATGTGTGCGACAGTTTTTAAAGAACATGCCATATAGTCATCCACACTCGGTTTTCGGGGGATAAAAGGGATGAAAACAATCCATTACTGACAGAGTAAAACAAACTATACCACTGCCTTAGTCTACTCGCTGCTCACCTTGGATCCATCGATTTTGATCACTGTTCAAATCAAAACGATCATGGTTCAATTGAAATGGGGTTACTTCTTTCATCTGTGACTGTAGCAACTCAAAACTGGCGTCATTACGCTGTCCGCTTAGTAAAATTAGATCTAATTATTTTACCGATTTTTAACTGATGATATATCGGTGCATATTACACTGGTGGAAATAAAAACTTAACAGAAGAAACATTTTATCCTTTGTCTCTTTTCCTGTGTTGTTATTTTGTACTAGTACTAATAAGAAATGTTGAAAACGAACTGTTGAATTTAACATACCCACTGTGCTGATCCTGACGTCAGAAGAAGTTCTTTAGACAACACTTACAACAGTGTGTGCAGGAAAACTAAACTCTAAATAGGTCAGAGTTTGGGGCGTTAAAAATAACTGCATACCAGCGTTAGGGAAGGCTTATTGTAGATCTAGTGATTTGCGCTAACTCTGATTCGCTAAATTCCAAGAGAAAGCTTTAAATAAAGTCCTTCAAATGGAGGTTTGTCCAGGTATTCTCACCAAACACTTGCATTCCATATTCATTCGAAAGATCAATATCTTTTCTGCAAAGTTCAGTTAAAATAAATGCCTAGATCAATAGTGACCAATTTAGAGTTTCTGTCAAAGAGACCAAGCATGCAGGTTTTTTCGATGTTCTAGCAGAATGACGCAACACGACGTCATGGCGAGTTGAGTCAAGTTTTGTAAAGGCAGTCGTTTTACAAAACGAACTGGATAACTGCCCTTAGCCCTTAGAGCATCGACAGTCAATTTAAACAGCTCTGTGGATAAAGTGGTGTCTGCTTGTTAGCTTAATGCAATATTTTTTTGCATGGAAGTAAATGTTCATTGGAAAAAACCACTACTTTATTATGCTCAGTCTGGCCAGCTAGCTAAAACCTTTGGTGACGATGTGGTGGCAGGGGTATGTGCTCAAAATCTACTTGAAGCCCAGAGCACATCTTCTTGGTATTATTTGAATAAGAGAAAGGCTTAAGAAGGCTTAAAAAGTTACCAATAGTTACTAATTATTACCTAGCAGGGCATATCAACTTCTAGTAATAAACTGCCCAACGAAATTTGAACTAATTCTGTACAGAACACTTCAGATATCCGAAAGACAAAAATGTAAGTTTTCAAGGTCAAAGGTCAAGGTCAAGGTCAGTAAGGCAATAGCTACCAATAGCTACCCAACTGGGCATGTCAGACTAACGCAATGTACCATCAGACAAAATTCGAAGTAATTCTGTATAACAGGTCGCACAATATAGCAAAGCAAAAAAGTTCATATTTCAAGGTCAAAGGTCAAGGTTGAAAAAAAAGTACTTTCTAGACTACAAAGTGCAATAATTAGAAGGAGCTTGACGTTCTGATTCTAATGATACCAAAACCAGTTCTGTAGGTCAATTATAACCAAAGATATGAAATTTGCCTATTTACAAATTTCATGTTATCATTCTGTACACACAAAAGCGCTATTTTTACCAACTTCACAAGTGATTTTGAGGCACTTGGGAATGGAACAGGCTTATGTAATAAATCAAGCATGTAGTCCACATACTTATTGTCTTGGAGCAACTAAACTTGTTTATATTGACCTTATCAGTTTTAATATGAAGATCTTTAAAGTTGAACAATACACGAATTGGCAATATGACACAAAAAGAGCGTAAAAATTAAATATTGTTATAATGTGAACTTTTCGTTCAATTTTGACACGAAAAGTACACCATAGGCCTAACCCTGGTTGGGATGAATGACTAAGGAATAAGTGGTTATTCAATTTCAGGTGGTAATATGTAAAATTCGACCAATGAGAAACATAAGGAAGTGGATCCTTTTCTGATTAACCAATCAGAAAAACAGGAAGTCTGGCTTGATTGTTAATTTTATTATTAATTAACTTAATTGCAGCAAATAATAATTGAATATACATTGGAATGTTCTCTTTATGTTGTTGATCAGGAAATAGAGAAAATTGTAGTTTAATTTTGACTATAAGGGGTTAAAGTTTACATGTGTTGGAGAATTGACCAATAGATAATCAGGTCATTACAAGTCTTTGTTGGGTATGCTATATAAGTTGTAGCCCTAGGCCAAATCAGTCTCTCTGACCTGCTATCTCGATCACTACCTGTACATCCTCCTATGGGGAGCGATCATCCTTGTTGGGCTGTGTGTTCTGCTGAGCTTGAAATAAACACCAAATAAACCACTCCATGTGGCCCTGTGGTTAATTGGAGAGAAAGAGACCTCTAAGTTCCTTCCCCTCCTCTACAACCCTGCAACACCCCCTTACCCCCCTTTTTACCCTTTCAACAACTGGCGCTGCGAGAGCAGGATCACAGGTAAGGTGTTTTTTTCATAGTTCAGCAGCACACAGTCTAACGCGAAGCCCAGTGGAAGCCCAGAAAGGACCAGGCCCTCAGACAACATGGACAACGGTGAACACCAAGCCACAGGCGGACGCTGGTGGGGACCTCCAAAGCTTCCACACTTCTCGGGAGAACTGTCGGACGGCCCAGCGGAAGACTTCCTGATGGAGGTGACCAGAGTCTTCCGAGCGTACTCCATGTCGGATGCCATGGGAGCCGAATTCATCCTTTGCCATCTCCACGGGAAAGCAAGGCGAGAAGTTCTTGCTTGTGGAGAGGACCACAACGACACGCCACAAAAGATCTTAGCGATATTGTATAAGACATTTGGGGACAGTCGACCGAAGGCGGCCTTGATGGCAACATTCCACTTAAAAGTACAGCAGCCAGGAGAATCAGTCCTTGAGTTCGCTCAAGGACTGCGTATATTACAGAGCAGGCTCAACGAGAAAGACAACGATGCAGTTGAAGATGAAATGTTGCGGGACCGCTTCATAGAGGGACTCACATCAACACCTCTGAAGCGGGAGCTGCGCCGGCTGGTGCGGGAGTGCGATGATGTTACCTTTGATAGTATCAAAGACGAGGCCCTCCGCTGGACGAGAGAAGAGGGTGAGCCGAGAGAAGACATCTCTGCTGTCTTCCAACAGCACCTGTGCCCACCAACCCCCACAGTTGACAGAGGTCTAGAAGAAAAGGTCAACGCATTGACAAAGGCCTTGGATTCAATGCAAACCACCATGGCAACATTGGTGGAACAGGTTGCTGCACGTCCGTCAACACCCCCTCACCGCCAAAGCATGGGCGGAACTAGTCTGGTTTGCTACTACTGCAACAAACCAGGCCACATGAAGCGAGACTGCCGGAAGAGGAAAAGGGATGAGGAAGGCGCAAGGAACCAGCATCAGGGAAACTAGCGGCCTCTTCCGTGAGGAGCCAAACGGCAGAGGCTGGGGACAAGGCAACAGTTAGGAATTTGACGGGCCAGTGCCCTAGGGCTGAAATGTACCTTGAAGATAAGAAGTTAGACGCTTTGCTAGACACGGGCAGTGAGATAAGTACAGTAACAGAATCATGGTACAGACATAATTTGGGCGATAGGGAATTGCAGGAAGCAAACTGGCTGTCTGTGAAAGCAGCCAATGGATTAGACATTCCGTATGTAGGGCTGTTACAAGGGAAAGTTGAAGTGTTTGGTAAATGTTGCGATGCATGTTTTCTTGTTGTTAAAGATGTTAACCCATGCTTGACTGAACGTAAGCTGAAAACGCCTGCTATCCTGGGTATGAATGTGTTACAGGTAATTTTCCAGGATAAAAGTTTTTCTGCAGGTATGCCACCGTGTTTACAGCCGGTCATCCATGAAGTCCACTCACAACATACTTCGGTCAAGGGAATAGCTAAGGTAGTAGGGAAAACTAGGGTACCCGGGTGTAGCTTAGCCACAGTTAGGATAAGTGGAGTAGAACAACCATATAGGAAGCTATTAGCAGAGCCATCAAACTTTTCTCTACCCTTAGGGTTGATTGTTGTCCCAACGCTGGTTGGTGAGGACAATTCCTCTCGATACATTCGGATAGCCAATCTATCCGAAGAAGATATCTTCCTTGAAGCGCGTACCCCCGTTGCATTGCTGCATGCTGTTGACTCGATCGATTCGAGTGACGCTGCGCGAGTTGAGGTTGTTTCTGGACAGATTGTAGTTGAGGAAGGGATTGAGTCAGATTCAACAGCGGAAAACAGTTGTCATCAGGATATACCGTTGCCAGATTTTGCAGGGACAGAAGAACAAAAGCAACAGGTTCTTGATTTGTTGAGACGATATGGGCATGTTTTGTCTTCTGATGATGGGGACATTGGATACACGGATAGAGAGACGCATCGAATTCTAACCACTGATGACATTCCAGTTGCGCAGTCTTACAGGTCCATCCCACCTCGTGAGTTTCATGAAGTGAAAGAACACATCCGAGACTTAGTTGAGAAAGGGATCGCGAAAGAGAGTCATAGTCCATACGCAGCTCCGATTGTCGTGGTAAGGAAGAAGGATGGGAAAGTACGCCTGTGCGTAGACTATCGGCGGCTCAACAACAAGACGGTCAAGGATGCATATCCCTTGCCCAGGATCCAAGAGACTTTTGATGCACTGTCAGGAGCTCAATTTTTCTCAACATTTGATCTTGCTAGTGGGTATCACCAGATTGCCATGGATCCAAAAGACCAAGAAAAGACAGCTTTCACAACACCATTTGGTCTCTTCGAATTCACCAGGATGCCATTTGGATTGACAGGCGCACCAGCTACATTCCAACGGCTGATGAATTCAGTCATGTCAGATTTCTTGTTCAGTTTCTTGCTAGTGTACCTAGATGACCTGTTGGTTTTCTCCAAAACCTTTGAAGAACACTTAGTGCATCTTGAGAGGGTTTTGAAAAGAATTGAAGAAGCGGGGCTAAAGATCAAGCTGGAAAAGTGTCAGTTGTTGCGGAACGAGGTCAGTTATCTTGGGCATACTATCTCGGCTGAAGGAGTCAGTTGTCAGGCAGAAAAGACAAAAGCTGTTAGGGATTGGCCTGTTCCGAACAATGCCAAGGAACTTCGCTCGTTCCTTGGATTTGCGGGATACTACAGGAGGTTTGTAAAGAACTATGCGCGCATTGCAGGACCCCTTCACTCACTGGTGAATCAGCATGCAAGCGGAAAGAAAGGGAGGACAACTTCTATCAAGCAGGTTTGGCACGAAGAACATCAGAGGGCTTTCGAGCAGCTCAAAGATGCTCTTACTGGTTCTGAGGTACTGGCATTTGCAGATTTCTCGAGGCCTTTCATTTTGGAAACTGATGCAAGCTATGAGGGACTTGGGGCTATCCTAAGTCAGAAACAGCCAGATGGAACTACAAGAGTCATTGCATATGCTAGCCGCCGACTGCGTCCCACAGAGAAGAATGAAGCAAACTACAGCAGTTTCAAACTGGAGATGTTAGCACTGAAATGGGCAGTGTCAGAGAAGTTTAGGGGTTATCTCCTTGGATCCAAGTTTGAGGTCTATGCAGATAACAATCCCTTGGTACATTTCAAGTCTTGCAAACTTGGCGCACTTGAGCAGAGATGGGCTGCACAGTTGGCACAATTTGACTTTGACGTCAAATATTGGCCAGGAAGGATCAACCGAGCAGATGCTTTGTCAAGGATCCCATCTCACACAGTTCTTCCTCAGGATGGAACACCGATTCCACCTGAAGTTGCAACCTCACAGGAAGTCTGGTGTCAGAGTTCAGAGACTGTCGAAGGCCCGAAAAGAAAACCAGACATAGATACATCTGCCATGGGGACAGAAATGCTGCCAAGTCTGTCTACAGAAGATCTCATTGCCAAACAGATGGAAGATCCCTCCATAGAACCAATCATCAGATCTTGGCCAAACAAGCCTTGCGGGAGAGTAGGTGACATTGTAAAACCCATGTTGAAACAACATTCAAGGTTTAAGATGAAAAACGGTGTGCTGTACCGCAATGTCAAGGATACGAAGTGGGGAGATGTCGATCAACTGGTCCTACCGTCAACGCTTCGACCCCACATTTTGTATGAGCTTCATGACAAGATGGGTCATCAAGGAATGGACCGTACCGTTAGCTTGCTGCGCCAACGGGTATATTGGCCTGGAATGCACAGGGATGTTGAACAGTATATCAATCGTTGTTCACGCTGTATAGCAAAGAAAAGACCCGTGGCAACTCCCACTCATGGGCACCTCCAAGCAAGTCGCCCTCTTCAGATTCTTGCGATTGATTTTACGAAGCTGGACATGGCCAGTGACGGCCGGGAAAACGTCTTGGTGATGACGGATGTATTCACCAAATTCACAATAGCGGTTCCAACAAGGAATCAAGAGGCCAGTACTGTCGTTCAAGTTCTCGTGAAGGAATGGTTTCACCGATATGGAGTACCAGAAAGAATCCATAGTGATCAAGGTAGGGATTTCGAATCAAAGCTGGTGAAAGACTTATGTCAGCTGTACGGCATTAAGAAGACCAGGACAACTCCATATCATCCCCAAGGAAACGGTCAGTGTGAGCGTTTCAATCGCACACTTCATGACCTGCTCAGGACCTTGTCGACAGAACAAAAGAAGAAATGGCCCATGTTCTTACAGGAAGTTGTGCAGGCGTACAACAATACGCCTCACTCTGCAACAGGGTTCAGCCCTTACTACCTTCTGTTTGGGCAGGATCCACGCTTGCCAGTGGACACATTGTTGGGACGAGAGGCAGACTCTGCATCACATGCGACTGACTGGGTTCGTCAGCACCGAGACCGCCTTCAGTGTGCTCACTCTAAGGTTAAGGAACTTCAGCTCAGGATTGCCAAAGAAGATAAGCAGGATCAGCTTTCTACAAAGGACAACTCTTTGGCAGTTGGTGACCTTGTATACCGGCGAAATCAGGGAACAGGACGTAGGAAGTTAGAAGATAGTTGGCTTCCAGAGCTACATGTTGTAACGGCTGAACCTTTTCCAGGAATTCCGGTGTATGTAGTGCGTCCGCATGGAGGAGGCAAAGAGTCCACGTCGAATCGTGCAGATCTACTGCCAGCTACTGCTCCTTTCCACTATCCTGAAGTGGAAAGAGAACCAGAACGTCCGGCTGCGGTGTTGAATGTGATGAAGGATGACATTGAGGAAGAAGAAGAAGAAGAACAGTGGGTATGGCTTCCATTTCCTGGAACCCCCTACCCAGGACCTCAGCTCACGATGTCTGTTCGAAGGAATTCACTCGAATCCCACAAACCAGCCACGTAGTGCAACTAGGAAATAGATCAAAGTTGTATCGGTCCTGAAGTTAGTTGTTGCAGTAGTAAAGGATTAATAAGTCAGAAATCAAAGTATGGTAATCAAAATGTGGTATGGGTTTGGCAATAAAGTTAAATAAACTTTAATTCTCGTATCAGTATCCGTTCATGTAAGTCATTAAAACATATAGGAATATGTTTTAACAGCTACCTTTTACAAATGTCTTCATTGGGGTTGGGATTTCATTGCTTGCACATTTCTTTCTGTTATCTGTGTTGATGTTCTTCGAGAACTATTCTCACCATTGACATAGAACACACAGGGTACATCTAGCAGGAATGAGGACATTGCTTTCTAAAAGCAGGGGGTGGATGTTATAATGTGAACTTTTCGTTCAATTTTGACACGAAAAGTACACCATAGGCCTAACCCTGGTTGGGATGAATGACTAAGGAATAAGTGGTTATTCAATTTCAGGTGGTAATATGTAAAATTCGACCAATGAGAAACATAAGGAAGTGGATCCTTTTCTGATTAACCAATCAGAAAAACAGGAAGTCTGGCTTGATTGTTAATTTTATTATTAATTAACTTAATTGCAGCAAATAATAATTGAATATACATTGGAATGTTCTCTTTATGTTGTTGATCAGGAAATAGAGGAAAATTGTAGTTTAATTTTGACTATAAGGGGTTAAAGTTTACATGTGTTGGAGAATTGACCAATTGTACCCAACATTACAAGTCTTTGTTGGGTATGCTATATAAGTTGTAGCCCTAGGCCAAATCAGTCTCTCTGACCTGTTATCTCGATCACTACCTGTACATCCTCCTATTGGGAGCGATCATCCTTGTTGGGCTGTGAGTATTAGTAGTTTTTGACTTTGATTTATTTCATGATGGTGGTGTGGAACAAATTAAATTCGAACTTAGGATTGCAACTATTTCACTGAGATGCTAATTCATTTAGAGCTTAGAGAGCTTGGGATGGCTTCTTTATAATTCATTATAAAACTAACGAAGTAAGTCTACAGAAATGATGAAATTGATCTAGGTGCATGATAGACTGAATCCTTGTGGAAAACAGTCCTAGTAAAAGAATGCGAGGAATTAGTGTGTTGATTTTACAAATCTGTGTAAGTACGGGTTTTAAAGATTGGAAACGTCAGTAAAGAAATCTGAGCTTCGAATCTGTAATACATGTCGTAGAGGAACTTCGACTAAAATCGGTAACAAACGTCATAATTGGATGACCGGTTGAAACACGTGGCGGACCGAGATTTCTAGATTTGAATGAGTAGGTCGCAAGTCTAGCCCATCATTCAATCATTCTTTGGGTTAGCAAGACTATTGATTGTAAGACACGTGTAGCCAGTTCTCTCTCTCTCTCTCTCTCTCTCTCTCTCTCTCTCTCTCTCTCTCTCTCTCTCTCTCTCTCTCTCTCTCTCTCTCTCTCTTTGTGTGTAACGGTTTTCCTTAAGACTCAAACTATGGTTCGTTTTGTGGATCACAAGTAGTATTTTGTTGTTGTTGTAGACAAGTAGATTTTATGATCGTTTTTGGGTTGGATATTTTGGTTTTGTCATGTTTGAGTTTTCCTGTCATGTGTCATGTGTAATGCTTGGCATGCAAGTGACTTTCATTGGCTAATGAAAGTCCATGAGGGGCTTTCTTTTCTTTGTCACATAGAAGTGATAAAGCTTAGAAGAGACTCTATGCTATTTTGTGTTGTGTATCATGTAGGTTTCCATTTTAAATCTGATTTTCAATTCCTTTTTGTATTTCTGATTTTCAATCAGAAGTTTCAATCATTTTTATTTCATCTTTGTTTATGTGTGTTGTGTATAAACACAAAGTTTTCATTTACAAAAAAGGTTTATTTTGGTTTAATTGACTGGTGACTAGGATTGTACGAAAACACTTATGCATGCTATGTCAAATCAATTCAATTCAGATTGGATTAAAGCAACAATTGCAGTTTGACATTTCATGTGGGGAAACTGGCTTTGGTTTAATTGGAATAGAATTAAACAGGTTTTGCTTACGCATCAGTTACCAGTTAAAGTCGAGTTTCTGTCCATTGTAAGGAATTTATTTCTTATAATAAGGTTCTTGGGTAAGAATATGATCACGTCTTCGTTCTTCACTAATTACCAGTTAATGTCTAGTTTTATGTTATTTTGACACAAACATTTTTCCATTGTCATAAAATGACATTGACCACAAGACAGAGTGAGGGTGTGGTAACTCTCCAATTGTGTTCAGGTGTGGCTTGTCATTGTTGGTTGTGTTGGCTTGTTTAGCCAGTAAAGATTCCCTGAAGGTTAAAGGGAAGGCAATGTGCATTGGAAGTGTTTAGTGTCAACTGTAAGACATGTAGTAGAAAGGCAAACATGATAATTGGTTCTATACCATACTTGTCATTGTGTAACTGGGAACAGGGTATTACAGTTTGTATGGATTAATAGTCCAGGAAAAGTTATGTTACCGTGGCAATGTTTTATGTTTGCAAGTTAGTTATTTGTTTCTTTTTATGTCTTACAGGTGTGTTCTGCTGAGCTTGAAATAAACACCAAATAAACCACTCCATGTGGCCCTGTGGTTAATTGGAGAGAAAGAGACCTCTAAGTTCCTTCCCCTCCTCTACAACCCTGCAACACCCCCTTACCCCCCTTTTTACCCTTTCAACAATATTAAAAAAATCATAACTCATGATCTAATTGTCTTAAAGAGAAAAAATGGATACCGTTGGATTCATATTAAAAAGTTCTATCTTACAATGTATATTTTGCACATAATTATGTGTTGAAATAAAAAAATGACTTTGGAATAGCTGCTGTCAGAGGCAGTTGTGAGATGATCCCTGTGAGAAAGGGTCCCTGTGAGAAATAGCTGAGATCATTAGTGAACAGTTGGGGTCTACAACCACACCGTGAGTATTTGTTTACATTCTATTTCTAATCAATTTTCGGCCATACTCGGTTGTTCTCGTTTATTTTCGGTTCTTCTCGGTTCTTTTCGGTAAAAAGCACTACCCGTGGAAAACAGACAGAAAGTTAGTTTCCGCTTCCGTTTCATGCACGTTTACCTCGAAATACAAAGGTGAAGCCATTATTATACATTTTGTCAACGTGAACATTGTGTTTGCAAGTTCTGAGAGTGAGAGTGGCAGTTTTACAATTGTGGTAAAGTATCTAGTTAGATTAGGTGAGTTACTTGGACAACATTTGATGATATTTGTGACTATTCAAATTTAGTCTGGTCTTTACGTTCTCTAGAGCGTAGGATCAAGGATGGTTATAATTTTAATTTTAATTTTAAACTTTTTGTCAAATCGTAATGAAATTATGTCATTGGAAAGAGCCCGACAAGACCTTTAAAATGATACCCAAATTATCAAAATCGGTCGAAAATTGAGAAAGTTACGACGTTTTAAAATGATAGCTTTTTTTTTAACATTCGAGCTATGTAAGAAAAAGTTGATCAAGGTTACCGGCCCTTACCTAGTAGAGGCTGTGACAGTGTGAGTCACACGTGATGAAGAATGCCTAGGCTAAGGCGAAGAAGAAGAAGAGTGAGTTGTGAGTGGGTGGATAAGGCCAAAAAAAAAAAAATGTCTGTTTCCGAGAACATGGCCCCCCAAAATAGGGTAGGTAGGTAGGCTTTCAATTCCCCCCCCCCCTTCGCGGTGCAAGATTTTTGCCGTATTTGCTGAAACATGTGAATGTGAGTATCAATCAACAGATTATTTTTACCACTTGACTTTTTCACATAGGTACGCTGATGGAAATGTACCAATTGATTTCACTGCATCCGCATGATCACATTTAGACAGAGAAATGGCAATCGCGTGCCTTGCCCACCTGCCCCATAAATGAATGTGCCACGAGTGAAAAAGCTAGTAGAAAGAGTCTTCATGATTGGCCATCCTGTCACACAACTCCTCGGGAATGACATAATTTAATCTGTCAGTATTTTTCATACATTGTTTTTATTTAACGTTTCTCATGCGCGCGTGCTTCTCAGTGTGTGCGTGTGTGTGTGCGCGCGTGCGTGTGGTAACAAACATTGATCTATCAGCATATCATACGTATAGGGGGTTATTCTGTGACAACATACATTATAACATACTACAGTAGTATCACACACACACACACACACACACACACACACACACACACACACACACAGAAGTACACAATCAGAGAGAGAGGGGGAGAGAGAGAGAGAAAGTCAGAGTGAGTCAGTGACAGACAGACACATACACTATGAACAACTTTTTTAAACTAAAGACTTGCATTCAAGAAGAATGCTAACTAAGTTATGACACTGACTGACAGTGAGTGACAAGTCAAACAATCATAGTTACAATGTCAAACTGTCTTGGACTCTTTCACCAATCTGCTCTATCTGGGTCTATCTACAGATTTTCCATCAAAGTATGTGTGCAAAAAGAATTGTCATTTGTTGCAGTTTTATGGATAGCTTGTGCTTTTGTCTCATGCCCAGCAAACCAAACTGCCAACTTCATCAAAATCAAATCCACTTTTAGGCCCTAGACTGACTGATCACGAAGTGATGGAAGTCAAAATCGCACACTGCACGCCGATGGCGATACTATCCAAACTATCGGCGATAATGACACATCTTCGGCACTTTCGAAGCAATAAAGCATGTGTCAACCTCGGAATATGACAGCAGAAAGTATTGTTGTCATTTTTTCTTCTAACCACTGCCCGATGGCTCAGACTCGATGGTTATTTTTCACCCAAAGCACGTTGCTCTAACTTGCAATTTTCTCGGAAACCTGTGCAGTCCGCACGAACGGCCTTCATCTATTGGATGAAATCACAGGACCTACGTGGGACGATTGGTTCGCTTGGCAGTTTCTGCTGGGTTGTTACTAAAAATAGCTTAGTCTGTCCTCATCAACATGTGCGAAGAGCTTCAGAAGAAATAAAACATACATGTGCAACTCTGCACTTGCCCGGCACTGGGGTGAACAAAAGCTTTGAATTTGTATGTGGTTTATCTCACTCTCAGCCTTTTATTTGTAGTTTTCAAGTTGCGCCTCAGAAAGCCAAGGGTCTTGCTTGGCTCTCCTAGATGAGGCTGCGTAATAATCACGGCCCATGCACTTCTGATGCACGAAACTGATTGTATTTTGTATTGTTTTGGGGTGGGGTGAGTGGTGGTGATGGTAACGGTGTGTGTGTGTGTGTGTGAGTGCGTGTGTATGTGCGTACGTGCGTGTATGTGTGGGTGGGGGGTGGGGTGTGTATGTGTATGCCTATTTGTATGTGCGTGAGCGATTATTTGGTTTTGTTGTTGAATTTCTTGCTTTTAATTTTTGTTACACATTGTTAAGTTAAGCGCAGGAATGCGCTATATAATTGATTCACTATTATTATTATTAGGCCCCAAAAAAATATATGTCTGTTTCCGGTAACCCGACCGAGCCTAGTTTTTGCTGCCGACCCTAATTTTTTTTGGGGGACGTTTCCAAAAAAAAAGAAAAAAGAAGCAATTTGAGCAGACGATGCAAGGTAAACAACCATTGCACTCTCACTCGGCGTAGTCAAGGCAGGGTCGGACAGTAGGCCTAACGGTTGCCCGACTGCCCGGGGCAGGTTGTCGTAAGTGTCGGGCAGATGGCAAACTCGACGACCTGCCCGCCGGGCAAGTGCAGAGTTGCACATGTATGTTTTATTTCTTCTGAAGCTTTTTTGTGTTTTTGACTCAAGTTTGTTTTTTGTTATTTCACGCCTTGTTTTTATTCCTTGTTTAAAAGATGCCTTGTTCATGGAATGTCAATGGTATGTGTGTGAGAGAGGGGGGGGGGGGGGGGGGGCAGCTGGCATGTGCTTTTTGCTTTTAAATTGTGGCAAATTGTGTAGTTTTTTTAATGTTTTTTTCTTGCTCCATATTTGTAAAGTGCTCTGACTCGGCTGAGATTACTTTTATGCATCAAACTCAAAGAGCGTTTTATTTTGTAAGATCATGTAGAGGATGCAGCTTATGAGCTAGCATGACAAAGTGACTTCTAGTCCATGAAATACAGTATATTTTGTTTTAAAGAAGTAACTTTAGCCATGTGTTTGCAGGTAGGAAACCCACCAAACCAGTCGGAAAAGATTCATGTTATGAAGGACGGCGCCAAGGAAGATGGTGAGTATGAATTTGAATTGTGGAATAAGCTGTTCAGGTGATAAATGATTTAATAAACATAGAGATCAGGCCTCCCAATCATCCCGCAAAACAAGGGGTCCCAGGGACTCCTTTACTTACAGTATAGAGGGTCCTAGGGGCGGGATAGGGTCTGGTCCCAGTGGCATAGCGATTGCTAAAAATATTTTTTCTAGTGCATCCCTGGGAGTCCCAGTGGGACCCCCTGCACTTCTTTTAGAGGGTCCTTTAGAATGTTAGTGCTTCATAGACCCCCAAATCGGGGTCCCTGGGATCCCTGGAGATTGTGCATATATTTATTGTTTTACAACTAGACTCTTCCTTAGGAAGGAAGGTGGCAGAGTGGTTAAGACGTTCGCCTGCCAATTTCAATGCGTGACTGCAGCGTGAGTGACCCGGGTTCGCATCCTGGCCTCATCCTTTCTTTCTAATTAGACAGGAAAATCGAACTGAACGTAGAGTCCTTCGGATGGGGACTTCAAGCTAGTCTGACCTGTGCGCTCTACGTACATAAAAATCCCACGGGAGTCTAAAATCAGTAAGAGCCCTGAGCAGGGAGAAATCTCGCTGCCTGGTATGACAAAATTGATAGAGCTCTAGGTTTTCACTACAAGGTTTACTGAATGCATACTTTGAGTGTGGTTGGGGCATAAAAATTGCATTTTTTTTTCAGTTTATGCATATATAAACGGCAATCATCCAAACTTTAAAATGCCATATCTCAGCAACCAATTAAGATATATTTACAAAATTCTTTTTGCCATTTGCTTCTTTTAAAAATATCTAAATGAAAATTTGGTAAAGGTAAAGATGTGCCACCCCCCCTGCATTTCTCGGTTAATTGTATTTTTCCGTTTTTGCCTTTCTTACCATACATAAAGCTGTATTTTAGGAACATTTTCAGCTAATTCTCTGTTTGGAATACTAACCCTAGCCCTAAACCTAACCCTACCCCCCACTATGTACTGCAGTACACCGCGATTTGTCACAGTTGTGGTTTGTTGCGTTTTTCCGTCTTATACTAGTTATAGGGTGGGGGGTAGGGTTAGGGATAGGGTTAGTATTCCCAAAAGGTTATTAGCTAAAAAGGTTCCTAAAATACAGCTTTGTGTATGGTAAGAAAGGCAAAAACGGAAAAATACAATTAACCGAGAAATGTAGGGGGGGGGGGGGGGGGTGGCACATCTTGACCTTTACCGAAAATTTAATTCAATATTTTTATATATATTTTTTTGCTGCTACTAGCTATTTTCAGGCATGAAAACAGCTTCCGCCATTTCTGCTGTCTACGCCGAAAATCTGTCGTAATTGAAGGAATCTCCACCGAAAAAAAATTATCTGGCGAAAATTTGACTGCGATGTTAATGCTCAAACGGCGCGGTCCTTAATCAGTCGATTGTACGCTTGACGGCTTGTGGCCGGGAGTGAAAATGGTCGATGTAGCGACCCTGCGATTGTTTGAACTGAAGGCAAGGCAGGCCATGAAATGAGTCTCCCACCCCACCCACCAGAGCTTCAGATTGTTTTCAGTCATTTCAGACCCTGGCTACAGAAAATGAGGGGTCATTGTTTGAAGTGATGGGCAACCAGCCTAATGTGTTACTAAAACTTTAACTCTTTCATCGCCTCTGTCGCCTCTTGGCACCACAATGATTTAATACCCATGTCGCTAAAAAGCATCAAATGAGGGTCTGGTATCTAATTACCTTATGTTCTTAATTTTGGGAGGTAAGGATAGGTCCTATTTTATGCATGTCACAGAGGAATTACCCAATATTGCAGATATAATCTTTTCTCTACCCAGGTAAGTTTAATAAAAGTTTTAGCTGAAAAAATGGCTGGCGTTGAAAGGGTTTAAAACCTAAATATCAGTACAATGCAGTATGCGTGTAGGCATATAATATATATGTGTGTGTGCATGAACATGCACATGGGAGTGTGTATGAACAGAACATAACTTTTATTGCCATAAAAAAGTCAAGTTAGTATTTGGCATATATATGAGAGGGAGGGGGGGGGGGGGATTTGGATAAACTTAGCCCATAAATTATGACTATGTAGTTGTAGATCTAGAAAAAAATTGACAAAAACCATGCACATTTTTGTGCTTTATATCTATATAGGCTTTTTTTGATGACTGAATGACGTATAATGTTATGAATACATATTTGTGACCTGGTGGAAAAAGAAGAAATCTGATTCAGATTGAAATTATAAATCAATCTCTCTCTGTCTCTCTCTCTCTCTCTCTCTCTCTCTCTCTCTCTCTCTCTCTCTCTCTCTCTCTCTCTCTCTCTCTCTCTCTCTCTCTCTCTCTCTCTCTCTCTCTCTCTCTACCATCTCTCTCTCTCTCTCACTCTCTCTCTCTCTCTCACTCTCTCTCTCTCTCTCTCTCTCTCTCTCTCTCTCTCTCTCTCTCTCTCTCTCTCTCTGTCTGTCTCTCTCTCTCTCTCCACTCATGCTTGATAATTGACGTGCGCCAGTCGGGTGCATTATATGTTGTAAACATGCGTCATTTTGAAATGCGGGCGTGCCAAACAATCTCAAGCTCTGACCCTCTCAACAAAAATGTCGACATCTTGTGTTTGGATGGGAAGTTGCAGAGTGTGTGTAGTAGCTCCTCCCCCCCCCCCCCTCCCCCCCTCTTACCGGTCAACACAAAAATTCCAACAGTAGCGAAAAATCTGTGTGGAAGGATTTATCGGCTGGCAAATCTTTTTCTTTTTTTTAACATTTATAATTATATATAGTTTTCATGCCTGGGTTTTCCAAGTTTCAAAATTGAAACATGCCTAAGATTTGCTGTTCCGTTTTTTTTAACTTTTGCTAGATTCATAATCCAGTAGTAGTAATCAAGTAGGGCTGACCAAAACTAGCCCTGTAGCCTGTGGGCAATCAGATTATTTGAAGTCACTGGCTTGGTGGGCTACCGTAAATTTCAGTACTGCACATCCCTGTGTTTTTTTCAACCACTGACTGACTGAGTCTCCCCACACAATTTTTCCATTCCAACCCACTATCAAAGCAAGCTCAGCTGTCTGCTAAGATAACAGCATGCCAGCACTGGTACTGGAAAGAAAGGAAACTGGAAAGGCAGCTTCCTCAATCTCCTCCCCCTTCTCTCCCCCCCCCCCCGTTATCATTTCTCTTTCTCTTTTTAGAGCTCTCCTTTCTTTCTTTCCCACTCTTATATTACTCTTTCTTTCTTTTCCTAGAGCTCTCTCCTTTCTCTTCTCTTCCTCCTTTCCTCTCCCTTGTGTGTGTGTGTATGTTATTGATGTGGTTTTCTTCGGGCAAGTAAAAATATGTTTGGGCGAGTAAAATTTGTCAGTTACTGGGCCAGATAATAATTTGATAACACTACAATAGTAGTGCTACCAAAGCGTCATCTTTAACAAACACTTATTAGTACCTTCTGTACAATGCAAGTACATGAGCAGTGCAATGCAATTTGGTTTCAGATTCCTCCCTCTATAAATGTCCCGTGTGCTTAGGCGATTACGTCGAGCCGAAGATTCTCCCTTGCGGACACCTGGTCTGCCAGAGTTGCTTGCTGGCCTGGATGAAAGCAAAAGCCAAAGAACCGTCCGATCCAAAAGCCCCCTGCCCAGTTTGCCGTGCAAACATCGTCGCTGAAGGGGAGCTTGTTCTGGATAAAGTGTCAGAAGAGGTGGAGAAACTGCCGACTGATTTGCACACGGCCATGATGGTGGAGAAGCTTCGGATGCTCAGACAACCTCACGTTTGTAACCTGTGCGAAAACGATGCGGCTGCCTCTTCCTACTGCGTCCATTGCTGCGTCAAACTTTGTACCGGCTGTGTGAGCAGCCACAGGAAGATGGCGACCACCAGAACCCATGTCCCTGAGGACCCTGAACAAGCCTGAGAGACTGATGGACAGCATGGACCATTATCTCGTCAGGTGCCCGGCTCACCCTGACAGACCGGTGCGGATCTTTTTCGTTTTCAATCTCATCTGTCATTATTTAGTGAATTAACAAGACACAATATTCCTCATCAGTCTCGCCTGTCATTCTTTAATGAATTAACAACACACAGTATTCTTCATCAATTTCACCTGTCATTCTTTAATGAATTAACAAGACACAGTATTCCTTGTGTATAAGGCGCACCTTTGTATAACTATGAGGCGCACCTTTGTATAAGGCGCACCTTTGTATAAGGCACACCTTTGTATAAGGCGCACCTTTGTATAAGGCGCACCTTTGTATAAGGCACACCTTTGTATAAGGCGCACCTTTGTATAAGGCGCACCTTTGTAAGTTTGTATAAGGCACACCTTTGTATAAGGCGCACCTTTGTATAAGGCGCACCTTTGTATAAGGCACACCTTTGGCTTTGCACCTTTGTATAAGGGCACCTTTGTATAAGGCACACCTTTGTATAAGGCACACCTTTGTAAGTTTGTATAAGGCGCACCTTTGTATAAAGCGCACCTTTGTATAAGGCACACCTTTGTATAAGGCGCACCTTTGTATAAGGCGCACCTTTGTATAAGGCGCACCTTTGTATAAGGCGCACCTTTGTATAAGGCGCACCTTTGTATAAGGCGCACCTTTGTATAAGGCGCACCTTTGTATAAGGCGCACCTTTGTATAAGGCGCACCTTTGTATAACTATAAGGCGCACCTTCGTATAAGGCGCACCCCCTAAAATTTACCCAAATTTCAGATTTTGTTTCTATATAATTACTAATTCATTAGTCACATTATAAGGCGCAGGGGTCTGAGTCTGGGAAAAAAATATTGCCTTATACAGTTATAGTCCGAAAAATACAGTATATTGTCTTACTATTTTATCAGTCATAGTATAAGGCGCAGGGGTCTCAGTCGGGGGTGGGTGGGTGAGGGGGGTTATTGCCTAGTAGTCTGAAAAATATGGCACTGCAGTGGAGTACTCTTACCGCGGAATTCAGGAGACAAAGTTTCTTTTGTGTGGTAGTCATTACAGTGGAACCTCCCTTATAAGACCCTCCCTCTCACTTCAAGACCCACCCGATCACATGTCAAAATCACGGGTTTCACGTGTTTTCGCTCTTATAACTGGAAAGGAATCTTGTTTTGACCAAGTCTGACTCCCATATAAATGGCCCCAAATTGAAGCCGACGCATCAGTTTAACCCTTTCACTGCCAAAGTCGCATTTTAGCACCACAGTTATTTAACACCTGTGTCACTAACAGTAACAGGCATCAAATTGGGGTCTGGTATCCAAAGACCCTATTGTCTTAGTGTCTTAGTGTTGGGAAGCAAGGACAGACCTTATTTATATGTCACAGAAGAATCCCCAATACTGCAGATGGATTTTGTTCTCTACCTAGGTAAATGTAGCGGAAATATGTGGCTGAAATATGGTTGGCGGTGAAAGGGTTAAAGAGCAGCCTCAATTTGAATATGGGGAAATCTGTATGTGGGTCACAGTAACCCAGAAAAAACCAAGGGATTTAATCGTGGTGCGTCACTGGGTCTTTAAGGCCTACTTCTCTGAGACTTTGCCCTTTGTATAATCACCTCCGGGAGGCTCCCTTATCCAGCTCCCTCCCACCTATGACCTTTTGTGGATGATTTTCAAGGTCTTAAAAGGGAGGTTCCGCTTTATATACATATGTTTTGAGCATTAACTAATAATCAACAGGTTTCGTCCATTCCAACAGATTTTTGTGCTTTAACCAATGTTTCGTGTTATCCAGTGCTGTGCTAAAGTGCACTCCACTGAATAATTTTTTTTCTGAAAAGTAAGTGTTTGCAGTTCATCTGTCTGCTATGAGGTGGAGATGTTCTGCAGAGGGCACCAGGAGTTCTTGTGTGCGGTGTGCAGCACCAAGTCTCACAAGTGTTTAAATATTTATGTCTGTCTGCTGTCAGTTGGAGATGTTCTGCGGAGGGCATAACCAGTTCCTGTGTGCAGTGGGCGGTGCCACGTATCACAAGGACTGCGAGGAACTCTGGACGGCGAGCCAGGCCCAGAAAACCTTCAGGAAGAAACTGCACCACCGAGTGGAGAAGCTGAGGGGGAATCGCACCCACATAGCCAGTGAGGTGAGTGGCTGGGCAGTGAAGTGAAGGAGAAGAATTGGTCGATCAGGGAAGAGGTCTGGTATACCAGTGAGGTGAGTGGCTGGGCAGTGAAGTAAAAGAGAAGAAGTGGTTGATCAGGGGAGAGGTCTGGTATACCAGTGAGGTGAGTGGCTGGGCAGTGAAGTAAAAGAGAAGAAGTGGTTGATCAGGGGAGAGGTCTGGTATACCAGTGAGGTGAGTGGCTGGGCAGTGAAGGAAAAGAGCAGAAGTGGTTGATCAGGGAAGAGGTCTGGTATACCAGTGAGGTGAGTGGCTGGGCAGTGAAGGAAAAGAGCAGAAGTGGTTGATCAGAGAGGTCTGGTATACCAGTGAGGTGAGTGGCTGGGCAGTGAAGTGAAAGAGCAGAAGTGGTTGATCAGGGAAGAGGTCTGGTATACCAGTGAGGTGAGTGGCTGGGCAGTGAAGGAAAAGAGCAGAAGTGGTTGATCAGGGAAGAGGTCTGGTATACCAGTGAGGTGAGTGGCTGGGCAGTGAAGGAAAAGAGCAGAAGTGGTTGATCAGGGGAGAGGTCTGGTATACCAGTGAGGTGAGTGGCTGGGCAGTGAAGTGAAAGAGCAGAAGTGGTTGATCAGGGAAGAGGTCTGGTATACCAGTGAGGTGAGTGGCTGGGCAGTGAAGGAAAAGAGCAGAAGTGGTTGATCAGGGAAGAGGTCTGGTATACCAGTGAGGTGAGTGGCTGGGCAGTGAAGTGAAAGAGAAGAAGTGGTTGATCAGGGAAGAGGTCTGGGTGAGGTGAGTGGCTGGGCAGTGAAGTGAAAGAGCAGAAGTGGTTGATCAGGGGAGAGGTCTGGTATACCAGTGAGGTGAGTGGCTGGGCAGTGAAGTGAAAGAGAGAAGTGGTTGATCAGGGAAGAGGTCTGGTATACCAGTGAGGTGAGTGGCTGGGCAGTGAAGTGAAAGAGCAGAAGTGGTTGATCAGGGAAGAGGTCTGGTATACCAGTGAGGTGAGTGGCTGGGCAGTGAAGTGAAAGAGCAGAAGTGGTTGATCAGGGAAGAGGTCTGGTATACCAGTGAGGTGAGTGGCTGGGCAGTGAAGTGAAAAGAGCAGAAGTGGTTGATCAGGGAAGAGGTCTGGTATACCAGTGAGGTGAGTGGCTGGGCAGTGAAGTGAAAGAGCAGAAGTGGTTGATCAGGGGAGAGGTCTGGTATACCAGTGAGGTGAGTGGCTGGGCAGTGAAGTGAAAGAGCAGAAGTGGTTGATCAGGGAAGAGGTCTGGTATACCAGTGAGGTGAGTGGCTGGGCAGTGAAGTGAAAGAGAAGAAGTGGTTGATCAGGGGAGAGGTCTGGTATACCAGTGAGGTGAGTGGCTGGGCAGTGAAGTGAAAGAGCAGAAGTGGTTGATCAGGGAAGAGGTCTGGTATACCAGTGAGGTGAGTGGCTGGGCAGTGAAGTGAAAGAGCAGAAGTGGTTGATCAGGGGAGAGGTCAGGTATACCAGTGAGGTGAGTGGCTGGGCAGTGAAGGAAAAGAGCAGAAGTGGTTGATCAGGGAAGAGGTCTGGTATACCAGTGAGGTGAGTGGCTGGGCAGTGAAGTGAAAGAGCAGAAGTGGTTGATCAGGGGAGAGGTCTGGTATACCAGTGAGGTGAGTGGCTGGGCAGTGAAGTGAAAGAGCAGAAGTGGTTGATCAGGGAAGAGGTCTGGTATACCAGTGAGGTGAGTGGCTGGGCAGTGAAGTGAAAGAGCAGAAGTGGTTGATCAGGGGAGAGGTCTGGTATACCAGTGAGGTGAGTGGCTGGGCAGTGAAGTGAAAGAGCAGAAGTGGTTGATCAGGGAAGAGGTCTGGTATACCAGTGAGGTGAGTGGCTGGGCAGTGAAGTGAAAGAGCAGAAGTGGTTGATCAGGGAAGAGGTCTGGTATACCAGTGAGGTGAGTGGCTGGGCAGTGAAGTGAAAGAGCAGAAGTGGTTGATCAGGGGAGAGGTCTGGTATACCAGTGAGGTGAGTGGCTGGGCAGTGAAGTGAAAGAGCAGAAGTGGTTGATCAGGGAAGAGGTCTGGTATACCAGTGAGGTGAGTGGCTGGGCAGTGAAGTGAAAGAGCAGAAGTGGTTGATCAGGGAAGAGGTCTGGTATACCAGTGAGGTGAGTGGCTGGGCAGTGAAGTGAAAGAGCAGAAGTGGTTGATCAGGGAAGAGGTCTGGTATACCAGTGAGGTGAGTGGCTGGGCAGTGAAGTGAAAGAGCAGAAGTGGTTGATCAGGGGAGAGGTCTGGTATACCAGTGAGGTGAGTGGCTGGGCAGTGAAGGAAAAGAGCAGAAGTGGTTGATCAGGGGAGAGGTCTGGTATACCAGTGAGGTGAGTGGCTGGGCAGTGAAGGAAAAGAGCAGAAGTGGTTGATCAGGGAAGAGGTCTGGTATACCAGTGAGGTGAGTGGCTGGGCAGTGAAGTGAAAGAGCAGAAGTGGTTGATCAGGGAAGAGGTCTGGTATACCAGTGAGGTGAGTGGCTGGGCAGTGAAGTGAAAGAGCAGAAGTGGTTGATCAGGGGAGAGGTCTGGTATACCAGTGAGGTGAGTGGCTGGGCAGTGAAGTAAAAGAGAAGAAGTGGTTGATCAGGGGAGAGGTCTGGTATACCAGTGAGGTGAGTGGCTGGGCAGTGAAGTGAAAGAGCAGAAGTGGTTGATCAGGGGAGAGGTCTGGTATACCAGTGAGGTGAGTGGCTGGGCAGTGAAGTGAAAGAGAAGTGGTTGATCAGGGGAGAGGTCTGGTATACCAGTGAGGTGAGTGGCTGGGCAGTGAAGTGAAAGAGCAGAAGTGGTTGATCAGGGGAGAGGTCTGGTATACCAGTGAGGTGAGTGGCTGGGCAGTGAAGTGAAAGAGAAGTGGTTGATCAGGGGAGAGGTCAGGTATACCAGTGAGGTGAGTGGCTGGGCAGTGAAGTGAAAGAGCAGAAGTGGTGAGGTGAGTGGCTGGGCAGTGAAGTGAAAGAGAAGAAGTGGTTGATCAGGGAAGAGGTCTGGTATACCAGTGAGGTGAGTGGCTGGGCAGTGAAGTGAAAGAGAAGAAGTGGTTGATCAGGGGAGAGGTCAGGTATACCAGTGAGGTGAGTGGCTGGGCAGTGAAGTGAAAGAGAAGAAGTGGTCGATCAGGGAAGAGGTCTGGTATACCATTGAGGTGAGTGGCTGGGCAGTGAAGTGAAAGAGAAGAAGTGGTTGATCAGGGGAGAGGTCAGGTATACCAGTGAGGTGAGTGGCTGGGCAGTGAAGTGAAAGAGAAGAAGTGGTTGATCAGGGAAGAGGTCTGGTATACCATTGAGGTGAGTGGCTGGGCAGTGAAGTGAAAGAGAAGTGGTTGATCAGGGGAGAGGTCAGGTATACCAGTGAGGTGAGTGGCTGTAGACAGATTTTAATAAAACGCTCAGTCCTGCAACAATGAAAGAAACGGAAAAAGACGAAAATTCAAATATCAATAAACCCGATCTTACAGGGAACAAAAACAGAAAATTCAAAAACCACTATCCAGAACTTTCATGTGTAGTATCATTTACAATTTGTTTTATATTCTTTTTTTTTTTCACTGGCAATTTAGGTCCAGTGGAGAAAAGACTATTTCAAGAGCCTGCACCAGAGAGTCCAGAACAAGTTTGACGAGTTGCAGCGAAAGCTTGACTCCCACCGCCGAATGTTTGACAGAAACATTCAGGCAGAGGAAGGCCTAGTCATGGAGTCTCTCTCTGAAATGGAAATTCTGCAGACAGCCTTAAGTCAGAACGCCAGCGTTCTGGGAAGTGCCACAGAGTTTGGCTCAGGTCCAGCTGTGATGAAGATGATGCCGGCATTCAACCGACGCTTGGACTTTCTGCAGAGCTGGTTCAAGGCGGCGGAAGATAATCTTCCAGAGCCTGCCCAGTTTAGCCTGGATTTGCAGAAACTGGAAGATGTGGAGGAAAAGTTGGAGGTGCTGGGTAAGGAAATGTAAAGCAAATCGTGTTAACATAGATAGATAGATAGATAGTTTGCTTTGATAAAACTTTTCTGTGTCCAATGTCTTTATTTGTGAACCTCAGATTCAGAAACAAAACCAGTTAAAGTTAACTTTGAGTAATGTTCCTTATGCAAAGACAGCCACTGGACAGTCAAATTGCAGGCCAATCATGCAAACTGATGAGATCTTCTCAAGATCGAAACAGCTGTCTTTGCATAAGGCACTGTCCCTCCCCCATTGGAAGAAAAAGTAAATCAGCACAATTTATTTAATTGTTTTGGGTTTTTTTTTAACACAAACATTACTCAAAGTTAACTTTAACTGGTTTTGTTTCTGAGGTTCACAAATCAAGACATTGGACACAGAAAAGTTTTATCAAAGCAAACTATTCTGCATTTCAAATGCACTAACTTTTCAGTCCTTCAGAGTAGGGGTACGGAGCTGGCTATTCACTGAGATTTTTCTTTCATACTAGATAGATAGATAGTCGGCCCAGATTCCACTGAAAACATTACCAGCTTTGCTTTCTTCGTTTGCAGCTGGTAAATATTTAACATGTATTGAGACCTTACAAGTAACCACCCCCCTCTTTCTGTGACCCACACTAGCCAGCATGGGGGTGGGGGTGGGGAGGTGGAAGCCTCTGTAGAGATAGTCCTTAATTTAATACAGTGGAACCTCCCTTATAAGACCTCCCATTATAAGACTCCCTCCCACATAAGACCTATTTCTCTGAGACATTGCCCTTCTTTCTAAGTATTAAAATTACCTCCCTTATAAGACCCCTCCCTTGAAGACCCCTCCCTAATAAATAAGACCTCATTTTGGATGAATTTTGAAGGTCTTTTAAAGGAGGTTCCACTGTACAGCAAATTCGACATACACCCACCCTTTCCCTCTCTCTCTCTCTCCTTCCCTCCCTGACAGCTTTTCCTGCCTTTTTGCACCCCCCCCCCCCCTCCTTTCTTATCCCCTTGTTTCCATAGTCTCCTCAAGATGGGGTTAAAGGTAAGGAGGAGGGTGGTTAGGCTGGAGATAAGGAAGAAGTCATTACGGTCAAAGGGCAGTAATCTATATATGTATTGCTGACCATTTATATTGAGTTGCTTCCCTTCCATCTCTAGTGATTATCTCTGATTATCTCAAAATATCTTTTCTAGTTCTCTTGATTATTTGGACTTGTACGTTCATGAAGTGTCTAAAGTCGGCCTTCCCAAGCATATTTGAAATAGAGAATTGCAATTTTTTTCTTTATTGTTGTTTGTTTTTCTGTGTTGATTTTAAATTGCATACTGTTGCTTATTTCTGTTTTTTATATTCCAGATGACTGTCGAGATTCTTTTACATTTCGTTTCATTAAACAGAACATCAGCAGTCTACACGGATATGATAGAATTGAAATTGCCACAATAAGACAGTTGTCTTGGTAAGTACATGTATTTGTGAAAATCACCCCCTCCCCTTTCTCTCTTTCCCTTTCTCTCTCTCCTTCTCTCTGAGTCTCTACCTTGCTTTGTTGCCTAATCTTGCTGTCCTTCCTTCTCTCTCTCTCTCTCTCTCTCTCTCTCTCTCTCTCTCTCTCTCTCTCTCTCTCTCTCTCTCTCTCTCTCTCTCTCTCTCTCTCTCTCTCTCTCTCTCTCTCTCTCTCTCTCTCTCTCTCTCTCTCTCTCCAGAGGGCTGGATGTAAAAAAGCATGTTATTGCTTACTCTATTACCCTCTATAAATAAAATTCAATCAATCAATCAATCAATCTCTCTCTCTCTCTCTTTCTCTTTCAATTACTTGAAAGAGATTAATATATATTTCACTTGATGTAAGCTACTGTGATGTTTTTAACTTTAGACGTGTCAGGTTTTTACTTGTTAAGTTTGTGATTGATTGTTTTTAAAAAAAAGTATTTTAACCAAAAACTTTGATCTTATTTTACTTTGTGTTTTTATCCCTTTTTAATACGTGGTGAGATGCAACGTGGTGACAGCCCTGACATGGCCTTTGTTGTCAACGGGGCTATAATTTTAATCTTAATCTTACTCTCTCTCTCTCTCTCTCTCTCTCTCTCTCTCTCTCTCTCTCTCTCTCTCTCTCTCTCTCTCTCTCTCTCTCTCTCTCTCTCTCTCTCTCTCTCTCTCTCTCTCTCTTAATTTGTGCATGTCAAACATGAATAACGTAATGTACGAATATGTTTGATGTTGCCATGGGTACATGTAGTTACATATTATATTGTGCATGTTGTTAAGATGAGTAGGTAAAGTAATACTATGTTTGACTTTATTACGTGCATGTGTTTCATTTCAAATAAGTACATTTTAATGATGAGTATATAAAGTATGATTAGGGTTGATTTTGTCGTATGTTTGTGCACTTCTCAATTTGTGAATGTTACAGATGAGTGTGAACAGTAGGATTGATCCACCCATTTGGTTCAGTTAGTGGCCCACCCATTTATTTCTGTGACTTAGCCCCGTGTAACTGTTTCCTATAATTTTGCATGAAGCGACGGTTAAAGGTGACATAATTCCAGAAGGTTGAAAATGCTTGAGGGTTCGCTGAGGGCTCTATTTTAGGCATGCCTCAGTTGGCCTGGTCCGGTGGTGCCATAGCCATTAGCTTTGAAAGGATGATCAATTGTGTGTGTGCCTAGGAAGGATGCCTGGAAAAGGTGGACTATCCAGGAGTCAGGGCTCCCAGGGACCCCCATTTGGGGGTCTATGAAGTACTAAAATTCTAAAGGACCCTCTAAAAGAATGTGCAGGGGGTCCCAGGGATGCACTAGAACATTCTCTTTAGCATTCGCAATGTCGCTGGGACCCTCTATCCCCCCTCTAGGACCCTCTATGCTGTAATGTGAAGGAGTCCCTGGGACCCCTTGTTTTGCGGGATGATTGGGGGCCCCTCCCAGTATAGTGATTCTAAAAACTTATGGAGACCCCCTTGTATGACTTCCGTCTTGTTTTCTGTTCCTCAGGCACGCTACTGTTGAGAAGCATTACAATGATGAAAACCAGGAGACCTACCTTTCTATCTTCTTAGGCTGCAGTGTATCGCAGGAGTCAAGGTGAGTGCTTGACTTATAAATGGGAAATCGTTTTAGCTTGCATTAAGGATCGTTTTAGTGCTAGTGTACACCAGCGTTGAATCTTCTTCTTTTTTGATCGCTCAGACAGCTTCTTGTTAATTATGAGTGCAGATGCGTCATGCTGCCGTTGTGCGCCTAAGTAGGAAATAATTAGGCCCAGCATGTCCGACTTCGGCTGGAGGAACTCTTTTTGAAAGTGTTTCTTGAAAAAAGGCAGGAGAATGGACCGGAAAGGCAGAAAGTAGATAACAGCAAGCAAAGGGAAAAGGCAGAGTCAAAGAGAGTGACAGATTAGCGGAAGTTATAAGCACAGAACTTCCAGAAGGTGGGGGAACTTTTTATGCAAAAGACCCCCTGGTATCCCCACAGGGGTAGCGTTGAATCGAAAGCTGGTTGATATTTTGAAGCCTGTCTGTTTGTTCCTGGCTGACTGGCTGGCTGACTTTGTTAGATCTCAGCCAGGTTCGAAAAAGAACATTGGCCAAAGGTCAAGGTTACTGGAGCCGAAAACGCTTGATTCGATTTTCTAGATCAGATGACACTGTCTTCAATTCTGGTTCTGAGTCTTTCCTCTCAAGTCGGCAATAAAATACGTTCAGTTTATTTGACGAGGTGTACTGCTCGTTTGGTCTCATGTTGGCGTTTTTCACACTCTTTGTTTCCCCAGTAAGAACTTTGCAGCAGTGCAGTGTCTCCTCGGTTGGTTGCCTCCTGACAGCCTAACATAGATTCGTGCGGAGGTGTGGCTTCTAATGGAATGTCTAGTTTTCATTCCTCCCAATGATAAAGGCGTGTTCGCCGAAATATCCAGTAGTTTTGTTTTGTCTCTTGTGAATAAAATAACGTCACCAGTGATCGCATTTACTGGTAATTATCAGTAAAAACTAAAATACTGATTGCAAAACCAAAATACTGAAAACAATTTGACAATTCAGTCCCAGGGACTGATACTTTTTTGCTAGGACTGATAAATTGTTTAACAGAGGCTTTGATAGTGTGATTTTCACTGGGTTTTTTTTCACTGGGACAGGTTTTGACACCGGTTGTTGGGGAACATTGTCTTTGATTGGACTGGTTTTCAAAATTCATAGCACGATCACTGGTCACTTTACACTTGTCGTGTAGTTGTTTGTTTATTGTATGTTCCAGTGACGTTGCAGTCTGTTTCAGTTTTTTTTCTTTTCTCCACACGCTCAGTCGTCCACACTTGATGCTATAGCAGCATGGTTTTCTTTTCCACTTATCTAGTCATAATACTACTCGGGGTCACAATTTTAAACTAACCAAAACACTAACCAACGCTAGACAGTTTCATTCATTCTTTACTTAATACTAATAGAATATCAAATTTATGGAACAATTTATCATTTGATACCGTCAGTAAATGCATTTAAAAATCGTATTGACAAAGAATTATCAAAGCATACTTTTTCTACCAATTTGGATGTATATGAAAAAACAAAGCTAAGTGTTAGTATACACTCAATGCCAAAATAAATCCACGGGCAAATACAATACTGCAAAAAAAATGATATCTGATGCAAAAATCACCACTAGTGTGGGCAAAAGGCTTATACTCGTTATAGCCTATATGGCACACTACCTTTCCGTAGGGCATTTTTTGTTATTTTTGTTTCTCAGGAACTAATTAAGATATCTTAATGAAATTTTGCACATTTATAGGGTACATCACTCTGACCATCCATGCCAAATTTGAACACTGTGAAGGCACTTTGAAAATATGGTATTCAGCTAAAAAGAAAAAAAATCCCACGAAAAAGTACCCTCTCACCTGCTCTCAATTCAAGTACTGCATGTTGATGCTGATCATGTGTCCACTTTCCTAAGACATCAATGAGTGCAATGGTGCTCAAATTAACATGACTGAGTTGTTAACTTGTGTTCTTTGTCTTGTCAAACAATTGTAAACAAATTCATAGGATCTCGCTTTAGACAAAGAATGTGAGTTAACAACTCAGGCAAGCTGATGTTATGACCATTGCACTCTTTGATGTCTTAGGAAAGTGGACAAATGATCAGCATCACCATACAGTACTTGAATCCAGCGCTGTTGAGAGGCTAAGATTTCGAGTGAATTTTGTTTTGGGTGGACTCCATACTTTCATAGTGCCCTCACACAGTCTTCAAATTTGGCATAATGGTCAGGGTAATGTTCTGTATCAGTGTGCAAATTTTCAAGTAGATATCTGTATTAGTACTAATAGTAGCTGAGAAACAAAAATGAACATAAATTGCCCCCCCCCAAAAACGTAGTGCGTCACCTTATGTGATGTGATGCGATGTGATGCGATTGGATGTGATGCGATGTGATGTTTCTCTGTGCAGATCATGGAAGTGCAGGGCCTCTGGTAAACTGTGTCTTCTGACCACCAGACCAGATCAACCACCAAAAAGCCTCTGTTAGTCACCTCTTTTTTCTGTTTATAGATCTGACTTAATCCCCTGCAAACAATTTGTTAATGTTACCACACACACACATACGCCACAGTGAGTTTTATTTAGCCCACTTCTCAATCTTACAGGCTGACTCAGTTTATTTTGTGCGGTCACACACCAATCCTACAACTGTGGGCCTACACCACAAATTTTATTTATTTTAGTTGATGCCGAGAAAAGGGTCTGACAGCAATAAGCTTGCAACGATTAGGGCTTTCTAGCAGCTCTAGCATGCGGCAGTAGCTTAGGTAGGCCTAGTATACGATTGAAACAATATGAGCAACGTCGTTGTTGACATACAGATCATCATTTTAATGAGTCATCTCACCCCCGACTTGAGATTCTAAATGGTTAATCTCACACATGGAATTATCCAGATCTCACTGTAGCAAATTGTTTGTTTTTTGTTGTTGTCCATTATTTGTCCATTTTATCAGCATCATGAAGTATTAGAGAGAGAGAGAGAGAGAGAGAGAGAGGGAGAGAGAGAGAGAGAGAGAGAGAGAGAGAGAGAGAGAGAGAGAGAGCGAGAGAAAAAGAGGAGGGGAGAGAGAGAGAGAGAGAGAGGGAGAGAGAGAGAGAGAGAGAGAGAGAGAGAGAAGAGAGAGAGAAAGAGAGAGAGAGAGAGAGAGAGAGAGAGAGAGAGAGAGAGAGAGAGAGGAGAGAGAGAGAGAGAGAGAGAGAGAGAGAGAGAGAGAGAGAGAGAGAGAGAGAGAGAGAGAGAGAGAGAGAGAGAGAGAGAGAGAGAGAGAGAGAGAGAGAGAGAGCGAGAGAGAAGAGAGAGAGAGAGAGTGAGAGAGGGAGAGAGTGAGAGAGAGAGCGAGAGAAAAAGAGGGAGGGAGAGAGAGAGCGAGAGAAAAAGAGGGAGAGAGAGAGAGAGAGAGAGAGAGAACTGATTGTATTATGTATTGGGTTATTGGTGGGGTGAGTGATGGGGTGATGGTAATGGTGTGTCTGCGCGCGCGTATGTGTGCATACGTGCGTGTATGTGTGGGTGGGGGGTGTATGTGTATGCCTATTAGCATGTGTGTGAGCGATTATTTGTTTTGTTGTTGAATTTCTTGCTTTTACTTTTTTGTTGTTGTTAAGTGCATAGAGCTCCACATCTGGTTGAGGAGTTCGCTATTTAAATGATTCACTATTATTATTATTATTATTAGCTTCTTTGGAATGCTAGAAATTGCTATGTTCTTTTGATGTCTCAAAATGCGTTAAGTTAGGTAATGAAAGCTTCCATCCAACCACCCCCCACCCCCGTCCTCTCCACTGGTACCCCTCCCTCTCTCTCTTTCCTTATTCCAATATTATAGGGTATGCATGAATTGCAATAATTATTGTTAAATTTAATTTGCTTTGGTTTTCTTATGCGCTTGATATTTTTCATGTTATTTTCTGCAAAATTGTAATCTCAAAAAAAAGAAAGATTATATAATTAAAAAAAAGTTTTTTAAAATCTTAAGTTTAATGTATTTGTCTGTCTGTTCAGGGCTTCGTCCAAACCTTTTTGCTTTGGGCAGGAATGACTGCGGATTTTACAAGTTTGTACTGTGGAAGGCAAGTTTTTGTTTTTTGTTTTTTAACTAGTTTATTTTAGAAACACAGATGGCTGCAAGGTTTTCAATGTTCACAAAAGAATAAAGACAACGTCAAATTTAAAACTCAAAAACAGAGAGTCAATGCACACACTCAATGCAAAACAAAAGAAAAAACAACAGATAACACAGTCATCAGGGTTCGTGGGGTCCTTTCAGGTGCTTTAAAGTGCTGTGAAATTGATCGGTCTTCAAAAGGCCTGTTAAGTCCTTTATATCAGCAAGGAGGTCCTTTCAAATCAGTCAAAGGTCCTTTTAAAATTGGTGCGGTCAGTTTAAATCCTTTAATCGGGCCAAAAAAACCAAAACTAAGTACCTTGTTATAAGAAATGAACTCAAAAAAATATATTAAATGAAATAAAATTTGCCAAAAATCGATCGCCTTCGTATCTTTCGAGCAGACGATCTAATTTTAATAGTCACTGTAAATCCAGTCACGTGCGCGAGATTCGGCGAGATATCTTATGTGCCATGTTGAAATTCTTCGCACATGCGGCTGCTTCAGTGCTTGTTTTCAAGTAAAAAGTGTAAAAATGCCTGAAAGTGTTCGTTTCAGGATCGTTGGCTGAGAGAAGACATTTATATGGACTGGGTCCGAAAAGTGATGGACAACAAACATGCAGTTCGTTGTGCATATTGTGAAAAAAACATCAACATCTTGTCAATCGGAGAGTCAGTGCTGAAACAACATGCAAAGACTGAAAATCACAAGAAAGCTGAAAGAAGGCACAAGGCGGAATCGAGGTGCAGTATGTGACCGACTTTTTTTGCAAGCAGCAAATGAATCTGTAACATCAAATGAATTTGCTGAGCAAAAAAAAAAAAAAAGCTGCTCAGCCACAATCGTCGGCGTCTGGCTCTGCGCCCACCACGTCTGCAAGTACAACTACAAAATAGGTCCTTTAAAAAAAATTGCTGGTCCTTTAAAGGTCCTTTTTTGGCACTCTTCCAAGTCCCCACGAACCATGGTCATGATGTTTCGGGTCTAACTTGTGTTTCAAGTAACTAAAGTAAAATGGGCATCTAAAATTGTATTAATTCTTTGTTTTAGGGTTTCAAGTTTGACTTTGTTAGTCAACTTTAAAACCCCAAAACAAAGATTTAATAATTTTAAAAAAACCCACAACAACCAGAAAACACATTGGGTGCAACCTGTATTTCAAGTCACTGAAAATAGACATATAATATTGTATTCATTCTTTCAATCTTTGCTTTGGGGTTTCAAATTTTGCTTTGTTTTAAATTATAGTTTATTTCGTGTTTTTTAATGAAATTTAATTTACGACAATAACATATTTCTGCAGTGTCCTACTATAAATTAAGGGGAAAAATACAAAAATAAGAAAAAAAGCTTGATTATAAATATCAATGCATTTTAAACTACATGGATGCAACCTTGCTTCGGATACAAGGCGGCACCTGTTTTTCAAAATTTTGCCCCCCCCCCCCCCCCCCCCCCCCCCCCCCCCCCCCCCCCCCCAAAAAAAATGGATTGAAAGTGCAAGGGGGAAAAAGTGTTGAATTCTCACTTTACAAGCCTGGAACAAGCTTCAAATGGAGTATGATTTTGCTTTTTCTTCAGCTTCAGGGGGGCAACCCCCTGGGCGGCCCCTGGACCCCTGCCTTACCTGTTTTGGGATTTTGTCCAGTTGCATCCGTGAAACTACAACCTTGATGTTATATCATGTAATATCACTGTAAGTTACAAAAAATAAGAAAAAACTCAAAACTGTGTAACTGGGAAACTGCATTATGTGCTTCATTTAACATTTTGTGACGTTTTTTCATTTAGCCTACTGTTTTATTTTGCCCTAGTCATCTTCAGTACTGATCAAAATTGCCACTGATTTCTTCTGATCTTCTGTCGTGGTTATATGTCACAATGAGCAAAATTAGTTATCTGGTTTAAACAAATGTTTTATTGACACACTTTTGCAACAACACAATATATATGTAGACAAGAGTACAACAATCCGAGGCTTATAACAGTACTCCACACATAGACATCGTACTAGCAACAGGCTGCATCACACTTTACAATTAATGGAAGTCAGTCACACTTTGTAAGTTAAGCTAAATAATGATCAATGCAACTGACTTCCGGGAAAAGGTGAACAATATAAATTATAAACAAACATGAATATCAAGGTCGTGAAAAATTAGTTATCTGAATGTCAGATTCTACCGTCCACTCGTGTTCATTTAGTGATGTTCTTTTTCAGTTTTTGTGACTTTATAGCAATGCTTTTTGTGTTTATGAGTCTTTACAGAAGAAATCACTCGTCATTTTTTTTAATTGTTTTTGATCAGTAATGAAGATGGACTAATTTCTGAGTCAATTATGAAAAGATTTCCGAGGGAACTATGGCAGCATCTCAGGAAGAAGACCAAATCTAAACACTTTTGTCACCAGTACAGTCTAGATGTGAGTGTGCCCATGCACTTAGCACACGCTAAGCCCAGTGGCAACGAAAAAGTTGTCATTTGGTCAAAATTTGAAACACAATACCCACCCCCCCACCCCTCCTTCCTCATCACTCACACAAAAATCGTGTGCAGGGAAAAAAAAGGTGGCGTGCCTCTGGCTGCGACGCGCTCACCAGGTAGGAGCAACCCGAATTTCACAGAGACGCCTCTGTGACCATAAAGTACCTAATACATAATACCTAAGTAGTATTTGTAGAGAATTGCTGGCTTCTGCCCGAGGGAAAGTTTAATGAAGGTGTACAAATGCATGGGTGCAACTTTTCCTGGTGTACAAGGATTTCCTGTTTTTGAATTTTACCAGAAAAGGAAGTTCCTTTTTTTTCTTTTTTAAATTGTCAAACAAGATCTTTGTGTGTCTACTGTATTTTTCAAACTCTTTAAAATAAGCATTTGTATAAACTGTGGAAAAAGCAAACTAAAATACCTTCATAAATCAATTTTTGCTTCAGCTGCAGAGGGACATTACCCATGGAGCCCCTTTCAGTTTTTTTCATTTTGTGTAGTTGCACCCATGTACTGTATTTTTGGGATAATTAGGCGAACAGGGCAATTTTCAAGAAAATTCTGAAAAAATTGTTCCGTGGTAGTGGCACAGTGGTATCGCGTTCGCTTCGTGTCAAGTAAACCCGAGTTCGAACCTGGGTACAGGGGATTTTTTCCTCTCATTCTGCACTAGGCCTTAACGGTCTGAACGTGGAGTGTTTCGGATGAGACGATAAACCGAGGTCCCGTGTGACCATGCACTTAGCATACGTTAAAAACCTAGTGGCAACGAAAAAGTTGTCATTTGGTCAAAATGTCCCCCCCCCCCCCCCCCCCTCCCATCAGTGACAAGAATCGCATGCAAAAAAAAAAAAAAAAAATTGGGTGGCGCGCCTCTGGCTGCGACGCGCTCTCCAGGTGGGAGCAACCCGAATTTCACAGAGACGCCTCTGTGACTATAAAGTACCTAATACCTAATGCCTAAAATTAAAGTAAAAGGCGCCCTCGTTTAATACGGTTTATAAGGCGATGCACACCGTGTAAAAGAAAGTCGAAGTTTGAAGCCCATACACGTCCTGTAAATGCTTACCGCCCGCCATTACTGCTGTCATAAATGAGAGTTGGCTCCCTTCTCAAATAATCCAACTTCCGTTTTTGCGACTTCCGGTTGTTGTGTTTGGACTTTTCTTGGTTCCATTTTCAGTAAAGATGTTTGTGTGAGCTAGACTTGGCGTCTTGGTTCCATTTTCAGTAAAGATGTTTGTGTGAGCTAGACTTGGCGTCTTGGTTACATTTTCAGTAAAGATGTTTGTGTGAGCTAGACTTGGCGTCTTGGTTCCATTTTCAGTAAAGATTGATCGACTTTTCACTGCATGTATCAGACCTGTTTACTCTACTCTTTTCGAGTAGTATTCTACTCAATTTGGACCTCTACTACTCTTCAAAACTGAAAACAATGCTCTTTAATTCTTGATTACTACTCATTTTCAGTGAACATTATTTGATGGTTTAATGAATAAAACTACACATTTGGCACCCAAACTACTCATTTCAGTTATCCAGACTACTCAAGACTTGTGTAGGGGGTAAACAGGTCTGGTGTGTGTGTGTTTGTGGTCTGCACATGTGGCAGCTGTTCTATCAGTGTGTACATGCATGTTGATGCGTGGTGTGTGTTTCAGGAGCTGATGGACCCTGATAATGGCTATGTGGCAGCTGTTCTATCAGTGTGTACATGCATGTTGATGTGTGGTGTGTGTGTTTCAGGAGCTGATGGACCCTGATAATGGCTATGTGGCAGCTGTTCTATCAATGTGTACATGCATGTTGATGTGTGGTGTGTGTGTTTCAGGAGCTGATGGACCCTGATAATGGCTATGTGAAAGATGACGCCATCACTGTGGAGATCCACATCGAGGCCGATGCCCCACATGAAGTGTGTCAGTGATCAGTGATCGTCACAGAACTGGAGACCTCTTCTCTGCTTGAAGACTTCAAAGAAATGCCCTGACATAGTTGAAAGCAGTAACATGGAAATCGGGAAAGAGAGCGAGAGAGATCAGGAATAAATAAAACTGGACAAGAAAGGATCTTTAGGAATGACTGCCTTGATATTTGGATAAACAATCCCACAAAATTAAATGTAGTTTGCCATGGTTCAGGTGCTTTAAAGTGCTGTGAAATTGATCGGTCATCAAAAGGCCTGTTAAGTCCTTTATATCAGCAAGGAGGTCCTTTCAAATCAGTCAAAGGTCCTTTTAAAATTGGTGCGGTCAGTTTAAATCCTTTAATCGGGCCAAGAAACAAAACTAAGTACCTCAAAAAAATATATTAAATGAAATAAAATTTGACAAAAATCGATCGCCTTCGTATCTTTCGAGCAGACGATCTAATTTTAATAGTCACTGTAAATCCGGTCACGTGCGCGAGATTCGGCGAGATATCTTATGCGCCATGTTGAAATTCTTCCCACACGGCTGCTTCAGTGCTTGTTTTCAAGTAAAAAGTGTAAAAATGCCTGGAAAGTGTTCGTTTTCAGGATCGTTGGCTGAGAGGACATTTATAAGGACTGGGTCCGAAAAGTGATGGACAACAAACATGCAGTTCGTTGTGCATATTGTGAAAAAACCATCAACATCTTGTCAATGGGAGAGTCGGTGCTGAAACAACACGCAAAGACTGAAAATCACAAGAAAGCTGAAAGAAGGCACAAGGCGGAATCGAGGTGCAATGTGACCGACTTTTTTTGCAAGCAGCAGATGTACTACTGTAACAACAAAAGAATCTGCTCAGCCAAAAAAAAAAAAAAAAAAAAAAGAATCTGCTCAGCCACAATCGTCGGCGTCTGGCTCTGCGCCCACCAGGTCTGCAAGTACAACTACAAACAAGGTTTAAATAGGTCCTTTAAAAAAATTTGCTGGTCCTTTAAAGGTCCTTTTAAGGTCCTTTTTTGGCACTCTTCCAAGTCCCCACGAACCATGTTTGCTAACATCGATCGCATGTACTTACACACCTCAGCCAGGGAGACTCGTGTAGGGGGTAAACAGGTCTGGTGAAAGTGGTTCAGGCATGCTCCTGATTGTTTGATTTAGATTAATATATCTATTGCTATTATATATATTGATTGTTTATCCATTTTCTTATGTTTTCTAGACTTATGTGTATTATCCTATATTTTAAACAAATGATGGTTTAAGCTTTGTGTGCATGTGTGTGTGTGTCTGTGTCTGGGGAAATGAGAGAGAGAGAGGAGGGAGAGGGGATGGAGATTGGAGGAGGAAGGGAGGGGGGAGAGAGAGAGAGGGGGAGGGAGAGGGGGGACAGCTCACAGAGAGAGAGAGAGAACTAGGGTGAATGTGTGTTGATTTTAGCATACCTTTTATCATTGTTCTAGTATTCAGTATTGGTTTTAATAATCTAAACTTTGTTTTTGTGTATTAATCTTATTATGCTTGGGATATTATTCATTTTAATTTAGTTTTATGCATATTGTCCCATTATTGTTTGTTTAAGCTGTGTGTGTGTGTGTGAGGGAGAGAGCGAGGGGGGGGGGGGGGGGGGAGAGGGAGAGAGATTGGGGGGAGGAGGGGAGAGAGAGAGACAGGGAGAGAGAGAGGAAGGGGGAGAGAGAGGGAGAGAGAGAGCCAGGGTAATTTGTGTTGACGTTAGCATACATTATTTTACATTGTTCTAGTATTCAGCATTGGCTTTTATAATCTAAACCTTGTTTTTATGTACCCCCTTTTATACATTTTGTTTGCTGTCCTATTATTTCTTTTATATAAATTGTTTGTTTAGCTCTGTGTGTGTGTGTGTGCTATATTGTATTGTAATTTAATTCTTATGATGTATTTACTGTATATTGTCTTATTGTCTCTATTTGTATATGTGTTTTATGTGCATGCCAGACAAATAATTTCTTTATGTTTTAAAGACAATAAATATTTTGATTGATTGATTTGATTCGCTGTCCTGCCTTGGCACAGATGCTGTGCGCTTAGCCACCGGACGTCCCCGTCCGTAGCCACTTCCGTGGAGGCTATTTCAACTCAGGATAAATTTTCCTGTAACTTGATTCAACAATGGTTCACAGGAGGGAGGATGGGTGGGAACCTTTACTCGTAGTGAAACGGTAAGTATATAGATAGAATAGATAGATATATTAATCAAAATCCACCAATCTATTCTATCATGTTACCGTTTCACTACGAACTGAGTTGATTGCCAACAAGGAGGGGGGCATAGAAACATTGTTGATGCCATCAAAAGAAACAACAACATTTTTAGACAATACCACTCACCCGAGAGGACCCAGGAACCTGGGTATCCATTGGCAGGTCTCCTAGAAAAAGGACCACTTGTATAGATCATAGAACCCATCCATTCCCCCAAACAAGCATACAAATGCATACAAACAACAATACCCCAACAAGTTACCTTAATTCAAGGAGACCGGGGTCTGAGCAAGAACCGCCTTCATAATGCTGAAGGCGTTGTCCTGCCTGAGATCCGAATAGTACCTGAGGTAGAAGCTACTGAAGGTGTACTGGGACCTCCAGAAAGCCGATTCCATGACGTTGGCCAAAGGAAAACCCTTGGTCATGGCGAGTGAGGCACTGATGGCTCTAATTTCATGAGCCCTTATTGGATTGAGGGGAAAGACTGTGTCGGTATGGGTCTAGGCTAATTTAATAGAACAAATTAACCGACGAGAAAAGGTGGACTTGATAATGTCCTTTGAGTATTTCTCGTTCAGAGAGACGAACAGTCTCCGTCGTTGCCCCCTGAAAGAAGAAGTTCTTTTAGGTAGAACTTAATAGTTCTGACTGGACCCAAGAACCTCTCCTCGTCATCCTGTGAGAGGATCTGCTTAAGGCTCAAAATGGTGACAGAAGGAGAGGAGGTCTGGGAGGGCTGATTCTTAGCCCGGAACTCTTATCAGAAGGACATTGTCACAGATTGGGGATTCTAACTGAACTCAATGTCCCTATCTAAACCGCTAAAAGCATGGGAGCCGCTGACACGTCGAGCCGTGGCTAGAGAGACCAGAAAGACAGTCTTGCAGGAGAGAAACTTAAGCGACAGTGACGACATGGGTTCGCAGAGGCCAATACCCGCAACAAAGAGAGGGGCTGACAAAACGTGCAGTTCACACGCCCTGATGGAATTTGAAGGGAGATTGACCAAAGACCTAGCGTACGTTAGCTTGCCAAGATCCAAAATCCAACTAGAGGTAGTTCCCTAGCAATGACTTTGAGATATTTCTGGTTGAACCAAAAGAACAACCGGCATCTGGAACTCCTGAGAGACTTAGTCCTGGAAAGGAAGAAACTAAGGGCCCTGATAGGGCAGACGAAACGATCCGGAGCTAGACACGCACACAGACTGGAAATGGTGACCAAATGGTGAAGGGGCCTCACCGGGCTGGATTTTCGCCCTAAACTCAGGGAGAAAAGACAAGGAGACTGAGGAGAAATCCTCAGCAAACTCTACGTCACAAGCAAGACCGCTGAGAGCGTGTACTCCGCTAACACTCCTGGCTGAAGCCAGAGCTATCAAGAAAACAGTCTTCATGGAGAGAAGCTTGAAGCTGAGAGAATAAATATGCAAAGGTCTAACGCTCGAACTACAGTACGATCCGCCATTGAAGATGTCCCGGATAGACTAAATACCGGAACAAGGAGGAAAAAGGCTGAACCGTAAAGAATTGGATCGAACAAAATAGTAGGCCCGACCGAAGATCGATGAAGTCAAAGGTGAAAGGTACCCAAACTGTTCACAACAAAAAGGAACAGTTTATCCAAGTGACGTCAAAAAGAAAATGAAAGAAGACTCTCGTCAAAAGATCGTTTCCAAAGATAGCGGTCAAATGAAATACTTGAAAAAATACACGATTGACGATTGAAACAATCTAGAACTTCTGACCGAAGAACTAGAGAATCAAAATTTAAACATGAAGTTATCGAAGAAACAAGTGTCCCACGAAAATTGAGGGACATTTTAGGGCCAAGGAGGGGAGCGAATGCTTTGAGAGCTTGAGACACCGTTTTTAGCTCGAAAAGATTGACGTGCCGGAGTGACTCTGACGAGGTCCAAAGGCCAAGAACCTCCTCGACATCTAAATGAGCTCACCATCCAGTTGTAGATGCATCCGTGAGGAGGAATCTCTGCTGTTGCAGCTGACGGATGGGAACTGATTCGTTGAACAAAGCGAGACTCGTACATTGATCCGTAGAGTCCGAGAACCAGGGGCCTAGGTCCATCTGGTGAACGAGTGGCACATGGAAGATCGCTCTGACTGAGAGAAGGCGTTGAAGAGGCCTCTTGTGAACTCTGGTCAGCGGGAAAAGGACCGCCACGGACTCCATCAGTCTGAGAAGCTGAAGAAGCTGGAGGGCTGACGCCGAGGTTTTCCGTCTGAGGAGGGACGCTGATCTCAACAGGTTGAGAACTCGCTCCTGAGATGGGTGGACACAGAACCGCACTGAATAGAACACCATCACTACGTAAGAGAAGGAGTTTGAGGGGATGAGATCTAACTTATGTTCGTGGATCTGGAAGCCCAGGAACTGAGAAGGTTCAACTAGAACGCTGGTCTGGGCATAACATAGATCTGGAAAGGAGGGCTAACTAAAATCCACGGAGCTGGGGAAAGGTCAACGGCATGGCCGTGAACTGGTACGTTCGTTCTCGCCAGACGAACCTCAGGAAGAGTTGGCGCGAAGGGTGGAAGGCCACGTGTAAGTAGGCGTCCCCGAGGTCCACGGAAGTCGACCAGACGTTGGGACGAATAGCTAAGCAGATGGAAGCAGCTGCAGTTTCCATCTTGAACTTGGGGGTTCGAATGAAATTGTTCATGAGGGAAAGCTCCACGAAGAGTCTGAGGCAGAATCCCGGGTCCGTAGGGATCGCCAGGATGAAGGTGAGGAAGGAAGGAACTGCTGATGGGCAGAGCGCCCTCTGGTAGAGAACCTTCCGAGAGGAGCCGTTTTGCTGGTTGAGGAGCGAAATCAAGATAGAACGAGTAGTTGAACCCAATTCATGATGCGCTCCTGAGTCAGGTCCTGATTCCGCTTCTTTGCTTCATCCACAAGCTCGCTCGCTCATCGATCTGTTTCGGCTGGAAGTCTACAGACTGTTTTGACTGCGTAGAGCCCCAGCTTTGCGGAAGGGACTGAAGCGTAGACGTCGCCAGTGATGAAGAACCTAGGATCCAGACACTGATCGTTCCAGGTTGTTGAACGATTGTCGGGTGATGTCGACAGGAGAGACTGTTTGTACTTGAAACTCCAGAGACAGACGCGCCTGGTTCTGGATTATACTCGCTGCAGGGGAGACTTCAACTTCCTGATCCACTTAAGGAAGAAAAGGCGAGGTATGCAGGGCCAGACGGGGCTCTTTCATTGAAAAAAGCCGGATGAACGGGATAGAACGAACAACAGTTGCCTGGAGAGGGAGATCCTCCTGAATACTGTAGCAATCCTGAAGGAAGGCTCGCTCTGACTCCTGAAAGTCTCCGACAGGGGGCAGAAGACGGATCTAGTGTCTATCCTGAGAATGGCCAAGCGAACCTTGCACGGCAGAGCGCTAGTATTCGTGGAATTCATCGTAGACCAACGGATATAATTCGTAGTACACGGATTAGTACCGTTGACATGCACGGGGCGCATCTGACTCGGCAGAGCGCTAGTATTCGTGGAATTCCTGGTAATCCAACGGATCGAATTCGAAGTGCACGGATGATTCTTGTTGATATGTACGAAGCGAACCTTGCTCGGCAGAGCGCTAGTATTCGTGGAATTCATCGTAGACCAACGGATCGAATTCATAGTACCCGGATGATTACTGTTGACATGTACTGAGTGAACCTGGCTCAGCAGAGCGCTAGTATTCGTCGAATTACTCGTAATCCGACGGGTAGACTTCGTAGTTCACTGATGATTACTGTTGACATGCACGGAGTCGAACTCCTCTGAACTCCGACGGATAGGCTTCGCTCTCGTAGTCATGACAGCCTTCATACTCTGACGGAAAAAATTCGTCATCCACGGATGGAATTTTCTGAGAGTGCGCGCACTGTCTATTTGAACGAGTAGTAGGATATCCATCCGTTGGGGAAGGATATCTATCCGCTGGGATTCTCCTTGAAGGGAGACTGACCGGGGACAGAGGCTGTTGTATTGCCGTCCGTGCAGGCCTGGGTGCACGGCACGGGGTCGCTATAATTATTCGTAGCGGTCCCCGTCAGAACCGTAGCCGTCATAGCGGCTGCCGTCATAGCGGCTGTATTGGACGGGTAGCGGGTACTGGTTCGGCCGTGCCCCGTAGGACACGGTTGCCGCGAACGGCGTGCCGATTGCCGCCGTAGCGGTTGCCGTCGTAGCGGCTGTATTCGTAGCGGTCCCCGTCAGAACCGTAGCCGTCATAGCGGCTGCCGTCATGGCGGCTATCGTTGGACGGGTAGCGGGTACTGGGTCGGCCGTGCCCCGAAGGGCACGGTTGCCGCGAACGGCTGCTGAGAGCTAGCGATCGCGGCAACGGTGTTTGTTCCGTTCCGGACCGAGTGGCATGTTCTATTGTTATCATGCTCCGAGTACGCTCTGATTTCATCCGCTTTTCTGATTTTTCATCCGCTTTTCTGGGTTTCCGTAGCCAATTCGTGCCCGTGAGGGTCATGTACCGTAGCCATTTCGTGCCCGTGTCATGTTAGAAATCAAAGAATTTTTCAGTTTCAGTTTCACCCCACACTTAGAAAACTGGGATGCGTACCATCATTTCAAAAATCAAAGAATTTTAGCTTTCACCGCACAGTTAGAAAACTGAAACGTGTACCATCATTTCAGAAATCAGAGAATCTTTACCTTTCACCCCATGCTGTTGTCAAAAGATCTGAAAACTACAAAGTGAATAGGGAAGAAAGATGGTGTACTCTGAATGCTAGCAGCGTCTTTTGTTTCAGCCGTCGGTTTTCCTTTTCATGAATTGTTCTTTGGAGGTATTGTAAGCATGTGGTTTCCAATGCTTTCTGATCTGAGGCCGAGTGTTGAGAAATCCCTGGAACTTTTAAGAGGAAATAAAGACAAACTTTAGACAGGAAAAAATGGGGGGAGGGAGGGGGTGTGTGTACTTGGAACCTCAACCCAGATCTTTCAGATGCGTTTCTTTTCTCTTGACGATTTGTTTTCTTCGTGTATTATTTTAATTTTGCTGTAGTGTTTGTGCTTTCTCTTGGATTAAGTTGGAATGTTACTGTTACAGTCTCCTTATGAACTGTTCATTAGTCCCTGAGCCGAAGGTTCGGGGAACTATTGTTTTTGTCCTGGTCCGTCTGGCGGCGTCCGTCCGGTGGCGTCCGGCGTGCCTCCGTCCGGCTATTCGTGCGTTTTTCTAAAAAAAACTTCAGTCTATCATCATCAAATTTGGTATACTAGTTTGCCAAGATGCAAGCTATCCACTGATGTATTTAGTTTTAGATTAAGGTCAAGGTCGCGCCAGTTACGGGGTTCAAACCCCGAAACACATAATCGCTAATATCTCGCGAAGTTTTGCATGCATTTCAATGCAGTTTTTTTCACATTTCTTGATGAATTGTCATGAATTTTTCTGTGCTCGCGTGTGCGCATGGTCGCGCGCGCGCTCAAATCACGGGTCCGAACCCCAAGGCTATATATCAAAAACTATTCAGTTAGGTGCTGTTTTGATGCGTTTTTATGTAGTTACATGCT
Source organism: Phymorhynchus buccinoides (assembly GCA_017654935.2). Lineage (NCBI taxonomy): Eukaryota > Metazoa > Mollusca > Gastropoda > Neogastropoda > Raphitomidae > Phymorhynchus > Phymorhynchus buccinoides. The sequence continues at coordinate 5,241,556 of CM065702.1, forward strand.
GTTTTGATGCGTTTTTATGTATGTGCATAGCCGACACATTCCGATTTCGGAGTAGCTCGGCGATGCTGCGAGGGGACTTTGCTACCGCTCAGCGTTGCACTTGTTTGCAATTTATTGTTGTCTCGATCAGTTATGAATTGTTCTTTTCAAATTTTAGTTACCGTATTTTCCGGACTAAAAGGCGCACCTGATTATAAGACCCACCCCTCAAATTTGACACAAAATTCAGATTCTGTTATTATATTTTCTTACTATTTTAGTAGTCCTGTTATAAGGCGCAGGGGTCTGGGTCTGGGGAAAATAGTATCGTCTTATAGTCCGGAAAATATGGTGGTCTCTTTTATTAAATTTCATTTTATTGTAGTATTCTTTTTTTTCTTTTACACAATGCTTCTTGATATTTTAAATACCTGTTCTTGTCGTAAAAACCTCTCCTACCTCAAAACAGAATGTTAAACCATTAGTGATAAGAATGGTGCCTTTGTGATCCTTAGCCCTTTCACCGCCAACGTCTCATTTTTGCGCCACGATGATTTAAGCACCCATGTCATTAAAACCCTTGAAATCAGGGTCTGTTGTTCAATGATATTGTGTTCCGAAATATGTCCAGTAAGGATTGACCCTATTCTAAATGTGTCACAGAGAAATCCCACAATATTGCAGACAAAATCTTTTCTGTAGCCAAGTAAGCTTAATGGAAATATTTGGCTCAAAGATGGCTGGCGGTGAAAGGGTTAAGCCTTGGGTTTTGTTTGTTGTCGTTTTCATAGATGTTTTTACACACATATTCTACAGCTTGTGATTTTCCATATAAAACAATGCAAATGTGAAGTATGCCAGAATAAAAATGTGGTTGCAGTTGATGTAATTATTGATACACTTGACTTTCATATGCATTTGAACACTGATGCGTGTTGTGTGGATAATTATGTATATCTGTGCTGTTACTGGCATGCTGATGTGTGTGTTCTATTCTAAAGTGTCTGATGTTTAGGTGTGTGTGTGTCTGTGTGTTTGATTCCTAATGTCCACTGAATGCTATTTCAATGAGTGTGTAAAATATAATGCGTAGCAATAAAAATAAAAATCACTTAATTTGTTTGTGGTTTTTTTTATGTTGCAACTATGTTGATTCCTCTGAAGTCGGACTGTGGCTGCCCATGTGGCGGGGTAATCAAACCCGGTCATACACGTAGTGTTCTCATCCCTAGCTGGTGCATTTGTACCATAGTGTTCAAGTGCTTCGGATATACACAATATAAAATTTATGCTTTAACACATACACAGATAGACAGACAGACAGACACACAAACACACATACATACACTATTTATGCTCTCTCTCTCTCTCTCTCTCTCTCTCTCTCTCTCTCTCTCTCTCTCTCTCTCTCTCTCTCTCTCTCTCTCTCTCTCTCTCAAGCTCTTTCAAGTGCTTCTCTAAACAACCAGAATCACACAAACTCTTCCAAGCATGGTAAAGCCCTATGGATGTTCTGCCCTGGGGGGTTTTCATGCACAGAAAAGTGTGACCGTTCATTTTTTTAGGGCACTTAAGCGTGTTCAGGGAAAGGAATAATTTTCTCAGGAATGATTTCAAGGTGGACCCTGACGGGTGAGTTTTTTCAAGAAACACGTCGAGATCACCAGAAAGACAGCCTTTTCAAGGATCGGAACACTTACTTTGCTCTGGTTTCCTAGAAATCAAACCGTCAAAAACGGCGATTCCTCCTTGGCGGAGATGCCGGAGAGAGAAGCCATTTTGGATGGGGTGGGTGGAGGCCACTCATTGTGGTGGAAGCTTCTTTTTTGTTGTTGTAGTGCAGTAAAAACAAATTGGAGTTATTTCCTTTGTTGTGAGCGAAACTCCTTTAGGTAAACTGTATCAGATTTTTTTATTTATTTAAAAAAAGCATGTATTGTGAACATTTTGTGCAAACGATTTGGTTTAAACTCAGGCGGCCATTAGAAAAGAGAAGGCATGTGCTTTCAATGAAATAATTTGACTTCCTGCACCTCCGCCAAGGAGGAATCGCCAATTTGACGGTTTGATTTCTGGGAAACCAGAGCAAAGTGAGTGTTGCGATCTCTGTAGTGTAACGGGTGTTTTCCTGATGATCTCGACATGTTTCTTGCAAAATCTAATCCGTTAGGGTGCCCCTTTAAGCCTAGGATAAAAGAAAAACAGAAAGCAAATAGCGCTATAAATAGACAGTAAAAAGTGACGCAGTGTTAGCTGTAACGCGCTCTGACTTGTGGGGGTGGGGTGCGTTGGAGGGTGTGTGTCTGTGTGTACAGTTTGTGTACGCTTGGGTTTCAGTTGCGTGATTGTTCTATTTTTAATATTTGAGCTATGATCTTATTCATTCACTGTATATCTTTTACATGCCACCACAGATGTATTTCTATGTGTTTTGGACAATAAATTATGTAACTTGTGATTTAATCATTAATGCATGAAAGATTACAATAGGTTTTTTCTCCGAGATTTGTTTGTGTGCTCCAGAAATTAAGTTTCCATGATACTCTATTTCCATAAAAAGCGCTTTTCAAGGTCCAAAACCGCTTTTGCAATTTCAGTGTCTTCATTTGCAATTTCAATATCTCAGGTATCGGAACAAAATCTTTATGCATAAGTGGGCTCAAAAAGTGGGGATAAACAGTGCAGACCTGCATTTCGATTTTCAGGTAAAAAAAAGACAGTCAATTTTGAAAAACAGTTGGCTCACAATTGAAATTTTCCGCAAAAGTGTTTGTACCCCTTAAAAAAAAAGACTTTCCTAAAAATTGGTTACCACGGAAACTTATTTTCTGGAGCTCTCTGAGGCGTCTTGGAAACACAAAGTATTGCCACCTTTCATGCATTGAATAATCTCTATAAACCTGAAAAATCAAAATGACCCAGCACCACGAAAGGGACTTTAAGTGTCAAACTGACCATTCTGAGAAAACTAGACATTTGAAAACTTTAGACAATTCTCTCTCTAATGAGACAAGAACCATTCTTGTATCTTTTTCCGTTCCAAAGTTATGAGCATTTAAAGTTAGTAGGGCGAGCTTCGACCATTTTGAGAAAACAGCCTAAAGTGTAGCCTAGCTGAAGAAAATGCATTGACCTACCGTATTTTATGGACTATAAGGCGATACTTCTTTCCCCAGACTGAGACCCCTGTGCCTCATAATGTGACTGATAATAGAGTACCCAGTTACCTCGTTATTGTTTATAATTTAACATTGTTGAATTAAAAAAACCCGTTTAAACCAGTAAGAAAATAGAGTCACAAAATCTGAAATTTGAGGGGGGGGGGGGGGGGGCTTATAATCAGGTGCGCCTTGTAGTCTGTGCAATATGGTACTGTTTTAAAGCACTTATAAAACCATTTAGAGACCATGTTATAGATTGTCCTTTATAAATATGAAAGATAAGATGTTAGAGAACACGAAAATACCCATCACTCAAAATTGACAAAAAAATTATATTCAAACAAAAATGAAAGGACAGTGAAGAGGCCGTGAGGCCTAATGTCCTAACTACCTGACCTGACCTGACCTGACTTTCCAAGCCTGTTGTGATAAACTAGCCCAGCGACTTAATGTCCCTTTCGTGGTGCTGGGTCACAAATAACTTTATTAAAAATGTTATAAACAATTTTGTGGGTTGCAGGTTTTTTTAGTCACCCTCTGCCTGGACCATGGCTCACCTAAGTATAACAAATGCTGCATTACTACATTGCATTACTTGAAACACAAAAACCATGATTCTGTGCAAAGTCAAAGTCAACATTAGTTTATTATCTCAACAAGAGAGAGAAAATGGAGTTTTACGTCCTCTTGGTCTGAATCAGACACATATGGGACATTTGTAAATACAAATATGGTGGGAACAATACTGGAGGCAATGCCCGGAGGCAGTACGAAACCAGTAAAGTCCCGATTTTTTAAAAATTAATACAGATAGCTGTAGCGGTGATCACGCCTCGGTTAAACCTCATCGACTATGGCACCGCCACAAGTACTGTCTTGATTGTGTTATCTCAACAACATAAATGACATTGTGGTCTCATGATACAAGGGCAACAGAACACAAAATATCCATACATTTGAACAAAACAAAAGGAACAGAGAACAAAACATCAAGTACCGTACACACAACCATTGTTCACACTATGACAAGCGAGCCATTCGGAGTATTCTTTCTGATCAGCTTTTCCAGTACAGTGGAACCTCCATTAAAAGACCTTAAAAAATCGTCCTAAATGAGATCTTATAAGGGACGGGTCTTATAATGGAGGTAATTTTAATACTTACAAAGAAGGGCAATGTCTCAGAGAAGTAGGTCTTATGTGGGAGGGGGTCTTATAATGGGAGGTCTTATAAGGGTGGTTTTTGCACGAAACACATCGAGATCACCATGAAAACACCATTTACAGAGATCGCAACACTCACTTTGCTCTGGTTTCCGAGAAGTCAAATCGGCGATTTATCCTTGGCGGAGGTGCTGGAAGTCTACCTCTTTCACTGAAAGAGAAGGCGTGTGCCGTCTCTTTTGTAATGGCGACCAAATTGTTTGCACGATTTATTTCGCAATACAAGCCTTTTTATGAAATCTTTCGTTTTTAATGCAGTTTATCTAAGAGTTTCGCTCACAACAAAGGAAATAGCTTCCTTTTGGTTTTTTTTACTGCACTACAAAAAAGAAAAAGCTTAAACCACAATGGGTTTGGCCCCCACCCACCCCATCCAAAATGGCTTCTCTCTCCGGCACCTCCGCCAAGGAGGAATCGCCGTTTTGACGGTTTGATTTCTAGGAAACCAGAGCAAAGCGAGTGTTCCGATTTTTGAAAAGGCTGTCTTTCTGGTGATATCAACGTGTTCCTTGCAAAAACTCATCCGTCAGGGTCCACCTTTAAGCCTTGCAGGCGATTAAAGAACAAAGGAACATCATTAGCTTAACGACTGTGTTCACGCATAAATAAATAAAAAATAAATAATTGATAGTATTTCTATAGCGCCTTTCTATAATTATTTTACACTCAAGGCGCTTCCATTCACTGATACACCCGCAATCGAACAAAAACATTATCACCCATTCATTCACCCAGGTACAAGATCAAGAAGGAAACATTTACAAACCGAATGAGCTTTGAAAGTAGTGTGTCTTGAGTTTAGCTTTGAAAGTAGAGATAGTTGGTTCATGGCGGAGATCGACTGGGAGGTAATTCCAAGCAGCAGGGGCACTGAAACTGAAACTGCGGTCACCAAATGATTTTAGATTTGTTTTTGGAACTTTCAGAAGTTTTGTGTTTGAGGACCTGAGTGAGCGGGAAGGAGTGTAGGTGTGAAGAGCTCTGGAGAGGTAAGGCGGAAGGGTCTGTTCAAAGTGACGGAAGGATAGAACAGCCAGCTTATACTGAAGGCGGAGCCAATGGAGCCAATGGAGCTCCATCAGAAGTGGCGTGACGTGATCACGCTTGCGCTTACGCAGTATGAGGCAGGCTGCACTGTTTTGAACTCGCTGAAGGCGAGTAATTTCGTCTGTAGGAAGGCCAAAGAGAATGGAATTGCAGAAATCTAAACGTGAAGAAATAAAAGCTGCGACAAGGCGCTTGCATGCGTTAGCTGAAAGAAAAGTCCGAATCGATGCAATACGTCTGAGCTCAAAGAAACAAGAGCGACTAATGCTGCTGATGTGGTCATGCATGGACAGAGTCTGGTCAATCGTTACCCCGAGGTACTTGACAGATGGTTTGAACTGAACAGTATTGGCTCCAATGTCTGCTGACTCACTGTTAATTAATGCAAGGCGACCAGCAGAACCAACAGGCAGAACCTCTGTCTTGTCTGTGTTGAGCTTAAGCTTGTTACTGTTCATCCATTCTAATACATCGGTGATGCACATCTCGATGCCAGACAGAATGGAAGGGAAACTCTCAGGGGCACTACTTTGTGACAACTCAGTGTCGTCAGCGTATTTGTGAAAATCACAGGAATGTGCAGCGATCACGTCAGACAACGGCTGTGAATAGAGCGTGAAAAGAACAGGGCCCAACACTGAGCCCTGTGGCACTCCGTACGTGAGGGGTGAACGAGCTGATGAAACTCCATCTACAACAACAGAGAAGTGGCGGTCAGAGTCACTGCGGACCACCACCCAGTCCAAAGTGTGGCCCTGGCGGTGAGTGGGTACGGACACCAACTGGGAGAGGCCAAAGTCACCTAGCACAGTCTTCAGGTTCTTCACTTGAGGGTCAGACAAGTTATCAAAATGAAAATTGAAGTCACCTATGAACGAAACGTCACCACGTGAAGAAGCGTAGGTCGACAACAGTTCTGGGAATTCCCGAAGGAAAGCAGAGTTTGACAACTTGTTTTTCTTGCTAGGCGGTTCTATATAAACAAACACACGTGGCAGTTACTTTATTTAGAGTGACACACATTTCAACCGTTTCGAACGAAGAGAAGTTGAGGGCTTTGACAGACAGCGAGGGTGAGAGGTGTGACCGGACAACAACAGCAATACCACCCCCCTCCCCGCAGCACGGGGGAAAGAGTGGCAGACATAGCCGGCAGGAGTCATGCATGCGATGCAGGCTTCATCACCTTGGGTGTACAGCCATGTTTCTGTCAGCATGAAAATGTCAGCATTGTGTTGTTGGATGACTTCATGAATCTTTGCAGGCTTTGGTCGGCACGATTGGATGTTTTGACAGAGCAGCTTTAATCCGTGGTGTTTTGATGGATTCTTCTTTTTCCGATATCTTTTACGAGGCAAGTTCACACCGATGTTAGACGAACGGAGACGAGCAGTGAGGTCAGGGGTCAAACGCGACGGCTTCACAGCCAACAGTTCATCCCGACTGTAGTGCAGACGCACCGGTAGATTTCGCTCACCTTCAATCGGCCGTTGTTGTTGTAAATTGTCACACTGCACGTGCTGTGAACGCTGATCGTCTATCAACAATGGCGATGACACTTTGTTCATTTGAATGACTTGTGCAGAAAATAAAATGGCCAGGAAAACAAATGGCAGAGGCAATGGGGCCTAAAAAGCCCACCAAATGAATGAGTCACACATCTTGAAACACTTGTCCAAAACTCTCCACACACCAAGCACCACAACCATACAAACAAACACAAAACCTGCGGAGGTCAAGCCACTCGAACCTTCACGGCGAACGACATTCCTACTACTATGATATTCCTAAATCATCATTTTAATGCGTCATCTCACCCTCTACTTGAGTTTTTAAAGGGTAAATCTCACGCATGGTTTGAGATTCTAGGGGGTGACTTGAGAGCTCTCGTGCATAAATTAATACACACAATCTGTACGTTTTCATAAACCCTACTCCCCCCCCCCCCCTTCTTTGTCTCCCCCTACCATTTCCCTTTCTAGTTCTCTCCTTTTTTTCTTCTTTATTTCCCACTCTCTCCTCTCTCTCTCCCCTCTCTCTCTCTTCTCTCTCTCCCGTCTCTCTCTCTCTCTCCCCCCTTCCCCCCCCCCCCCCCCCCCCCCCCCTCTCTTTCTTTTTCTCTCTCCCCCCCCCTCTCTCTCTCTCTCTCTCTCTTTCTCTCTCTTCTTCTCCCCTGTGTGTGTGTGTGTGCACACACACACGAAACACGAACATCATCATGAAGTCAAGTACAATAATCACCTAATACTAAAAATCATAAGCACTGAACTTTGGTCAAGGAGTCTCCCTCGTCAAGATGACAGTTTCATTAAGTTCAATGAGCGCCCTCAGATTGCATGGATCGTAAAATGACGAAGCCATTTTTTTTCAAAAATAAAAAAGGTGTTGGACTAATTTATTCTTTAAAGACCCACCAGATCACGTGTCAAAATCACGGGTTTCACGTGTTTTCCCTCTTATAGCTGATAAGAAATCTTGTTTTGACCAGGTTTGACTCCCATACAAATGCCCCCAAATTGAAAACGAAACATCACTTTTTAAAGAGCAGCCTCAATTTGAAGTTGGGGGCATTTGTATCATTGGATCACAGCTACCCAGAAAAAAAACCAAGGGACTTAAAATCGTGGTGGGTCAGTGTGTCTTTAAGGGCTCGCTACACTGCTATACGATTCGATCTCAATACGATTCGGTTGTGACATTTGTGAGACAGGATTCTCGTGAAATTCTACTGTCTAAATGAATCTGATGAAATCCTACTAGTTACGTTCATTATATTTTGTATCCTCCCCCACCCCCCACCCTTTTGATTTGTGAGGAATGATTCTCGTGAAATTCTACTGTCTAAAATGAATCTGCTGAAATCCTACTAGTTATGTTCATTATATTTTGTAGCCCCCACCCCTGATTTGTGAGGAATGATTCTCGTGAAATTCTACAGTCTACAAATGAATCTGACGAAATCCTACTAGTTATGTTCATTATATTTTGTAGCCCCCACCCCTGATTTGTGAGGAATGATTCTCGTGAAATTCTACTGTCTAAATGAATCTGATGAAATCCTACTAGTTTTATTCACTGTATTTGTAGCCAAACCTGGTCAAAATAAGATTTCTTATCAGCGAGAGAAAGGAACCCGTGAAACCTGTGATTTTCACTCATGGATGTGGTGGGTCTTTAACACAAATGGGCAGAATGGTTTCCCCCAATACATGTCCTGAGATTCATGGCCGCTATTTTTTCTACGACAGTTTTACCAAACAGCAATCAATATCAACGCAACAGAACCATCAAAAAGATGATGTTGGACGTGGTTGCTCTATGAAAGAAGAAGAAGGCCTACTACCAGGTGATCTGATGTTTTAAGCAACAATGAATGAATTAGTCTGTCAGTCATTCTTTCTACAGCCTCTCTCTCTCTCTCTCTCTCTCTCCCTCTCTCTCTCTCTCTCTCTCTCTCTCTCTCTCTCTTCTCTCTCTCTCTCTCTCTCTCTCTCTCTCCCTCTCTCTCTCATTCTCTCTCTCTCTCTCTCTCTCTCTCTCTCTCTCTCTCTCTCTCTCTCTCTCTGTCTCTCTCTCTCTCTCTGTGCAGAACTGCTACTGCTGCAAAATATAATGATGAACTTGCCCCTCAAAAAGCAGCATTAGATTAAATTGTCTAGTTCAAAACGTCAACGTACGCCGCATTATATTACAGCCTACCCACCCAGCCCTGCGTATTACATCCTCTCCCCTATTCTCATTGTTTATAATCCCTCATTACTTCCCTGCTTCATTCTTTCATTATATTACAGCCTACCCACCCAGCCCTGCGTATTACATCCTCTCCCCTATTCTCATTGTTTATAATCCCTCATTACTTCCCTGCTTCATTCTTTCATTATATTACAGCCTACCCACCCACCCCTGCGTATTACATCCTCTCCCCTATTCTCATTGTTTATAATCCCTCATTACTTCCCTGCTTCATTCTTTCATTATATTACAGCCTACCCACCCACCCCTGCGTATTACATCCTCTCCCCTATTCTCATTGTTTATAATCCCTCATTACTTCCCTGCTTCATTCTTTCATTATATTACAGCCTACCCACCCACCCCTGCGTATTACATCCTCTCCCCTATTCTCATTGTTTATAATCCCTCATTACTTCCCTGCTTCATTCTTTCATTATATTACAGCCTACCCAGCCTTGCGTATTTCCTTCCCCTATTCCCTGCGTATTACTTCCTTCTGCGTATTCTCCCCTATTCTCATTGTTTATAATCCCTCATTACTTCCCTGCTTCATTCTTTCATTATATTACAGCCTACCCACCCACCTCTGCGTATTACATCCTCTCCCCTATTCTCATTGTTTATAATCCCTCATTACTTCTTTCCTGCTTCATTCTTTCATTCTTCCTTCCTTTCCTACCCACCCACCCCTGCGTATTACATCCTCTCCCCTATTATCATTGTTTATAATCCCTCATTACTTTCTTTTCCTTCCTTCCATTTCTATTTCATTCTTTCTTTCCTTCCTTTCTTATTACATCCTTCCCCTATTCCTTCCTTTCTTATTCATTATATTTCCTTCCTTCCTTTCTTATTCTTTCCTTCCTTCCTTTCTTATTCTTTCCTTCCTTCTCATTGTTTATAATCCCTCATTATTCTTTCTTTCTTATTCTTTCCTTCCTTCCTTTCTTATTCTTTCCTTCCTTCCTTTCTTATTCTTTCCTTCCTTCCTTTCTTATTCTTTCATTGTTTATAATTCATTACTTCCTGCTTCATTCTTTCCCTTTCCTTCCCCTTTCTTATTCTTTTTCCTTCCTTCCTTTCTTATTCTTTCCTTCCTTCCTTTCTTATTCTTTCCTTCCTTCCTTTCTTATTCTTTCCTTCCTTCCTTTCTTATTCTTTCATTATATTCCTTCCTTTCTTATTCTTTCCTTCCTTCCTTTCTTATTCTTTCCTTCCTTCCTTTCTTATTCTTTCTTTCCTTCCTTTCTTATTCTTTCCTTCCTTCCTTTCTTATTCTTTCCTTCCTTCCTTTCTTATTCTTTCTTTCCTTCCTTTCTTATTCTTTCCTTCCTTCCTTTCTTATTCTTTCCTTCCTTCCTTTCTTATTCTTTCCTTCCTTCCTTTCTTATTCTTTCCTTCCTTCCTTTCTTATTCTTTCTTTCCTTCCTTTCTTATTCTTTCCTTCCTTCCTTTCTTATTCTTTCCTTCCTTCCTTTCTTATTCTTTCCTTCCTTCCTTTCTTATTCTTTCCTTCCTTCCTTTCTTATTCTTTCCTTCCTTCCTTTCTTATTCTTTCCTTCCTTCCTTTCTTATTCTTTTCCTTCCTTCCTTTCTTATTCTTTCCTTCCTTCCTTTCTTATTCTTTCCTTCCTTCCTTTCTTATTCTTTCCTTCCTTCCTTTCTTATTCTTTCCTTCCTTCCTTTCTTATTCTTTCCTTCCTTCCTTTCTTATTCTTTCCTTCCTTCCTTTCTTATTCTTTCCTTCCTTCCTTTCTTATTCTTTTCCTTCCTTCCTTTCTTATTCCTCCTTCCTTTCCTTCCTTTCTTATTCTTTCCTTCCTTCCTTTCTTATTCTTTCCTTCCTTCCTTTCTTATTCTTTCCTTCCTTCCTTTCTTATTCTTTCCTTCCTTCCTTTCTTATTCTTTCCTTCCTTCCCTTCTTTCTTATTCCTTTCCTTCCTTCCTTTCTTATTCTTTCCTTCCTTCCTTTCTTTCTTATTCCTTTTTCCTTCCTTCCTTTCTTATTCTTTCCTTCCTTCCTTTCTTATTCTTTCCTTCCTTTCTTATTCTTTCCTTCCTTCCTTTCTTATTCTTTCCTTCCTTCCTTTCTTATTCTTTCCTTCCTTCCTTTCTTATTCTTTCTTTCCTTCCTTTCTTATTCTTTCCTTCCTTCCTTTCTTTATTCCTTCCTTCTTCCTTTTCCTTCCTTCCTTTCTTCCTTTCTTCTTTATTCCTTCCTTCCTTCCTTCCTTTCTTATTCTTTATTTCCTTCCTTTCTTATTCTTTCCTTCCTTCCTTTCTTATTCTTTCCTTCCCTTTCTTATTCTTTCCTTCCTTCCTTTCTTATTCTTTCCTTCCTTCCTTTCTTATTCTTTCCTTCCTTCCTTTCTTATTCTTTCCTTCCTTCCTTTCCTTTCTTCTTCCTTCCTTCCTTCCTTTCTTATTCTTTCTTATTCTTCCTTTTAATTTTCTTCCTTCCTTTCTTATTCCTTCCTTCCTTTCTTATTCTTTCCTTCCTTCCTTTCTTCTTATTCCTTTCTTTCCTTCCTTCCTTTCTTATTCTTATTCCTTCCTTCCTTCCTTTCTTATTCTTTCTTCCTTCCTTTCCTTCCTTTCTTATTCTTTCCTTCCTTTCTTATTCTTTCCTTCCTTCCTTTCTTAAAGTTTCCTTCTTTAAAAATTTTCTTATATAGCGCTTCCTTCCTTCCTACTTATGTCCTTGGATTTCCTTTTAAGTTTTCCTATAAATCTTAGACACTTCCTTCTTCTTATGTGTTGATTCCTTCCTTTCTTCCTTATGTCCTTCCAATTCATGTTCTTCCTTCTTTCTTATTCTTGAAATTAAACATATAATTCCTTTCATTCTTTCCTTGAAAGGCATCACCATTCCTTTTTGTTGGGTTCCTTCTCATTGCGGAATATCAGGAAATGAACTTTTTCCTTCCTTCCTTCCTTCGCTTCCTTGTTCCTTTAGATCTTCCTTCCTTCCTTATTCCTTCTTCTCATGAAAATGTTCCTTCTTGATTCTTCTTTCCTCGTTCCTTCTTTTCCTGTATTAAATCCTAATTTTAGAGTTCTTCCTTTCTTTCTTTCTTTCATCCTTCCTTCCTTCCTTCCCCTATTTGCTCTGTCCCCTTTCTCCTCCCCTCTTCCCATCATAGCAAAAACAAGCTGTTTCATCGGAGGAGGATGTAATTAAACTTTACAACCTTAGTCAGCTTGACCCGAGTTATTCAAGATTTATTACTGTAGGGTAGGCCAATTGCTTTCACTATCGTCTCTCTCCTTTAGTTTCTACTAAAGCAGTTTACTAGCAAACCCGTTCGCTACGTTTCACGCACGCGTGCACACGCGCATACACACACACGCACGCACACAAGCGCGCGCGCGCACACACGTACACACACACACACACACACACACACACACACACACACACACACACACACACACACACACACACACACACACACACACACACTTTCTCTCTCTCTCCCTTTCTCATTCAGTCAGGTTTATAGTCCAAGGGAAATGAGCGCTTCCAGCCACTCCAACCCAGTCATTGAGTTACTGCCCTTCACTACTACAGCATATTACGATCTTACAGTAAAGCGAGTCTCCTTTGGCGGAGATTTGCTCTGGATGCTAAGCATTTCTATGGGGTCATCGGCGTACTATGATACAGCACCACACAAAATTTGAAGCGATTCTGTCCACCGATTCGTGAGTTACAGGACGTACAAACACACACACAGAGACACACAGAAACACAGTGGATTTTATTATTTTGGTTTAGATTGTAAAAGCGAGAGACGATCTTATATAGACCCTGTCTTCTGTTAGTGACCGTTTAGTGTATAGCCTGCTCAGTGGATAATGTACCATAGTCTTGCCTTTGGTGACTGACGAAGAAGGTAACATATGTGAAATAAATCTGTGAGGTTTGTTTCTCTAATCCATTCGACTGTAGTGTGTTCGGTAGAACCTGAGTTTATTCTGCAGCTGTGTCGTGGTACGTCGGCAGGAACCAATTCTGGCAAATACACCGATCTTTTTGTTTTCATTCAAGGAAAGAATCAAACCGAAAAGTAAACAATAACATGGTAAGTTTAGTTATTTGCTGGTGTGTGTGTGTGTGTGTGTGTGTGTGTGTGTGTGTGTGTGTGTGTGTGTGTGTGTGTGTGTGTGTGTGTGTGTGTGTGTGTGTGTGTGTGTGTGTGTGTGTGTGTGTGTGTGTGTGTGTGTGTGTGTGTGTGTGTAAGCAATTATAGTGTATGTGTGTGTGTCTGTCTGTCTGTTTGTCTGTCTATCTGTTTGTGTATGTGTTAAAGTATAAATTTTATATATTGTATATCAGTTACATATACATGAATGCATGTAAGGTTCATTTGAAGCTATGTCATTTGAAAACATAATCATTGCGACATGAGCTTGTCTTCAACGGGAAGATCCAGTCTTCAGGAACACTGTCTATAAGAGGCAACGCATAATTGGACGTAAAACCAACCATCAAGTCAAGACATGAGCTTGATACCAACCAATAATTGTTAACACTTTCACCGCCAGCTATCTTTGAGCTAACAATTTCCATTAAACTTACTTGGCTACAGAAAAGATTTCATCTGCAATACTGTGGGATTTCTCTGCGACGCATTTAGAATAGGGTCAATCCTTACTACCCAAATTTAGGAACACAATATCGTTGAATAATAGACCCTGATTTGAAGAGTTTTAATGACATGGGGGTTAACTCATTGTTGGGCAAAAATGTGACATTGGCGGTGAAAGGGTTAAACAGTAGGCTAAAATCAACAGTAACAACAACATAGAAAACAACACAACGAAAACAGAGAAAGGCTGTTCAAAGAAATCAAAACGATGTAAGGCCTACACATCTCTTCGTAGAAATAATATGAATCATGTTTAATCAACCTACAAGAAACCAATCTCAAGATGGAAAAAGAAGAAGAAATAGAAGAAAACAACAACATGCTATGCTAACCAAAACATATGATACTTTCAGGGTTCCTGATTCTGTCCTCTTTGCAGGGTGTACGCTCACCCTCTGTTTATAGTCTTAAGAAGTACCGTATTGTACGGACTATAAGGCGAAGATGTTTCCCCCCAGACTGGACCCTTGCGCCTTATATGACTAATAATATAGTAGGCAAAAGAAATTATAAGAAGAAAATCTGAATTTTGTGTGAGTGTGTGTGTGTGTGTGTGTGTGTGTGTGTGTGTGTGTGTGTGTGTGTGCTATATTAAGGTGCACATTATAGTTCGAAATATAATGGTATTTTCTTCTCTCCCAGTTTCAACTGTTAACGGACAAGACAACAATTAGGAGAAACTCTACCTTAATTCCCGTGTGTGTGTACACACACATGGACACACAGACACGCACACACACA
>CM065702.1:5258593-5261093 GCA_017654935.2 Phymorhynchus buccinoides
GCCTACCCGATTTTTGTTTTAATTGGGGGGGGGGGGGGCAGTGTGAGGAGGGGGGGGGGGCACACTTGGAAAACATAGCTATCAATTTGGCCATACCAGGCAGCGGGATTTCTCCCTGCTCTTACCGACTTTCAACTGCCGTGGGATTTTCACGTGCGTAGAGCGCACGGGTCAGACTAGCTTTAAGTCCCCATCCGAAGGGTTGCATTGTTTTGTATTGTAATTTGTATGGGGCCTCTCATTATCATTCTCTCTCTCTCTCTCTCTCTCTCTCTCTCTCTCTCTCTCTCTCTCTCTCTCTCTCTCTCTCTCTCTCTCTCTCTCTCTCTCTCTCTCTCTCTCTCTCTCTCTCTCTCTCTCTCTCTCTCTCTCTCTCTCTCTCTCTCTCTCTCTCCATCTCTCTCCGATGTTGAATGTCTATATTAGTATCTGATTGGTGAGGAACGGGAGTGGATGATTGTTCTTTCTCACGTTTCTTTTCTTTTATCGTTCGTGTTCGATGTGATTGTCTCCTTGTTTATTTCTTTGTTCTTTGGTTATTTGTTGTTGTTGAGGACTGGATGAAAACAAAGCAACAGTTTTGCTTAATCTACCATCCTCATTAAAGAAAATTATCCGTGGTTCGGTATATGAGATAAAGAATGAAAAAAATTCGAAATAGTATACGGTTTCAAAGCGGACGTTCGGGAGTTTACCTTGTGTAAAGAAAATTATTCAATTCAATTTAATTCTCTCTCTCTCTCCATCCCCCCTCTCCCCTCATCTCCCTTTTCCATCTCCTACCACCACCACCACCATCACCGCGGCAACGACTGACCACAGGCACTCACTGGATATGGGAGGTGGTTTCCATGCTGATGTCGAACAAGGCGGAATACGAGGCTCGCACCAAGGTGTTCTCCATGATGGAAACCACCAAAATCGACGACCTCAAAACCCTCCCCTCCCCCAGGGTCCTCAACTCCCACCTGCCCTTCCGCCTGCTGCCGCGCATGCTCCGTGACCCCGGCAAGGGCAAGGTCATCCACGTGTACCGCAACATCAAGGACGTGTTCGTGTCGCTGTACTTCCACTTCCGTCAGTTGCCCGGCGGGGAGGACCTGACGCTCAGAGATCTGGAGGAGATTTTCTTTTCCGAGAAAGGTTCTATGAGTAATATGTAAATTAGTTCAGTCAGTCAGTCAGTCTGTCAGTCAATCAATCAAACATTGTTTAATTAATTGTTATTTTATGATGTAGATGTATTTTTATCCATATTTAGTTAAATATGTACATATTTCTTTGTGTGCACATGTGTGTGTGTGTGTGTGTGTGTGTGTGTGTGTGTGTGTGTGTGTGTGTGTGTGTGTGTGTGTGTGTGTGTGTGTGTGTGTGTGTGTGTGTGTGTGTGTGTATAAGAATGTGAAGGATAGGGGGGGAGGTATGAAAGGGGTTGTTTTTAATGTGAATCATTTTAGTGCAATTGTAAAGCGCTTAGAGCTTAAAGGTGAAGCGCTATATAAATTGTCTTAAATACATAAATAAACATTCACTAATTCTGTGAGTCACTCAGTCTACCACTCGCTCACTCACTCACTCACTCATTCATTCACTGAATTGCTCACTTGCTCACTCACTGACACAGTCATTCACTCGCTCACTCACCCACTCACTTTGCTCACTTCCTTGCTTGCTCGCTTACTCCCTCACTCTCACACTCGATCATTCACTCACTCACTTAGTCAGTCAACCCAGCAACATTGCCATCAATCGATCAATCAATCAATCAATCAATCAATCAATCAATCACTCAGTCAGTCAACCAATCAATCAATCATCTATCAACTAATCAATCAATCAGTCACTCAAGGTCATCTATCGCGCGTATCGCATCGTGCGTCCATCAACGTTGGGACATTTTAATACGGATGTGCTTATGCATGAAAAACGTAACACAATTTACGATGTCATTATAAGAAACAAGGAACATTTAAATTAATACCGATTAATTAAAGGACAAATTACACAGGCATAAAAGTGCAGTCTTTTTTCGAGTTTAGTTGTTTAATTAATATGTGTTGTCTTCGACTAGGAGTTTACAATTTGTGTGTTCAATTTGTTGCTATAATAGTATTATTAACACTGAATTAAAGGACAAATTACACAGGCATAAAATTGCAGTCTTTTTTCGAGTTTAGTTGTTTAATTAATATGTGTTGTCTTCGACTAGGAGTTTACAATTTGTGTGTTCAATCTGTTGCTATAATAGTATTATTAACACTTAATTAAAGGACAAATTACACAGGCATAAAATTGCAGTCTTTTTTCGAGTTTAGTTGTTTAATTAATATGTGTTGTCTTCGACTAGGAGTTTACAATTTGTGTGTTCAATCTGTTGCTATAATAGTATTATTAACACTTAATTAAAGGACAAATTACACAGGCATAAAAGTGCAGTCTTTTTTCGAGTTTAGTTGTTTAATTAATATGTGTTGTCTTCGACTAGGAGTTTACAATGTGT
>CM065702.1:5266093-5268593 GCA_017654935.2 Phymorhynchus buccinoides
TCTCCATCTCTGTCTCATTCTTCTGTCCTCCTGTCTTATGAGGGCTCCAAAGAGGTTCGCCCTTTTCTCTGGCTATTATCATCATTTTTTCTCCCTTGACCTTGAAGTTTGCCCTTGTTCTAATACTATTTTTGCCCAGAACCCTGTGAAGGTGATCAAGTCCCTGGCCCAGTTCCTCGGAGTGAGGGCGTCTCCCCAGCTGATCCAGGACATCGCTGACGTGACCAACTTCTCCAAGATGCGGCATGCCGAGAAGAACGACATGAAGACTCATATGCCTCCCGTCAAAGTCTACCGCAAAGGTCTGGAACACGCATAATATATTATGTATAGACCCTACACTCGTGCCTTTGCACGAACACACAATCATAGGCAACATAGGCCAACATACTTGACGCTGCACGCGCGTGTACGTGTACTCGTGACACAAAACAAAAACCAACAACACACACATGCACGCTCGCTCGCACACGCACGCACGCGCACACGCACACCCACACACGCGCGCACGCACGCACACACGCACACACACACACACACACACACACACACACACACATAGAACATACAGTGCACAGATGTATTCCAGGAATTTTATTTTAGTAGCGCCACGGTTAGCAATAGTGAGGCGCTTTCAGGGATTTCAACTTATTTAAATGATATTGCCGAATCCGTAGAGGCGCAATTGATGATTTTCCAACGAGGGGCAATTGCCTGGTATCCCCTGAGCTATGTGCTAACATGATGTTAACCCCTTGACTGCCACCAACGTATTACGTACTGACCTGATGACATCACTGATGATGTCATCAGATGAAGAGGAATAACCCTGCTATGCTGGTTTTTGCTCTAACACAGTCAAGAGAGTTATATCCCCAAACCATTTTGTCAGATTGGCTCTATCAGCTGTCTTTATCGTGGCATCATTTGCCCAATTGTTTTTTCTTTAATTTTCTCTGGCAGTCAAGGGGTTAAACTAGGCCTATCCTTCGATCGTTCTGCGCCCAGTTCTTCCTCCCGCTCACTCAGGTCCTCAAACACAAAACTTCTGAAAGTTCCAGAAACAAATCTAAAATCATTCGGTGACCGCAGTTTCAGTTTTACAGTGCCCCTGCTGTTTGGAATTCCCTCCCAGTCGATCCCCGTCATGATCCAACTCTCTCTCTGGTTTCAAAGCTAAACTCACGACTCACTACTTTCAAAGCTCATTCGGTTTGTAAATGTTTCCTTCTTGATCTTGTACCTGGGTGAATGAATGGGTGATTATGTTTTGTGTGACTGTGTGTGTATCAGTGAATGGAAGCGCATTGAGTGTAAAATAATGATAGAAAGACAGCATAGAAATGCTATCAATTATTATTATTATTATTAATGTTTGTTCTTGTTCATGAGAAACCCACAGATCTTACAAGTTTGGCATGAATTGAGATTTTTCTATGAAAAGATAGCCAACTTTTTCTTTTATAAAGACGCAGAAAACAGAATTAAAATAGCTTTTCTTGTTTTGATTTGTTTTGGCCATCGAATGAAAAGTTAGGCTTAACGTCCACTCGGTCCATCTGGACGCATATGGGACATTCCTAATTTGTAAAGTGAAGAAATATTTTGGCCATCTGAAGTTTGACTTTTAAAGACCCACCAGATCCATGAGTGAAAATCACGGGTTTTACGTGTTTCCCTCTCTCGCTGGTAAGAAATCTTATTTTGACCAGGTGTGGCTCCCAGACATGTTCCCCCATGCATGAAAACGAGACATCACTTTAAAGAGCAGCCTCGATCGTGTATGGGGACAGACTGTATGTGGGTCACACCTACCCAGAAACAAATCAAGGGACTTAATCCAGCCGGGTCAGTGGGTCTTTAAGAGACCGAACCCGTACACAGTACATAGGCATAGTTGAGTGGTACCTTATGAGGAAAACATAGGAATTACATGTGCGTATGTACGAACACACAAAGACACACATACGGGCAGGCATTCGTACACACAACACATATACGCATACACTCGCACACGCACGCACGCGCGCATGCACGCACACGCACGCACGCACGTACACACACACACACACACACACACACACACACACACACACACACACACACACACACACACACACACACACACACACACACACACACACACTCTGAGAGAGAGAGAGAGAGAGAGAGAGAGAGAGAGAGAGAGAGAGAGAGAGAGAGAGAGAGAGAGAGAGAGAGAGCGAGCGAGAGAGAGAGAGAGAGAGAGAGAGAGAGAGAGAGAGAGAGAGAGAGAGAGAGAGAGAGAGAGAGAGAGAGAGAGAGAGAGAGAGAGAGAGAACTTTATTTTCCAAGGATATAGATTTTAGTCAACGCCTATTCTTCCAATCTGTCCTTGATACATATATACTAACACAGAACACAAACATGGCAAGGCATACTATTACACAGAGAGAGAGAGAGAGAGAGAGAGAGAGAGAGAGAGAGAGAGAGAGAGAGAGAGAGAGAGAGAGAGAGAGAG
>CM065702.1:5271093-5281093 GCA_017654935.2 Phymorhynchus buccinoides
AAACTTATAAAAGCATTAAAGCATTCATCAAGCATTTTGAAAAGTATCAAGTATAAGGCGAGATTCGTAGCATAAATTCTCAATTTTCATAATCTCTCTCTCTCTCTCTCTCTCTCTCTCTCTCTCTCTCTCTCTCTCTCTCTCTCTCTCTCTCTCTCTCTCTCTCTCTCTCTCTCTCTCTCTCTCTCTCTCTCTCTCTCTCTCTCTCTCTCTCTCTCTCTCTCTCTCTCTCTCTCTCTCTCTCTCTCTCTCTCTCTCTCTCTCTCTCTCTCTCTCTCTCTCTCTCAAAACAGGCGAAAAACAGTAGTGGAATTAAAGAAAAAATGCTAAAGAAGACAATGCAGCGAGACCATAATAACCCCAGATCTTAGAGTAAAAAAAAAAAAGACATTGAATAAAAACGAAACACTGATGAATAAAAGACAAGAAACTAATGAGAAGAACCTGGCAAGACAATGGTCATGGGTTCTACATGGAACAAACTCAAGGCATGGAAACATAGCGACGCCTCAGAGTCAACGCGGACTATCTCCACACAGTCCATTGTAGCATTAAACTACCCAAAGGTAAGTACAAGGGTACAGTAATAATGCTAATTTTCAAGGGCAAGGACACAGCAAGGCAAATTCAAGAGTAGATATTAAATGGTAATGGGAAGTTGCAGAAAAATAGCAACGCCAGCAGCCATGGACCCAACTCAAGGCATGGAAACATAGCGACGCCTCAGAGTCAACGCGGACTATCTCCAGACAGTCCATTGTAGCATTAAGCTGCTCAAAGGTAAGTACAAGGGTACAGTAATAATGCTAATTTGCAAGTGCAAGAACACAGCAAGGCAAATTCAAGAGTAGATATTAACCCTTTCACCGCGAAATGTCGCATTTTAGCACCACAATGGTTTAACACCCATGTCACTAAAAGGCATCGAATCAGGACCTGTTATCCCAAAGACCCTATTTTCTTAATTTTGTGAGGCAAGAATAGGCCTAATGGTATACATGTCACAGAGGAATTTGTGATATTGCAGATATTTTATTTTCTCTGCCCAGTTAAGTTTAACCCCTTCACTGCCACCAACGTATTACGTACTGACCTGATGACATCACTGATGATGTCATCAAATGAAGAGGAATAACCCTGATATGCTGTTTTTTGCTCTAACATAATCAAGAGAGTAATATCCCCAGACCATTTTCTCAGATTGGCTCTATCAGTTGTCTCTTTCATGTCATGATTTGTCCAATGCTTTTTTCTTTAATTTTCTCTGGCAGTCAAGGGGTTAATGGTATTTTTTGGCTGAGAAATGGCTGGCGGCGAAAGGGTTAAACGGTAATGGGAAGATGCAGAAAAATAGCAACACCGGCAGGAAGCAGCCGACGACAGAGACAGATAGACATGTGGTGTTGTGGACAGAAAATATCAAATATATATATATATATATATACAAAGAAGATTATGATATGTAATGGTGCACGAAAAAAGAAAACAGACATAAGTTGCTCAGAATGTTTTTGAACAAAGCAAAACATTAGTCAACAACCCCCAAAATGCCAATTTTCTATTTAGGTCAAGTCAAGTCAAGTCAAAATGATCGTTATTGAGGATAAAAGCAATAAGCATCACAGCTTTGTTTTACATCCTGTCCTCAAGAGAACAAAATAACAACAAAGAATGTGTGACAAATGAGAGGGCACAGAACAAAGAGTGCACAGGACAAAGACATTGGTTTAACAAATCATCACATGAAAACATACAATTCTTAATTAGACAACAATAGACATATGAAGGGCATTTTTATGTGTATTATTATGTATTGGACCAGTATCCGCAACATGAAAGACAATTTTGAATAATTTCTTTGATATTTTGTTTTTAATCGAGTCAATAGAAACAAAGAGGCAACATTTTGTCTTCTATTTACGATTTCTGCAAATGATCTATCTTGAAAATCAACCTTCAAATAGCTATAGAAACAAACCTAGACACGATAACTCGATTCTGTTTTCTGTGCATTGACTAGAAGTCTTACGGAACATCACATGTTAAGCCAAAATTCCATGATGTCTGTTTGTCCCCATGTATTATCACATATGCTGATAGATGTTCTCCATGATGTCTGTTTGTCCCCATGTATTATCACATATGCTGTTAGATGTTCTCCATGATGTCTGTTTGTCCCCATGTATTATCACATATGCTGATAGATGTTCTCCATGATGTCTGTTTGTCCCCATGTATTATCACATATGCTGATAGATGTTCTCCATGATGTCTGTTTGTCCCCATGTATTATCACATATGCTGTTAGATGTTCTCCATGATGTCTGTTTGTCCCCATGTATTATCACATATGCTGATAGATGTTCTCCATGATGTCTGTTTGTCCCCATGTATTATCACATATGCTGATAGATGTTCTCCACGTTTACTTATAGGATCTCCTTGGTCGGAATCAAACACAAACTCAAAAACAAACTGTACAACAATAAGAATTATTGCTGAGAATATATCATAGATAAAATGGCACGAATAACGTATCAGTTCATCAATTTCGTTTGTTTACGGCATTATCTGATTCTTCTTCTTCTTCTTCTTCTTCGATCGCTCAGACAGTTTCCTGTCAATTATGAGCGTACATGCGTCATGCGTACACGCCTAACTAAGAAATAGTTAGGCCCAGCAAGTCCGACTTCGGCTGGAGGAAATCTTTTTGAAAGTGTTTCGTGAACAAAGGCAGGAGGATGGACCGGTAAGGCAGAAAGACAGTAGATGGCAGAAAGCAAAGGTGAAAGGCAGAGTCAAAGAGAGTGACAGATTAGAGGAAGTTACAAGTACAGAACTTCCAGAAGGTGGAAGAACTATTTATACAAAAGACCCCCCGGTATCCCCACGGGGGGATTATCTGATTCAAAACGCGTCATTTAAAAAAAACACCCCACCTAAAACAAAAAGATTCAAACAACGAAACCCACCGATCCACCCAACTCTCACCCCTACCCCCCTTCAAACTAAAAAAAACCCCAAAATTTCCAATCAATCAAAATGAAAAGAAACATGTGAGACACCCCCTTCCCCACCCTCTCCCACTGTAGGCCCAGCTACACTGCATACGATTCGATTCACTGTGACCCAATTTTGACATTTGCCAGGCATGATACACGTGCAATTTTACTGTCTAAAGAAATCTGATGAAATCCTACTAGTTGTGTTCATTTTGTAGTCCACCGTACACGGATCTGATTTGATGAAATATCAGTATTTTTGTATCAGACATTTGATTTGATTTGTGTACTGGGTCTACATGAGAATAGTAAACGAAAATAGTAGAATTATTTTTTGAGACGGATGGATTTCACGTGAATCTCGACTGAAATGCATCGTCACAATCGGATCGCAGTGTGGTCAAACCGTATGCAGTGTGGCGGGTCCATAGCAATGCACATCAAAAGAAGCAAGACATTATTCCAAACTATGCAGAGACTGGACAAGATCGTGATCCTCATAAGGTCATGACAAAAACGATAAACAGAAGAACAGGGTTACATTAATCAGAGAAGAAAACGGACCAGACCAAGGCGAACATGCAGCATAATTGATTTTAAAAATCAAAGTGACCACTGGTCAGTGGCGGTGACCACTGGTCAGTGGCGGTGACCACTGGTGGCTGGTCAGTGGCGGTGACCTGGTCAGTGGCGGTGACCACTGGTCAGTGGCGGCGACCACTGGTCAGTGGCGGCGACCACTGGTCAGTGGCGGCGACCACTGGTCAGTGGCGGCGACCACTGGTCAGTGGCGGCGACCACTGGTCAGTGGCGGCGACCACTGGTCAGTGGCTGACCACTGGTCAGTGGCAAGAGTCAGTGGCGGTAAACCACTGGTCATCTGTTTTATGCAAGAGCATAAACATCCTGTAGAGTGGCACAGTGGTAACGCGTTCGCTTCGTGTCAAGTAAACCCGAGTTCGAACCTGGGTACAGGGGATTTTTCCTCTCACTTTGCACTAGGCCTTACGGTCTGAACGTGGAGTCTTTCGGATGAGACGATAAACGGAGGTCCCGTGTGCCCATGCACTTAGCACACGTTAATCCCAGTGGCAACGAAAAAGTTGTCATTTGGTCAAAAATTAGCCCCCCCCCCCCCCCTTTCCCTCCTCATCAGTCACACAAAAAACCGCATGCCAATTTTTTTTTTTTAAATTGGGTGGCGCGCCTCTGGCTGCGAAGCGCTCTCCAGGTGGGAGCAACCCGAATTTCACAGAGACTGTGACTAAAGTACCTAATAATAATAATAATAATAAATAAATTATCTAGTGACAGGAAATAAGCTGATAAGAATCCAAATTTGAATTTTTAAGTCAAAGTGACCAAATTGTCACTGACCACTGGTCATCTACATTGTACAAGGTGCAGTAGTACTCATGACACACTGATACAGCTGCTAAACAGTGAACATGTGGAACTTACATCAAACTGACCACTGGTCAGTGGCGGTGACCACCGGTCATCTGCATTATGCAAGAGTATTAATTATCTAGTGACAGGAAATAAGCTGTTACAAATCCAAATTTGAAATTTTTAAGTCCAAGTGACCACTGGTCATTGTCACTGACCACTGGTCATCTACACTGTACACGAAACGTCGGTTGCCCCCCCCCCCCCCTCTCAGGTACTTTTCCCTTCACCTTGTTTTTTTACCTATACACTGTACAAGGTTAAAACATCCTGCAGAGAACATGTCACATGAACACTTGGACACATAGACACGTGGACACATAGACACGTGTAGACATAGACACGTGGACACATAGACACGTGGACACATAGACACGTGGACACATAGACACGTGTAGACATAGACACGTGGACACATAGACACGTGGACATACAGTAAGGTGGGGTAGGTTACGGTATGGTGCACGTCGTGTCAGTGACAAAAACACGTATTAAATCTTAAATTTTAATGAAGTTCGTATTTTTCCTGGATTTTATATGACTTTTGTTTTTAGTATTTTCTCTACTTTGTTTCCCTCCTTTGATCTGGGAAAGTACTGAAGTTGAACGGCAGTGAAAATGTGGGGAGAAAGTAAGATTTGGACCTTTTAGAAGTTTTAGTTTTTCTTTCGTATAATCTTTTTTAAACATTAAGACTGCAGTTACTCTGGAGCATTTTATAACAATAATTATATCTATTGTCATTAAATACAAGGCCGAAAACGGCGATTTGAATGATTCTGGAAGGTATTTTGTGCGGTACCCGTCTTTGGGGCAGGTTGAGCACGGGGTAGGTTGTATCGGCGACACAACCTGCCCCACGGTGACACAACCTGCCCCACGGTGACACAGCCTGCCCCACGGTGACACAACCTGCCCCACGGTGACACAGCCTGCCCCACGGTGACACAACCTGCCCCACGGTGACACAGCCTGCCCCACGGTGACACAGCCTGCCCCACGGTGACACAACCTGCCCCACGGTGACACAGCCTGCCCCACAAGAATCAACATCAGTCAGTGTTTTCAAAGAGGTTTTATTTGTGTATTTGTTTGTTTGCTTGTTTCTTTGTTTCTTTCAATGTGTTGACAGTCATGTTTCGATTGCTCTTTTGAAAATTGTTCACAAAACCGTTTGAGATTAGAATCTGCAGCGTGTCAAGAATATGCACAAAGAAAAGCAAGCAGGCCTACAGGCTAGGTGTGTGTGTGTGTGTGTGTGTGTGTGTGTGTGTGTGTGTGTGTGTGTGTGTGTGTGTGTGTGTGTGTGTGTGTGTGTGTGTGTGTGTGTGTGTTCTTGTGTGAATCAGAATTGAATCAGAATCAGAATCAAAGTTTATTGTCCTTTAAAACCAATACAAGGTTTTATATGACACTGATAAAATAACAATAACGTAATAATTTATAAAGTTCAGTTACGGAGCTTTTTTGTTTTTTTTGTTTTTTGCTAAATACTTCTGGGTTTCCCCCCCTTCTTTCTTTGTGCTAGTTGCGTTACTGTTTCAGGTAATTGAGGCTCTTGATTGTGTGTGTGTGTGTGTGTGTGTGTGTGTGTGTGTGTGTGTGTGCGTGTGTGTGCGCGTGCGCGCGTGTGTGTGTGCGTGCGTGCGTGCGTGTGCGTATGTGTGTGGTATTCACATATATTTACACACAGTACTGTCTTAGTGTTACTCACACGCGTCTTCAAGTACAGAAACAAACCACTTTCTCTGTCTGTCTGTCCGTCTGTATGTCTCGTCTGTCTGTCTGTCTGTCTGTCTGTCTGTCTGTCTGTCTGTCTGTCTCTCTCTCTCTCTCTCTCTCTCTCTCTCTCTCTCTCTCTCTCTCTCTCTCTCTCTCTCTCTCTCTCTCTCTCCATGGTCATTATATTTTTCCATATTATATGCTTGATTTCGACCTGCTGAGTGTCAATTATAGCCTACAACATAATCTTCTGTTGACGAAGGCTTATCACTCGATTTTGTCCTTGCTTCGTTCTTTCTTTCTTTATTATCCCGGTTTGACTCAAAATTAGAATGTTAAAATGTCTTGTGATTTTGGAGTCAAAAGCAGACCGTCTGAAGTTAATCTTGTTTGACTAAAAAGAAATGCTGATTTATTTTTGAGTCAAAAGAGAACAACATTTATATTTTTTTATTTATTAAAATATCAAAACGAAAATTTGGGACAACAAATTTTTTGTTTTCGCATTCGTTTCCGTAATAATTAAAATGGACTATATGAAGTATAATCCAGTTTGATTCGAAGCCATCGTTTTGTTTTTTCATTTCTTTCCTTCTGTCTGTTTGTCTGACTTATTTCATTTCCTTTTGTTTTTGCTTACGTTTGACTTCGTTTCTTTTCTTTCATTCTTTCAGTTCGTCAGATTTCTTTCTTTCTTTCTTTCTTTCTTTCTTTCTCTTTTTCTTCTTTTCCATGTCATTTCCTTGCTTGTTGTCTCATGAAAAACGCTTTGTCTGTTTTACAGTTTATGGAGGTGTCGACCGTCACACGTGTAGGCTTAAAGACCCACCAGATCACGTGTCAAAATCACGGGTTTCACGTATTTTCCCTCTTGTAACTGGAAATAAATCTTGTTTGGACCAGGTCTGACTCCCATATAAATGCCCCCAAATTCAAACCGAAGCACGCACGCACACATACACACACGAACACTCGGTTTGAAAATATCCTTGATGATGCTTCTGGTTGTAAAATATCCACTTTGCCAGTAATCGTTTTAAAATGTCCGTTACAATAAAACTAATATAATATTTGGGATAGATAAGGGCGGTTTTAAAAACAAAATGAATCTAAAAGTAACAGCAGTGTTTTATTTCATGCAATAGCAGTAGGGCCGTAGGTGCGGCTTCGTCTTGAGGACACAATCAGCCTGGTGTCCATATTTGTTGATTCGGCTGATCTGCTTCTCATCCACAGTGAACTTCTTAGACTCGGGGTCAAACTCGCTGGTCACTTCGTACTGAGCCTGACCTGGCAGCGTGGAGAAAGCCACCCGGTAGCGGTGAGTCAGGGACGGAGGCTTGGCATCCATCTTCTGGAACTTCATCCACTTAAACTCCGCAGCCAGGTCATCCGAGCTAGGCACGTACACCACGCTCTTGGTGATGTGTTGCAAGGCGTGCACCGCGCACACGGAGCGCTGAGACTCTGTCAGGTTGTTGATTTTTCTGATGGCTGTAGCCACGGCTTGGACGACGAGAAGGGTTGAGCTGTTGACCGGTTTCCACTCCAGACAAGCGCACCAGTGGGGAGTGATGCCAGCCTGCGTGCAGGAACGTTCTTTGGGGATTTCCTTAAACAAGCTCATGCCTCTGGTGCGCCTGTTTTCGTTCTTTACCGGAGAATAGCGAAGGACGTCCTGCAAGGTCGCGTGGATGTCGAGCGGAGTGGTCAGTCTTTTGGCGTTGGTCCGCATGTTTTTGATGATGGAAGGGTAGCGGTTGTGGAACCACGGAGGGAAGCGAAACGCGAAGTACGGTAAGCGCTCTTCCAGCGTTCCTTGAACGGTCTGTCGGATGTGGCTGAACCTGGCTCCGTGATCGGCGAACAGCACCAGCAAGGTGGAGTTCAGGTGTCCCTTCCTTTCCAGCTCCTGCAGGAAGGCCAGCAGGTCGTCGTCCATGACCTCGATTCTCCACATGTGATCGTGACTCATCTCCAAGTAATGCCCGATGAACAACTTGGGGAACTCCTTGTACATATCCAGCAGACTTCCGAACCAGTCCATGAAGTTCATATGTCTGGGCTTGGTCCCCCAGCAGCGAGACGGGTTCTTCAGATTTAGTTTTTGAGTCCCTAGGTAGAATGTTCGCAAGTAATGATCCGTCGGTTGACGTTCAAAGCCTTTCATGTTGATCTGGAACGCTCCGATGATGGGTCTGTCTTGGGCGAAGGCCGTTACGTAGCCCTGTTGGGAGAAGTTCTTCCATATGAAAGGGTATCCATCCACCTGCTTGGCTCCCTTCACACCAGGCCTGGCTTCCGGGAGCTCCTCTTTCTTTTGGCCACAGAACATCGGCAACAGCGCTGCCGCTGACGCGTCGCCCATGATGTTGTGGTTCTGCAGTTCTATCGCCCCCATGGTTTCCGTGAAATATTTATGCGACTTGGGCAGATTGCGGCGCCAGGACATGCTCGACATGGAATCGAAGCCCAGCATGAAGATGCTTAAATTTGAGAACGCATCCTCGGGTATTGTCCTGTTATTCGAAGAGTCTTTGGGTTGATTTGAGCTATGCGAAGACTTGGCGGAGGAATGGTATTTACGAAGGCGGTTCATAACCGCAGTGTTCCACGCCACCGCAGCATGGACGTTGGTGTACGTCGTTTTCTTATCGCCAGACTCACAGACCACGTGGAAAAAGTCAGACTTCAAAGGCGAACCGTCCTTCATAGGTTTGACGGTGGGGCCATGTTTCGCGGAGTAATCAGTCTCCCACAGGATTGGTCGATACGCGCACGTGATGTCGCCGTACTGACGTATGGCGTCACGTGATATGCGAAACGTGCCGTTGACGACGTAGACCCACTCCTGCATGGCTGAGCTGCAGTCTATGGGAGGCTCCTTTCTGTAGTGCTGCATGATGGCGGTGTCGTAGAGATCCAAAGGAGGGTGGACACACTTCACGCCTTTCAGATCCTTGTCTGTCAGTACTGAAGCATTGCTGAATGTCTTTAGGATCTCCAGTTCCGGGTACATGAACGGGGTTGGGGGTCTGTTTTCCGAATGGGAATCTCGAAAAAGATCGAAAGAACCTCGGTAGTAGAGCAGGCCGTACATGGCCAGAAACACCACCGTCAATGCGAACACTGTCAGCAGAAACATACGTTTGAGACACGCCAGAGACCACATCTTGGTTTTGGATTACTTCGCATGCACTTTTCACTTCAGCTTTTCAAACAATGTTTTAATTACCCTTTGTCAAGACACACACACACACACACACACACACACAAAACAACAACCCGTACAACAGGAAACTAATTTGTTCAGCAGTTTTACAGTCTACCGTACAGATTGGTCGCCAGAGACTGAAATGTATCAAAGTATACCATTATAAATATGATCATAGAAGATGGAAAAGAAGGAAACAAAGAAAAAGTTCAAAAACGACATCCACTCAATAATGTTCAATTTCGTATAATTGAGCATTTATAACCGCAAGTCCTTTTTGTTGACTAATAAGCCCTATAACGCAGCTGAAGATTGTTCCGTTTGTTGGAAGCAGATGGACACACGCACTGTTGAGTTTGGACTTTGCTGGCTCCTGCAGGCTTTTGTAGCGTTTCAGAATCTACGTTCGTGCTCAGTTTTACGCATCTCAGTCTGTCTGTCATCCCGTCTGTCCATCGTTCACCCGCGTGTTAGAAATGAGCAGAAACAAATGTACACTATTGGCCGATCAAGCAGAGCAGAGGAGCAAGGCAAGAGACTGTAAGGTTCGAAACTTGTCCTTGGTCAGAACAGCAAGGGACGATAACTCCCTCCACTACTGTGTTGGTTTGCG